>OZ024834.1:82208288-82553288 GCA_964016985.1 Anodontia alba | reverse complement strand
TTGCCTTTCCTTGGAGCAGGCTCTAGTATTACGTCAACAAACAGTTGCTGCTGAGCGGTTCCAGCAGTAGAAAGCATGGTTTTCATTGGCTCCAGTCATTCGAAAATATAGCACGAGGCATATTCCAATAGCGACATGCCGGATAAGCCTGCGCGGATGGACAGTCTGGCATGGAACAACAGTGTTCGCTGAATACGGTTTTGTCCGCTGTCTTTTGCTTTAAGCGACCGGTAAATACAAAAAGACCTGGCTTGGTTCGGCCTTTTGATGCTTGCATTAGCGTAAGGCAGGTTTTCATGTGACTTGTTTCAGATGAAACTCTGGAGCGATCATTTCTTCAACCAGTTATAACTGCTTTTTGAAGTCTGTTTGATGTCGAATATAATTAGTACCGCATGGCACACGCGAACTCTGTGACTCACGCACAGGCCAAGACGAGCCTGTCAGAATATCTGGTTGGCTGTACAAGTAGGTAAAGGACATGTTTTTGTTAAACAGAATTCACCTATGCACTATGTTAACATACCTGTGTAAAATGCTTTTGTAAACAAAAGTTCGCCTAGGCACTATGTTAACACATCTGTGTAAAATGCTTTTGTAAACTAAAGTTCGCCTAGGCACTATGTTAACACACCTGTGTAAAATGTTTTTGTGAACTAGAGTTCGCCTAGTACCATGTTAACATACATGTGTAAAATGTTTTTGTTAACTAGAATTTGCGTAGACACTTCGTTAACACACATGTGTAACATATTTTTGTTAACTGGAGTTTGCGTAGACACTTCGTTAACACACATGTGTAAAATGTTTTTGTTTACACACCTGTATAAAAAAAGTTCTTGTTAACTATATAGATTCTAACAAATGTTCAAAACATATGTTCTGTGAGGATATAAGAATAAAACAAATCCTTTTTTACATATCATTCTGTCCATTAAGGATTCTTTACAACAGCAAATTCGTTTAATGGCAACATCTTTGGGAACAAAACTGTCGTTGTAACCATTACGAAAACACACCTATTTAAATATACTGAAAATTTCACCACCAAAAACTGAAATATTTCAGATAAAAATTCTAATATTTTTTTCTTATTTCTGCTCAAAACATAGATTGTGGGTACTCGTTAGAACCGCCTCGGCGAGGCGGTTCTAACGAGTACACACAATCTATGTTTTTGAGCAGAAATAAGAAAAATAATGTATACCCCTGTGAACCCCAGTTTTACTATTTAAAAGTGGGGTTTATGGGGGTCAAAATTGTATAGGTATGTTTTCGTGATGGAGGGTTCACTGTAGTGGAGAACAGAGTATAATTGAACAAAATATTGTTGCTGTCATAAGGTCGGCTAGTGCATATACAATATATATAATGGTACCCAACTGCAGATTCGCTCGATGTAACATAAGTGAATCTATTCAGGTTATATAAACCATTTTGTAAAGAAATGTACAGCGGAGAAATGGATGATTTTTATCAGATCTCCAGTGTTATGAATATAAACATTAGATGGGCAATGAGTTGGCAATTCTTATTTAATGTGCTTTAATAAACGATGTCACTGAATAAATATTACGTTAAAGTATTTCACAACAGGCGAAAATTTCAACACACTCTAGGCCCAGTTGTTCAAAACTAACAATGTCGTTACTTAACGTATCGTTAAAACTTTTGGTCATTAAATATCGGCATATATGCTAATATTTTTGCTGAGAAATGTGAGTAGCTTTATTTGCAAAATATGCAAAAGCTACGTACATTTTTTTTCACCTGTGAATTAGATATTTTACTTTCTCGATCAGTTAACAGTTTGACCACTGAAGAGCTCGTTGAGCTAATGATGCTTTGAACAACTGGGCCCTGATTTTTTTTTAACATTTAGGCACATATTCTAGTGTTAAACACATGTATCGTTTACTGGTATTTTCTCGGGACTTATATATTTCCTAGCTTTTGCACCATTTTGTACAAAGAATAAAATGTTTTCTACCTTCCTGTTTGCATTTTGCACTCAAAGACGAATTTCTAAAAGGAGACAATTTGCTCCTCTTGAAAAGGGGGTCTAATCTATTATTGCCTTTTAGAGTAGATCCCTTTTCAGAAGGGGGCAAAACCAATATAAGCAGGATTGCCTCCCTTGAAAGAGTATTCAATCCACGTAAATATCAGTTATTACTCTATAGACTTAACCCATTGTTTACTTAATGAACCCCCAAATACTCTATATTGGAAGAGTCCAATTTCAGTTTTAGGTACGACCGGCTATGAGATTTAGATATTCCTGGAGAAAAAAAAAAAGGTTAAAATATTTGCAAACATTGGAGACCCTGATCAAACGCAGCATTCTGCGGCGTCTAACCTGGGCCTGCACTGTTTACCAATTACCCTTTTAGGGGTCTACAGACTACAGTTTTAGCTTTAAGGTTTTTGCTATGATAGATGACCCTTGTTGTGGGAATATGCGTTCAGCGAAGGCCAAGGTCGGATGCGTATCCGCGCACTCCGATCACGACTGTTTGTCTGTGTAATGAATCAAGCCACCATCACGAAAACATGCCTATATAATTTTGACCCCCTTGAACCCCACTTTTATATAGTAAAACTGGGGTTTACAGGGGTATACATTATTTTTCTTATTTCTGCTCAAAATATAGATTGTGGATACTCATTAGAACCGCCTCACTGAGGCGGTTCTAACGAGTACCCACAATCTATGTTTTGAGCAAAAAGACAAAAAATATCAAAGTTTTTTATCTGAAAATTTTCTTTTTTTTTTTGGAGATGAAATTTTCTATATATTTGAATAGGCGTGTTTTCATAATGACAGAACAGTGTCTTCTGGCATGAACACTCAGCGAAGACCCAAATCCGTCAGCGCATAAAAAGGGCTCAAGTGTTGATTATGCCGGAATTTATCGACGTCTAGCCGATTTTACTCATGGCACGGTTCGTTTTATTTCGCGTGTGTTGGCATACACATTCTGGTATTGAAATGTCAAGCAAAGGTACTAACACTCACATAGTACGATTCCGTTTCCTGGAGATGTAAGTAAAACTAAAAATTTACGATTGGTAAGCCAAAATAATCTATCTTCCCAGACAGTTTTGTTGGCAACTTTCGATCGTGCTTTATTTCTACAGTGTAGGCAAGAAGTTTCTGTCGTATAATTAATTTTAAAGTTCATTCGATCGTGAAATCAAGAAACACTCTTGTCTGTTGGGGTGCTTAAACCGTTTTTTTTTTTTTTTTTTTTTTTTGTTTGTTTGTTTGCTTGTTTTCTTTTTTAATGTTCACTTCCCCATCCTTAATTCTGATGCAATTCTAAACCACGTGTTAAGTGTTCGATTCAAATAACTATCCTAATGCATTAGACTGGCTCCAGTCTCCAGTGACTAAATATTTATTCTTATCATCCTGTTTGATAATCTACTAAAAGAAAACCAAAATAATATCATGACTATAAAGGCTGGTCATTAGATATAATCCTGTTTGATAAACTACTAAAATAAAACCAAAATAATATCATGACTATAAAGGCTGGTCACTAGAGTGACCAGCCTTTATAGTCATGATATTATTTTGGTTTTTATTTTAGTGGATTATCAAACAAGATTATAAGAATAAATATTTAGTCACTGGAGACAGGAGCCAGTCTTCCAAATGCATCAGTGAGTCCTCATCATGATTAAAATAAAACACTTACAATTACCGAAGTGAGCAACTATTATGAAACATTTGAGACCTCTCAGTGTGAATATAAAACACTGTTAGAGCATTCGGACATTTCCTTGATTTCCAATCTGACTCCTAAATTTCAAGTCAGTGGGTGTACATGTCTTTAACCTGAAACTGGATTATGTTTCGGAAACATAGTTTTTGGAAACAAAAACATGTTTCAGCTACTTTATAAACATTATATTGCAAAAACAAAAGTGTGTTTAAAACATAAGTTAATGTTTGTTTTTTTTTTTTTGTTTTTTTTTTTTTGCATTTGTGCCGACTGTCACTAAGACCCTTTCGTACAGACAACCCTCGTTATACCGACACTCGATACAACGACAAGATTCATTATAATGACAATTTGACTGTCACGAAACCCTCGCTTAAGAGGTAACAAAAAGTCACAAATTATGCAAAAATATTGTATTTAATACTTTAAATAACCATATATTTAGGATATTTGTTAGAATCGCCCCACTGAGGCGATTCTCGCCTCACTGAGGCGATTCTGACAAATATCCGAAACATATGTTCTATGAGGAAATAAGAACAAAACAAGACATTTCTTACATATCAGTCTGCTCATTAAGTATTCTGTACAACAGCAAATTCATTTCAATGGCAACGTCTTTGGGAGCAAATGCTGTCGTTGTAACGAGGGTTCATTGTAATAAAAACACAGCTTCTGATCACTATAAGACAATTTATTGCTTCGTGGTGTGGTGTATGTTAGTCTGATGTGTGTCTTCACAATGAATGCATGCATCTTCCTGTCATATTTTGACTCATTTCCTGTTTCTGAACAGAAATGCACGTAAACCTTAAGCTATCCGAATGGCTCTGGAAAAGGTCGCCACCTTGGATCTGTCTGATTCACATTCACGTGGAATCATAAGTAATCAGTGTTTCACTTGTTTCACAATCATGTTTCTGATACTGTTAAATAAAATGTATACGCATAAACAGTATTCTGAAACATGCTACAGTTTGATGTAAAAGAAATGCACACATGCCAATCACGATGCTGAAACCGATTTTCACTTCAGTATTTATTGTAAGAACATAAGGCTTAGGTGAAATAACCCATTGAAGACTCGAGATCCCATAAACGGGTATTTGGCCAACAGTGTACTCAGATCAGACGCCGCGTTCTGCGGCGTCTGATCAGGGTCTCCATTGTTTGCAAATAGTTCAACCATTTTTTCTTTAGGAATATCTTCACCATATAGCCTGACATACCCAAAATTGAAAAAAAGATTTCCAATACATGGTGTGGGAGAGTTTATTCAGTCTTTAATGGGTTAAACTTGGTGACTGTGATCTCTTACTCAGCGTGATGTTCCGTCCTGAGTACGATATTTGGTATTTATATGCGTACATTGCAAGCAAAAGGACTGTTATATTGTAGTTTTTATAAACATCAAAGGGCTAATCCCAAATAAATTAGCTGCGTCAGGCAAATTGTTTATAAAAGTTTCCGCTTTTATGACACATTTATGACAGTACAGTCAAACTATGCAAGCATTCTGTTGTGCTCATATTAACCCATTGTAGACTGAATGAACTCCTCCACGCTATATATTCAAGATTCTAATTTTGACTTAAGGTAAACCAGGCTATGTTGTTTAGATATTACTAGAGAAAAATGGTTCTGCGGCATCTGATCTGGGTCTGCACTGTTTGCAAAGTACCCTTTTAGGAGTCTCCAGACTACAATGGGTTAATGTTTACCACTCTATAGGCAAATTCGCCAAGCAACAATTTAATACTTTTTCATTTTTTTTCGCAAGTATATAGGATTTCCAAATTGTTGCATGAAATATCAAATTCTGTTTTCTGGGAAAAAAGTAAGACAGGTGTTGATGTTTTTTTCTCCCATCGTGCTATGCATTAAAGAATTAAACACTCAAATAGAAGTGAGATGTTAGAGAGTGAGATGCGCTGTAGAAGGGACCATTCTACATCTTGTAGGTACCTTGTGAAGCTGGCGAAGACCAGACGAGTCTGCATGTACTAGAAGGTCGACTGTTGTCAGGTTATGGCGTTAGAGCACGCTTTACCTATTCACATAGACCGTATGAGTGGTCTCGTGGAAGCTTCCGAACTTTAAGTAACCGCATCAAAACTATTTGTTAACCATGCAGGTTTTGTGTGAAAAAAGGGCATTATGCACCAGAGGAATGACATAGTCCCAGCCCACCCTTTACATCAAGTAACCATTCAGCTTATCTCAATTACATGGGTAAAACTCGGTACCGCATGTACCCTTGTTGCTCTGACACCTCAAGTCCTCAAACTTATCGTAGATATTTGAACAAATCATTTTATACTGTCTGTTTATGTTCTAAACACTTCTGGGTTAATGGCAAACAGTGTAGACCCAGATCAGACGCCGCAAATGCGGCATCTGATCTTGGTCTACACAGCTTGCCAATGTCCCTTTTATGGGACGCTAGGCATAAATGGGATAAGGCGATGCGAAGATGTTCTAAGCTCTTTGTGTATATTTGTGGAATCTAGTAAAACTAACTGCAGCGAAGCAGTATGACAACATAAAGAGCAATCCCTGACTTGTAAGCTTTCTTCTTTTGTTCAGTATACCTGGAAGGCAGTATAACTTTATGCTGAAATAAAAGGCAATACAACGCCGTCAGTATTGTAGTGTGTAACATATTTAAGAGGACTTGATACCTCTGGTACATTTTCCGCATGTTTTTTTTTTTACAAGGAAGACAAATTTTGTGACCTCCTATTTGCATTCCTGCATATCAGTTCCCTTCTGAAAAGATATCGATTCGAAACGGAATGAATTTGCTCCCCTTCCTACCTTTTAAAGTAGACGCCTTATCAGAAGAGGACAAAATCAATTGAGACAGTTCAACCGCCCCTGAAAGTGTATTAAATAGCCTTAACCCTTGTCATGCTGAATAAATTAAGATGCCACGCCCACTTATAATTTTAATGGATTACTTGATCCAGATTGTTGATATAAATTAACATACTTGATGGCAAACAGTGCAGATCCAGATCAGTTGGCTTCTTCAGAAGCCAACTGATCTGGATCTACACTGTTTGCTAAGACAGGGAATGTCGTATTCAGCAAAAGAAGGGTTAAAGGTACCATATTCCTCAAACAATAGGCATTTATTATCCAAGAAAGGTTTAATAAATTGATATATGGTATTAATACAATGTGGCACCTGACAGCCTGTAAAATTTCAGTTAGTCTCTCGTTCTTGAAATGGAATAATTTTTTGTCGTATCTCTGAATTAATGTTGCCAACATTAATTCAGAGATACAATAAAAATCATATCATTTTTGATCCAGTTCCAAAACGAGAGACTAACTGAAATTTTACAAGCTGTCAGATACATTTTATGGACGTATTAATACTATATATAGATTCATTAAAACATCTTGGATTAAAAAAACAAATGTCTATTTTTGAGGCGTATGGAGCCTTTAAGCACTTCAAGCAAGGAAACACCCTCATAATACATGCAGCCAGTTTTGTTTTACTCGAAAACTGCTAGAATTTGTAATATCGAACAGTGTATCCGAATAAATCGGTTACCTTGAAAACAAACTGCAGCAAAAATAAGTTTCCGCCTCGTGCGCTTAATGTTTTGGACAAGATACGTTTCGCGTGACTTCCCGCGCAACTGTTTGAGAAAAAAATATTTGCATATAATTAAATAGCGATGCATTGGTATCATTCTCGAGCTCTGAGAAACGCATCTGTTGTTGTTAGTTAATGAAATTGTCACCAGGGGGCTACCTTGATGAGTTTTTATGACGAATCCATGTACTTAGGAACGTGAATATTAACCTCCGTAATTTGACTAGATCATTGAACGAATAAAATACGCCATAAAGCGACATGGAGCAATGCCTGTCGAATACTAACTCATAACTCTAGACAAAAGGGCTACTCAGATAAATAAATATTTAAATAGTCCAGAAGAAACATACGTTGTGGATACTCATTGGAATCACCTCGATGAGGCGATTCCAATGAGAACCACAACGTATATTTTCATGGAGAAGTAGAAAAATAAATGGTTGACAAACATACATCTTATCTTCTTATCTAGCGTTATGAATATATGATAGAACATTCAGGGTGCCCTATGGGAAAAGCAGTACAAACACCATATACTAATAGTACAGAAACAGATCAGTCCATTCCACCGCGCTGCCACTTGACTGGGTCTACAAATTTCGTCAGATAGGCCTACATTTAATGCTCTATGCTTAAATGCTCTTAGATTGATGAGACAGCCAAATTTCATGTATACACAGACTGCTCTACAATCCTCGTACATAGTGGATCTCATTAGAACGATACAAAATTATGTTGCAACAACGTTCATACCAGTTCGGTCTGTCTAGGATCATTGCTTTCGCTTTGCTCACGTATTTTCGAAGAGTTCATTTCACGCAGGGTAATTTAACAGCAGAATGGATTTGGCATTTGCTGTATTTATACGAAATAACACAAATGCTACCATAAATGCTCACCAGTGACAGATACAAATGTACCAGATCAAAACACTGTAATGCAGTGCCGGTTTTATGCCACAGCAGGATCCAAGTTTCCCGTTAGCGTTCTGAGCGTTCTACCTAATTCTATACATGAAATGGATTTCCTGTAGGGCCATTAACGGTCCTAAATATATGTTAGTAGAATGGTAGCTGGGTGATTCTTGGTCGTTTTTGTAAATTTCACATAACCATCTTAGTCTATATAGCTTGGCTTACGCGTCATATGTGTTTCGCATACACAGCATCTCAGTCTATATACAGTTTAAACTCAATAGTTAACATCTTTGGGACCATGTAAATTTGTTCGAGATATGGGTAGTTCGAGCCACTGAGGGTTAATCATAACGCCAGGTCAGGAGGCAAATGGATATAATTTAGGGATATCTTTTCGATTTTCTTTATAATAATGGTATGTTGTGTGTACTCATTAGAATCGCCTCGATGAGGCGATTCTAATGAGTACACACAACATACATTTCATGATGATGAAATAAGAAAATTTCCCTAAAATAATCATAAATATTTGTTTTCTTTGGCTATCAAGAGAATTTCCAAGGGACTCAAAAACGAGTTCGAATTAGCCATGGTACACGAGCAATCGGTGTTCGAGTTATTGAGGTTTTACTGCATGTAGTTGTTTGACAACATAGGTCCTGAATATGAGCTGGTCACTAATAAGGTACATTTAACACATGGTGACTCTTCATATATGACATGTAGGTTACTTTTAACATAACCGGCGGTAAAACGAAACCCTCTTCGTTTTTAATTTTAAATACTCTTAATAGTCTATTAGCCCCATATTCTATTAGAGATTGTCACCTGGTGCCTAATGTCTAGGTCAGTGACCAGTATCCGGGCCTCATCTATCAATATTAATGGGCGTTTACGGACAGTGTCCAGCTAAAATGGACGTTATTCCCTCAGTGACTCAAACCCGCCAATTTAAAGGTCTGTTGAACGTTCCTGTGTTCTCGACTCATTGTTTAATTAGACATAAACGAGTGTCAACAGAATATGAGAGTTCTGATCTACACGCGAGTTTTTAAACCGCTGGTGTTTGTATTTGTGTGGAGTGGGTGGAGTGCGTACCGTTTTTGCTTGAGGTTGTCCATATATCTATGTTATTGTTATGATGACAGGTAATTTTCAGCAACATAAGGCAAAGAAACTTCTACTACCAATTTATCAACTTCTGTCATAATTTGATCATCGTTTTTACAACTCATAATGGTTGTTTTTGGCCTACCTCGGGGTAATTTAAGGTCACTTGCTTTTTATAAAGGTGTTTGACTTACCTAAAGGGCTTACAACAGTGAGCAACGTCAAGTTAAAAAGTTTCTTCGGTGCGCATGCGAAAACAGACGGTGCGGATTAACCGGCGAAGCTGCACTTCTAGTCTGGTCATACGTTCGGTATCCAATGATTCTGTAAGCGGACAATGCCTAGACAAAGGCTTACTTGGCCTCTACCGCGTGTCCACATATTCTGGAAAACATCTTTTATGAAGGAAAAGTAGCCTGTATCGGCGGCTCAGTTGGATGCGCACCCGACTGGTGATCAGGAGGTTGCAGGTTCAACCCCGCCGGGTCGGCAACATTCTTTCATGGTGTTTGATCATGAAATATTTTCTACGGTCATTCTCTCCCTTCCCTGATTCAAGAAGGGCAGTTGCCATGTTCTTGTGAAAGAATGTGCACAATTCTGGTTGACCGCTTAGACTAAGTCTGTCCAGTTTGTTTGTGTTGAGGTTTTACGGCCCAGTCAACCCAATGGGGTCATGTCGAGCGCGGACAGTTTACCTAACCACACGTTTACTGGGCAGGCTTAGTCCTCTAAGCGGTTAACCAATATTGTGCACATTCTTTTGCCAGAAACTGACAACTGCCCAAGCCTGTCCAGTAAACGTGTGGTTAGGTAAAGTGACCGCGCTCGACATGGCCCAATTGTGTTGAGTGGGCCGTAAAACCTCAACACGAACAAACAAATGAAGGAAAACGGGCCGCGTAATGGGAAAAAGAGTCATCGAGGCACATGCGCACAGCGGAGGCCCAGATCAGACTGCGCGAATGCGCAGTCTGATCAGGGCCTTAACTGTCCGTTTACATGCAGAATGATTGCAGAATATATCGCTGTATAGCAAATGCCTTTATTAGACTCAGCAGCTTCGATGTCTGATCTTAATCTTCACTGTTCGCATACGCCCAGAAGGTCCATTTTCGCTTGTAGTAGCTCATGAATAGATTGCCTACGGTATAATGACTGTATCGACTTGGGTTCAAAGGTACTTTGGTAAGATCCATCATAATCTGACGATATTCATTTTTGACCTGTTTCTTCACCCTTATCATTTGAATATGCTTTATGAAATATTGAAACTGCAACACTCGATAATATATTTCATTTTGATAATTACTTGTTACTATAGTGTAAACTTGACCGACGTTTGAACCACACTAATGCCCCACTCACCCACCCCGCATCCGGTGCCAAACATTTGCATGGTGCTTTAAATTGATGAACGAATAAACAGACACATTAATTAAAGTATGGCTGACTCTTGAAACTAGCCAATTACATCCGAGAAATAACATAAATCCCGTGATCTAATGTATATCCCACTAGACTGTGAACATGCATTTTCCCAAATTAGTCATTAAACATTGACAACTTATATTGTTTCTGTTGTGGCCATTGGCAGTTAGAAGAATACACAAAAAATATCACCATTACATCACCAAACATGCATACATGTTACAAAAATGCACAACAGGATTATGACAGTTGTTGTGCGGTTTCCATGTGAGATATTTATTGAAATGCATTTAGTTTCAAAATAATCCTTCAACAAAAACAAAACATGATCAGTGAAAACGCACTTATTCTAAAATTCATTTGAGACAGTTAAGATGTGTTCTTTGCTTGAAGGATAACAGAAATGATAAGAATCAAAACACTGAGATTACGAACCGATAGTTTGATTATCTGAGTGTAGGCTGGGTGTATGGTCCTGAACGGGGTTTTAGTTTAAGATTGTTTTATTTAAGTCTTAACTTCCTTTAATTCAAGCAAACGATGCAGACCCTGATCAGACTCCGCAGTCTGCTATGTCTGATCTGGGGCTGCACTGTTTGCCAATGTCCAAAACGTCCCAGTCCAGGTTTTACAGATAACACTCTAGCAACAGCACTCACACATCACAGCGACAAGAATAGCGCGGCTATAAATAACCGTTACCTGGATTTCGTGTAACGCGCGGTTTGATTACATTGGTCAATGATAATCACTTGGGCAACTACCTTAAGGAATTTTGGCGTTTGTATCGTACGGCTCGATTGTAAACAATTGACCCAAAAGCAAATATCAGAACGTAACAGGCGGGACGCGACGCTATTGGACGATATATAGCCACCCCATCATTTGGTGGGGACATAACTGTTTAATTGTATAATTGCGATTTTTGTTTAATAAATGGATGTGCCTATTAAACAGTATTTTGTTTATATATATAGAGCTACAAGTATGAGAGTAATACGTTTTCTCTTTCTTTCCACATCGTCAACTAAATACCACTTCCCATCCCCTACAAAGCTTTCTGTACGATAGAAAGTAAGTAATTAAATTTAATCGGGATGTTGACTGTACGTCTCCATTAATCCGATTAACTTCATTATTCTTGCAGCCATTTGGCTCTAAACCAACCTGAAAAGCACATTTGTACTAGTATACAATTCTCCAGTCTATATGGAGTCGGCATAATAAAAACTCACATGTGAACTATATTTTGACGCGGAAGGACACTGACCTTGTAGGAAACGTATAAACATCGGACAAACTACTTTCTTATGACATCCTTACATGTATTAAGTCGTTCTGCTTTTTAAGGTTTAAGCTACCGCAAAAGAAACTAATTAATATCGAAGTCACGTAATTTAACTAGATGACGACCATCTGTGTTGCTTTCATACCAGTAAACATTATACAGGTTGCATAGGCGTAGCGCTCATTACTCACATTACGCATTTACGTAACATATGCGTAAAATGCGTAAGAAAATAATTTGATGCGCAACGCACGAAAGAGGCCCTTATAAAATTTGCGGAAAGCGTAAGTCCAGCCAGCATGCACATCCATGCAGTCTGATCTGAGCATTCTCTATTTGTCGACATATACTGCAGTAGCCATTGATTATGTAAGCGGACTTTGAAGGCCCTGTGCTTATGCGCAGGCTGATCTGGGCATGCATTGTCCACAAATTGCATTATGGCCCTTTGCGTGCGTTTATCATCATTTGTAATAAAGAAACATCAACTAACATAAATCTTTTGCTTCTTTACCGTAATAGGGACTGTCTCTAAAGCAAAGAATTTATCATTTCCAAAATAGGGGCTACTCTTAAAGGGAAGAATTTGCTCCCAGAGGCAGCACATTCTTTCCTTTAAAAGTAGCCCCTATTTTAGAAGTGATACTTGGGGCATTTTTTCCAGATTTTCCTGGGTATCATTATTTTAACCCAGTTTGGTTTAGCGACTGGGTTTATTAGTTTGCTTAGCAGCGTGTGTGCGTTTTGTGTAGCTCTAGAGATCCTAGAAAATACAAAAAAAAAAAAAAAAAAAAAAAGAAGAAGACAAAAATGTGGACATTTATGATGTTCTCTTCAAAACATATATGGGTCGCAAACGTCAGAAAACGTACCTTCGGACATGTGGCAAGAGGAGGCAACTCTGCGAAAACTGATTTCCAGCCGTTCTGAAAAGGGGTCTTTCCTTTTAGAGGAGACCTTTCTTTCAGAAGGGCCTAAGCGAGCAGGATAGCAAACAGAAAGTCACAAAAGTTGCCTTCATTGTAAAACAAATAAGTGAAGGGGTTAAGGTGTCCGAAAGTTATGGTAATTACTGTGTGATCATTTACTGTCTGTCGTCCATCCGCAGTCCTTTCAATTGGCATTTTTCTTTGACCGTGATGTGCGTTTGTCGGGACGGCATTGACCGCACATCACAACTGACCATCCGTTGCTCGCACACTTTCTTTAAGCACCTTTTTAATTTGACGCAGTTAATTTTGTCCTTGACTTATATATGCCAACACCTTTCCTATTTTAACGAAGTCCTTTTTATGTGTCTACAAAAGTGGCTTGATTTATTGTTTGCCCTAATGTACTGAAACACTTTTCATATAAGCCCCTGTGATAGTCGAACGTTCAAACTATACAATATTACACTTTCCATTATGCTTATATGGGCTAGTAATATGAGAATATAAAATATGCAAGTTTCAACTTGAGACAAGTTAACGTGAGCTTCTAACGTAGACTCAGATCAGCCTGCGCATCCGCGCAGTCTGATCAGAGTCTTCGTTGTCCGCATGAATAGACTTGGCATCATTGGATATCCACAATGCGCCCAGTGAAGATTCTGATCAGACTGCGCGAATGCGCAGGCTGATCTGCATCTTCGCAGGGCACGTATGTCCAAAGATATGTTTTCTATCTTTGTGGCTTATAATTATCCGGGTCATGCAAAATAGCTATCGCACATGTGAAAGGCAAAGCCCCATACCGCAAGTAAATCAGGGCCTTCGTTTTGTTAAAAAGCTAGAATTACACGGTGCAACCGGTGAAACGCAAACGCCTTGGTCATGCGCAGTCTGGTCCTTGCCTTTGCTCTTTGGGAATGCGCTGAAACCACGCCTGGTGTATCCCATGATCATGTTGAGTCGCAACGTCAGAAAATGTGCCTTCGCACATGCGCAGTCGCGCAGTTTGAACAGAACCTCAACTGGGCGCATTTTGGATGGCCAAGGATGCAAAGTTTCTTCATGCACGCAACGAAAACTCTGATCAGACTGCGCTGCTGCGCAGGTTGATTTGAGTTTTCGTTGGGCGCACATGTCAGAAGGTACGTTTTCTCACAGTCCAGCTCATAATGAATGAACCGCGATAAACAGTCATTTCGCATCCTCTATTTTCGCCGAGGCTTCAAGTTGGACTTCACGCAGATCTAGGATGTGATGCGAAAATACTTGAATAAGCCGGGCCACAGCATCTCCTACAAGATTGCATGTTGGTCCAGCGAAGACTCAGATCAGCCTGTGCATTCGCACAGGCTGATCTGAGTCTTCGGTGTCCGCCTGAAGTCGTTTCAGATCCTTGGCTACCTACAGAGCGCCGTGCGAAGACTCTGATCAGACCGCGCGGATGCGCGGGCTGATCTGAGTCTTCGCTGGGCGCACATGCCATCTTGCAGAAAATACTGTTCTCTGGCTCAATATGTTTACATAAAATTTCTATCATTTACAAAACAGTAGATGAAACATGCATTACGGCTCATTATCTGCCCGGGGCAGATTCGCCGTATTCAAAGTTTTCTTATTTTCCGCATGCGTAAACAACGCACTTAAAGTACAACCGGTATCGTGAAGCGTACTAATTCAACTAGGTCGGGGGCTGCACTGACATGGGCAACCACATATCGCATATTCGGAAAACTCATTTCTTTAACAAGTACATGTATATGTAATGAGCACCCATGTTTCCCTATAATATATGAGCAGCATCGCAAGAAAAATGCTTTTCGGACTTTCCTTCGAATCAATCCTTCACTTTGTTTATCCGACTCCTTAGCGAGGCCACATGTCTAGTTCTTTGGCTGAGGTTTCTCCTTCGCCTACCGCATACGTGTGCGAACAGCATAGCTTCTTGAGAGACAGTGTGGAGGCATGAACCTTTGCTGTTCGCATATGTTATAACGGATAGTTTCCCGTAACGCGGCTTTGATATATACATGTAGTATATGCACGGGCAACATTGCAACTGACTGCGATTTACAGTCGAAACTTAAATGGCTCGAATTTCTTTGGGACCATGGAAAATTGTTCGAGATATTGGTAGTTCGAGCAACTATGAGTTAATCATGGCACAAGGTCAGGAAACGAATGGCGATTATTTAGGGAAATCTTTTCAGTATTCTGCACAATAACAGTATGTCGAGTGTACGAATCGCCTCGATGAGAAGATTCTAATGAGTACACACAACATACAATTTCATGATGAAAAAGAAAATTTCCATAAATATTTGTTTTCTTGAGCTATCGTAAGAATTTCGCACGGTCTCAAGAACGAGTTCGAATTAGGCGTGGTAAACGAGTCATCTGTGTTCGAGCTATTGAGGTGCGACTGTAGTTGTCTAAAATGCTAATTTCAATATGCCTTATTTGTTAATTTATATGCAGTGTATAACGCTAGCTTAGGCTACAGTCAATCCATATTTCCTATTTCCTCTTTTGTACAATAGGAAGTCCGAGGACTTGAAGAGCATATTTCAGATAGGTGCATTAACGTATCAAGATTTTCAGGGCTCAGTTGTTCAAAACTTATCGAAGTTGATAGCTAATTTGACTTTAAAATTTCTATCTTGAAATATGACAAATACATTGATATTTTTGCTGAAAAAATGTGAGTAGCTTTTGCATTGCATGCAAAAGCTACTCACAGTTTTGCAGCAAAAATATCAATGTATTTGAAAATACCTTAGCTACAACAGTTAACGAGTTTGTAATTAATACCTAACAATGCTTTGAACAACTGGGCCCTGATTGTTAAATCCAATATCCATCATATGAGCCGCAATGTCAGAAAACGTACCCTCGGACACACAATGATTCTCAGGCTCGTAGTTAGAGTCCTCCCCTTTTTCAATCAGCTGTTCAATAATAATAATATTAATAATAATAATAATAATAATAATAATAATTTCGAGGGGAGCGGCAATTCTTTCCTTTTTAAGTAGATCCCTTTTCAGAAGAATGCAAACAGGAAGTCACAAAAGTTATCTGCCTTGTAAAATTTGGAGAACATCGCCCAAACGTGTCAAGTTTCCTTAACGTTGCTTGAATCGGGGACTCAGACAAAGTCTATTTCACTACCAAAAAATCCGAACCGGTACGGAACGATTGTTTTTCGAAGCCAAATCCATGATAAAAATATCGACCAATCAAATGCTGGCAAAAGAAAGACGGCGACATCCGTGAACTGTCAGTAAAACAGGCATTCAAATTGATAAAGTGCCAGTTAACTAGATTGTTAAAGGCTGAAAAATTGTATGAAAAACGCTGATGAAGTATATACATTTGGAATCATCTACCATGGAGGAACGAAAGAGATTGTAAGCAACAGCTAATCCGAGCTGGAAGAGGGAAAAAGAACTAACAAGTGTTATTGTTTTCCGCCATGTGATCGAAGTCCCACGTGACTTAATTCCGATCGGATTTACGGAGAATTACGGAACGCCAATTAAATTGACTATTTTGCGGAAGTTTACGTGATATGCATCAATAAAACGAGACAGTAAAAAGACACCAAGACAAGAGAAATTACACTTGACCCAGCATGATGCATGCTAAGACATCCAGACAAAATATGTTAAACACAAGTCTATAAATTATAACTTGTTACAACAATTGTCAGTACCGATAACAATCAAATTTGGTGACAAAAGTTGTCAATTCCCTCATTAGTCACTGCCAAGTGTCTTAATATTGTATCATATTCATTAACCGCACTGAAGGAAATAATACCGTATAGATATCCATAAACCCCGTTAAACCACATCCTTGCACAAACAAAATGTTGGATCTTTCATTGGACGGCGCAAAAGCAGACAGATGACCGATAAACTCATCCTAGCACAAATTAAACGTTGGTTCTGTCACAAGATGGCACAGATGCACAGACTGTCAGTATTAAAATCTTCTGAGGCACTCAGAATTATTTTCGGAAATTATGCAAAAGTTGTGTGCCGTCGCATACCCTAATTTCATTTCTGAACAGCAAAAGCCATGATCAGACTGCGCATCTGCGCAGTCTGATCAGGGCCTTCGTTGTTCAACAACATATCTGTAATTATCCGATGGCTCTGTAGAAACCAATAATGAAGGCCTTTATCGGGCTGCAAGATGCACAAGCTAAGTTGTGCCTTTTTCATCCAAACCCTTTTCTCATCGTTAGTGTGGTTCATTGTCACGACGGCTCTACTTATCGTACAGTGCGTGAATGGTGGATTTTGGACTCGTTCAACTTTTGAAAGTATCTTTACATTTTGGAAGTAGTTTATCTTCTTGCGAATCCACAGTTTTTGGTGGGCTTCTGCAATAAAAAGTTCTGAACTGAAATATAGAGAAATGGATAAACTTTCAGGGGAGGCAGCTCTGACAAGTCCCCTTTTCAGAAAGGGCTTGGTGTACAGGAGGGTAAACAGGAAGTCACAAAAGTGTCCAAAACAGCATGTGACGACCCTGTTAAAATCGCGAAAAATATACCAGGCGCTTTTGATGTTTTGATTGGTGCTATTGGTTCGCATCTTCTCTTCAGTGATATCTGGGCCGTGCCATGCGAAAACTTGTCTTCTGGCATATGCGGACAGCGAAGGCCTAGATCAGACTGCGCATTTGCGCAGTCTGATCAGGGTCTTAACTGTCCGCTAGAAGAGTCCTTTGCTACTACATAATGTATGACCGGAGAGCAAAGCCCAGATGAAACTTTGCGCATGCGCAGGATGATCGGAATATGTTTGAAGGCACTTTAACGCTCTCAGTCTTGACGTGGCCTATTTGGTATGCAATAGTGTATTTGAGTTCACTAAATTATATAGCTTTCGGAAAATTCCGGTTGAGCTGGTCCCACTGAATTGCATTTTTGCTTGACCACGTTGATACAGTTTATGTACATTCTTGTACATGTCGTCTACCTGTTACAGTAATAAACACCTGTTAATTAATAATCATAAATTGCACCTTTGATGCAAAAGAACCTGTCAGCAGCTAGTCATCATTTTGACGACCATTGACAATGGCAGATTTATGGCTTGACAGGAAAGGTGTCAGAAACAATTAAATATTTTAGTTTATGGCTTGTGTCCGAAACTGCATGAGACGGACCGCAAATAATAAAATGACAAACAATAACAACAGTCGGTTCAAGTGCATTTCTTTCAGTTCTTGTTTGACCTTTATTATTCTATGGTTATATTCAGCAGACGACAAAATGATCTTACTTTTCTTAATTTTCCAAGAAAATAGGCCTTGACATTTCATTAAAATTGTCTCCATAGGAAAAGAATTTGCATGAAACGTCAAAGCCTTTTTGCTGGAAAATTAAGAAACCATATTTCAAAATGTCGTCTGCTGCAAATTTTACTCTGAATGCTAAGCGTTAATACAATTATTAGAAATACGTTTCCTCTAATTATTATGACTGACATGACACGATGATTCTTTCCAATGTTTAAAAACAAAACGTAAAAAACAAAACAAAAAAAAAACAAAAAAAAAAACGGAAAACGGAAAAACGTACCGTACATACTAAAATGACTGTGAACAGCGAATCTCTTGATCTGATCAGACTGAGCATCCATTAAAAAACGTGGCAACTGATGAGAGTCTATACTGTTTTGCAATCGTTCCACAGTTTTAAGACAGGTAGTGGATGGACTTGTTGTAAACTTTAGGGCAAGTATGGTAAGAAGGTAGCTAAACAATTAGAGTAATTACAGTATCGAGTCTGCTTAACCCGTTTTTACTGAATAAACTCTTCCACACTATATATTGGAAGAGTCGAATCTGTTTTAGGTATATCAGGCTATGTGATTTGGATATTCCTAGAAAAAATGGCTACACTATTTGTAAACAGTGGAGACCCTGATCAGACGCCGCATATTGCGGCGTCTGATCTGGGTCTCCACTGTTTGCCAGTTGCCCTTTTAGGGGTTCCAGACTAAATTGGGTTAAGATATCATCTTTTGTAAGGATGAAAACTCCAAACTAATGTACACTGATGGAATCTGCAGTTATGCAATCTGATCCAGGACATCGAAGTTATGATCAGTAATAAATTGTATGTTGACATACCATGCATTGTGGAATTCCAGAAGGCGCAAAAACCCATCTAATGGGTGCGGGAGTATCCCATATACGAACAGCACAAGGCAGCTTGTGCATTCATGCAGCCCAGGCGGAGTCTTCGCTGTACTTTTAGCCACTGTCTGGACCTTCCACGTCTTCTATGGCGGTCTTCGTAGTCGCTTGCCAAACTTCGTAGCTGCACCAACAGTCCTGGGTAATGGAGTTAACCATTTTATTCCTGCGTCTTCTGCCTTTGGATTTAAACAGCTCAATTGCTGCAAATAGGGGTGTGAGTGACAAAACAAAACAACAAACAGAATGGCAAACAGTATAGATCCTGATGAGACGGCTCGATGCGAGCCGTCTCATCTTGATCTGCACTGTTTGCAAAGGCTAACGGAACTGAAAATTTACTTATTCTCGACGCTCTCACCCCATTGAGAGCCTCACTGCAGACTTCAAAGTTGGTGAGCACATAAATGCCGGTGATCATTATGATATGCATTTGCAAGAAGATGAAGGAAATATGTCAAGATCTTGTGCAGAATTCTCCCGGTGAACTATTTACAGAGCAAAGCCATTGTAGTAAATCACTGTGAATCATTTAATCATTTACTACTAAGCAAACACTCAACGTGGAAACAGTGTCCATCACGAAAACATACCTATATAATTTTGACCCCCTAAAACCCCATTTTTATATAGTAAAACTGGGGTTTACCGGGGTATACAGTATTTTTCTTATTCCTGCACAAAAAATAGATTGTGGGTACTCGTTAGAACCGCCTCGGCGAGGCGGTTCTAACGAGTACCCACAATCTATATTTTGAGCAAAAATAAGAAAAATATCACAATTTTTCATCTTAATATTTTCGTATTTTCGGCGGTAAAATTTACAATGTATTTGTATAGGCGTGTTTTCGTAATGCGTTTTGACATCGCGGCGACGTCCCAACGACATTGTTGTGACATCGTATTTTCACCATGAGATGGGAAATATGTCTTCGAGGGTATCAGAAATGCGCACGGATTCAGGTCGTTCTCCGCATGGTCTCACGTCAGGCTGAATGCCTACATCTCCCATTGAAACATTCCACAATGTCCAAACAATGTGGACAGCAATGGTTCTGGTCCGATGAGCAGATGCGAATCTTTCTCTGTCGGCGTATGCCCGTAGTCACCCGGTCTAGAGTATAAGAAGAGAGAAGTATTTGAAAAGTTTGAAAACAAGCCATTGCCATTTCTGGTGTAATCTACTGTATGAACGGACAGCGAAGCACTTTTCAATGGCGGGATTCATCCGAGTAAGCATTCTTTATAAATCTATAGCGGGCTGTTATCGGCCCGTCAGGGTAGCTGACTGGCCGATAACGGCCCGCTGTAGATTTATAAAGAATGCTAGCTGGGATATGTAAAACGTACAGTTACGCATACAGCGGTAGTCTTTTCTTTTCTTTGATCACATAAGACCAGCGAATGTGAGAACTTATTCATGTATCGGTTCATTAATGAATGAAACAATCCGGATTTAACATACATTTGTGTTTAATGCTTTTGTTATCAAAACTTATCCTTAAACTTCTTTGCGCTTAAGGTCGTTCCCAATATAAGTAGATGCCAGGTTAGGGTCACCCTGATTAATTACGCTGGGCAAATACACTGAATTTGCAAAATTAAAATACCAATTTCTGTAAGAATTCTGAAAGACATATGTTGGCCTGCTTATAATCATAAATATCAGACAAAACTGGAGCAAAAGCTATTACGTTTAATTGCAACCACATGAAAACAATAACACGAGCTCTTCAAACAAATATATTTTAGGGAACTATCGTATTTACTCCAAGTATTCGGACAGAAAAATAAAAATCTAAAAGAAGGTTGCCTTTAGAAAGAAGAAAAACAAAACAAACAAAAAACAAACTAAAAAAAAAAAACAAAAAAACAAACAAAAAAAAAAAAAAAAAAAAAAAAACAAACAAATAAAACAAACACATTACAGATAGAAAATGGGAGTCTCGGTTTTTTGAGACTCTTCATAAGCAGTAATGAAATTTGCAACACTGCTTACGCCGAGCAGAACGCCATTTTTAAACATGCCACAATGGGCTCAGTGGGCCTTGGCAATCAGTGTAGACCCTGATCAGACGCCGCATGCGGCGTCTGATCAGGGTCTACACTGTTTGCCACCCATCCAGCAATTATTAAACAAATTAAAATGTAATAAATTTGACTTGTGCAGATCTTTGTAGAAGTATGCTAAGGGGATAAGGTGTCGGAATACTTAGGGTATATACGGTTTTCATGTATTAGAACAATACTTTCTTTGTTCTTTTTTCTGAACTTCAACTTAACATATATAGTTCTGTTACCAACAAATGGTAAGACAACTCTTCTACATCAAACTTTGCACAGGGCGGTTTTAAGTTAAAGGAATTTGGGTTAATTCATTTTTATTATTTCTATTTTTTACTCTCTTTTATTTTTACTTTTATCATTATCCCTATCATATGGTGGACTGAGGGTCGGGGAGGGCCATCCCTCTGTACATTTTTATTATTTCTTTTACAGAAATTTTTATGTTTTATACAAACAGTGTAGACTATGATCTGATACCGCGTTCTGTGATGTCTGATTAAAGTCTACATTGATTGCCTAGGTTTCGTTTTGGGGACCCTAGGCATTTATGCATGCTTAGCGTTCCAAAAATAGCTTTCGCAAACAGTGCAACTCTAGATCAAATGCCGCTGAAATTCATCGTTTTGAGTCGCGTTGTAGGCATCATTCATATTTTTTTTTCTAAAACAAACAAACAAAATTGTTTGTCAAAAATAACCATAGATTTTGTTTAAGGTCATCCACTGTTTTGGGTTGCCATGGTACAGTGTAGTATTAAAAATGTTCCATGGTGCCTCTCTATATGTTATGATTGCTTAAACTTTACCCCTCTCTGGGTACATTCAGCAAACGGCATATTGCTTATATTTTTTTCTTACTTTCCCCAGAAAATAGACATTTACATTGCTTGCAAATTGTCTCCTCCTTAGCAAACAATTTGCATGAAATGTCAGTCTATTTTCTAGGAGAAATAAGAAAAACATTCAAAATGTCCATTGCTGAAATTTTTACCCAGCATACAATGCGTCAACTCAGGTTAGTGAATTGTGGTCCGTGGTCCTCTTGTTTTTTTTAACTGAATTTTCGTTCATATCGTTATGGAGCTGATGACATCATCGGTGTTATTAGTCTGGCTATTTCAATTTATTATGTATGGCCGGCATAATGGAGACAAAGACGAATTAGAAACCTATTTGATACTGATGGATTTTCCCTTGTTACATATGTAAACGCTTGACCCCTTCAATATCTTAGTGGCTGGATTATAAATGGATTATAAATATTTTTAATTAGGCAAGTTATGAAATCAAGCAATGGGAGAGGATTCGGCCTTACTGTGTACGAATCGATAAGCATTGGGAACGAAATGGTCAAGCCAATATGAGCTATTGAAAAATTTTCGGTCCATCAGCGTTAACAGATTTTACAGATATCTTCTCTAAAACCACTGAAGTGAATTAAAATACAGTGGAACCTCAATAACTCGAAAACCTTTGGGACCATATAAATTCGTTTTAGATATTGTTAGTTCGAGCCACTGAGGGTTAATCATAGCACCAGGTCAGAAGAGATATCATGGGGATAATTTAGTGACATCTTTTCGATCTTCTGCATAGTAATGGTATGTTGAGTGTTCTCATTAGAATCGCCTCATTGGAGGCGATTCAAATGAGTAGAAACAACATACATTTCATGATAAAATAAGAAAAGTTCCCTACAAATATCCATAAATATTTGTTTCTAAGGCTATCAAGATAATTTCTAGGGACTCAAAAACGAGTTCGAATTACCCTTGCTAAACGAGTCATTGGTGTTCGAGTCATTGAGGAATTACTGTAAAGTCGACAGAAATGTCTCTTTAAAAGAATGAATTTATGTTTGATATGTTGTGCCGATCGGCTATTTGACTGGTTGCCATGGCAAGTAATAGGAAAAAGGTGAAGTGAAATTCACTGGCTTTTTCTAAGAAACTGCATCCTTATGACAGTTTAAAGTCTTGGAAAATTGTTGAGAACCGCAACCATGGTCCTCAAAATCATAATAATTACATTATATCAGATGAAACATTTGAACGACTTCTAATCCGAAACTGCAAAGACGAATTCATATTACGCATGACTCTTCTTGGGAAAATTATTTTAAGTTTGCTAAAATTATTGGGAAGCGGCATCCAAGATGGCCGCCGTGTCCACAGCCAGAGAAAACCTGGAACTAGAGCAAATATGGTTGGCTGTTCTCAATGATATATGGAACGTCCTTTGGACAAAATGCAACATTCGTTATTTTAGAGAATTATTTGGAAGCCGGAATCCAAGATAGCCAATATGGCAATATATGTGAAGAAGAAACAACTTCCGCGAAACTGCAAGGCCGAATGAGTTAATGCTTCAGGAATACCATACTTGGGATATGTGAGAGCGAGTTTGATTGAGTTCACATATCTGGTGAACCCTTTTTGGAATACAATATTTCCAGATAATGAAAGCCATTTTAAACTGATACCAACAATGGTCGCTGATAGCATATATGGTAGAAGCATGTCAATAAATTCTCTGAAATTTTTTATGGCCACGTGACCACAAATGGCAGAGAAATCAGCATACTTTGAACAATATCCCCCATTTGCGAACATGGTTGTGAACCGGCGCCAAAGATGGCCACCATAACCATGTAAATTTAAAAATCTGTAAACACCTCTTCTCTGAAACTTCACGGTCATTACTTATGCAGCATTCCTGAAACAAGAACATTATAGGTGAAAACAAATAAGGACCCGTCATCCAAGGTCATTATTACCGTTATTATTCCCGGGCAGTCATTAAATGTATGTATATCTTGGCTCCATGCCATATTATGGCGGAATTTCGGGCACGACGGATAAGCATATTATTCATATGCTCAAAACTGATCGGATTTGCAGTCAAGTGCAATTAATCCTCATAGATTTTAAGGGAGTGGATAATAAGCTTAGTAGACATTTTGCTACTGTTTCCAAGAGGGAGAACGTTCGAGACTCCCTGTTTTCCTTTCGTGCACAAAAATTTCCCTCTGAAAAGGGATGTACTCTAAAAGAAAAGAATTTGTTCCCAGTCGGAGTGGGGAGGGGGGAAGGGAGGGGCCAAATTCTTTCCTTTCAGAGTACATCCCTTTTACAAGGGAGACAAAACAATTGAGAGCGATACCTCCATTCCTCTTAAAAATGTTGAAATATTATCCAATTCTATGACAAACGCTTTATTTGGACAACTGCGTTGAGCAAATGTTGACTACTATCATGATAGAGGCTCTGTTGGAAACAGACTGTTTTGCTTGAGATAAAATGCCATTAGGAGCAAATTCTACTTTTTTCCACATTTTATTTACCTCTTGTTAGATTAACATGTTTAAAAAAAAGACCAAATTTTCATTCGAGATAAGCGGTTATTCGAGATAAGCGAAGTGGAGATAACGAGAATTGACTGTAGTTGTGCTGCAAAAAGCTTGTCTTGAGCTTTTTCAAACTTCAGGGCAATTATGGTAAGTAGTTAAGGTGTTCGGATTCCCGACTAAATACGTTATTAAATGACAGTTGTAAAGCTAACTGACAGCAATAAAACCTTTTACATATCTTATGCAACATCAGCTTTGATACAATTTGACAGGTTGTGCAACGCATATTTACAAACAAAGATTGTTCAAAACCACAAAAATTTGAAAAGTTACAATGATGACAACAACTTGCTATATGTATTGGACGGCTTGTTGGTAGTGCTTTCGACTTGCAATCGGGAGGTCAAGGGTTCGGATCCCAAACTGTTCAAGAAAATGTTCAGGCTATGAAAACACCATGCTCATACTCGATGTGCCCTATGTTCAGTATAAAGTGGACAGGGAGGCGCTTGGTGACATACAGTGGCGCCAAGTGTGCGAGGGTGATCCATGAAAGCAATGCTGTACAAACGCATGTCCATAACACAGTCGGCGCTGTCGTTATATGCCTGGGGTGTCTGACAGCAACAACAAGTACAAACAGCTTGGTAGGCTGTGTAGCCTGGTGGTTGATGCTCCCGACTTGCAAGCGGAAGGTTGTATGTTCGAACCATCCTTGGGCATCTATTCATACTCGACGTTCCCTGTGTTGAGTATTAAGTGGGTAGAACGGTTTATCTTGACAGATTGTGGCAACAAGCATGCAGGACGACCCACGAAGGCGAAGCTGTAAATAAGCGTGTACATACAATATTTCATGCTGCATCATTGTGCCTCGGTGCCTGCTAGGGTGAAAAGAAAAGTAAAAATGATTGCCCTTGGAAACAAATGACACATTACACGTTAAAGTCTCGGCTTAATTGAGACTCAACATAAGCAGTAATGAAGTTTGCAACACTGCTTACGCCCTCAAGCGTATGCTTGAGCAGAACTCCATTTTCAAAGATACCTCAATGGGCCCAATGATTCCAAAGGAAATTAAATATAATCTGCACTATGGCGAAGTATGGGGAGACGTTCTACGGTCGCCACACGGCACTAACACCAGCTGCAGTGTAGTAAAAGTGTATACAACAAAAATATATCGTATTTACCCTTTGTATTCGGACAGAAAGGCCTTGGCAAACAGTGTAAACTCTGATCAGACGCCGCATTCATTAGGCATGGCAGGTAGAAAAATGGACTTGTTAACTTTTCCTCTTGGTGTCATTGGTAGGCTATGTTCTATGATTATGCTCTTTCTGAACATTTTATATACTTGTTCTGACATTAGGACAATTATGGTAAGGAGTTCAGGTGTCCGAATACTTATGATAAATACGGCATTGCATGTATCTCGCTTTGCAACCAGAAAGATGGACTTGAGAGTGCCGAAAAGCTACAATCACCGTATAACATATACTTCGATTTGCAACCGGAAAGATGGACTTGAGAGTGCCTTTTGAAAAGCTGCAATCAATGAATATTGTCAGCCCGCGCTTCCTAAAGTAGAAGAGACACGAACATAATTATGCACAACTCATTTTGTATACACCATAACACACTACAGGTATGCCACCGGATGGCGAACTCTACAAATGCTATAAGAAAAACGCAAAAGAAGAGTCTGATCAGACGCCGCATTCATTAGGCATGGCAGGTAGAAAAAGGGACTTGTTAACTTTTCCTCTTGGTGTCATTGGTAGGCTATGTTCTATGATTATGCTCTTTCTGAACATTTTATATACTTGTTCTGACATTAGGACAATTATGGTAAGGAGTTCAGGTGTCCGAATACTTATGATAAATACGGCATTGCATGTACCTCGATTTGCAACCGGAAAGATGGATTTGAAAGTGCCTTTTGAAAAACTACAATCACGGTATCACATATACTTCGATTTGCAACCGGAAAGATGGACTTGAGAGTGCCTTTTGAAAAGCTGCAATCAATGAATATTGTCAGCCCGCGCTTCCAAAAGTAGAAGAGACACGAACATAATTTTGCACAACTCATTTTGTATACACCATAACACACTACAGGTATGCCACCGGATGGCGAACTCTACAAATGCTATAAGAAAAACGCAAAAGAAGAGTCTTGTGGCAGGGAAGGGGCATAAATTCCGGAATTGAACAGGCGACCAACCTCGCCCTCATCACCATGAAGCTTTAAATATAAATACTGTAGGTATCCAAATTCTACCATGTCATCACAATGTCCTTGGGAGCTAATTCCTTCCGTTAAAAAAAGACCCCTTTACTGAAGAAAGGCAAAACACAGTTAACGCCCATAAGTATATCAGTTCACCTTAAGAAAACACTTTCAATAGTCTGGAACAGGTATCTATATCCCTGTTAGAGAAATTGCCGTTTAATACTTGGTTCAATCATTAAAATCATCCTCGTAATTACATGCTCAAGCAAAAATCAAATTATTTCATAGGAAGTTGCCCGCGGGACATCACCATCTTAAATGGAAAATTAACCGTTTCAAAATGGTACCCATTTTCATTAATTTTAGAGTAAGTTATACCATTAGATTTTGTGAATTATAAATTCGGGCAACCAGTTTCAGTATTGGAAGAATTCTTTTTTTTATTATCATTATTATTATTATTTTGATGTAGTTCTTTTGGACATGCTTACGTATACCATTTCTTCGAAATAGGCATTGTCAATAATTAACTGGTTGTCCATATGTAAATAATACGAATTAAGTACCTCAACAGCGTCGGTTTGTAAATTTTCAGAAGGAGAAAGCGCGATGTTGTAACAGAGCAGAAATACTGCCTGCAACAAGCGGTACAAAAATTGAACTCATCTGAATGTCAACTTTCTGTTTCTATAAACTGGCGCCAAATCTAATGTAAGTTTCATCACGAAGAAAGAAAAGAGCTTCAAACATCTTTTGACATAACCGTAAAGTGTAACAATTTTTAGCATCTTCGGAAATTTTCTCAGTGAAATCAAAACGTTTTTCTTGGAATGTGGACACGCATGAAAGGCCATAGGTTCCAGTCCTATCCGAATCTCACGTTTATACAGACCATTATTGCACCAATTTCATACTAGACGTGTTCTGGATTAAATATCAAATGGACAGGGAAGCACTTAGTAGAAAACAGCGGTACCAAGACTGCATAAGCTAAAAGGCGGAGCAAACTGTTCTGTTTCTTGATGGAAACCTGGACATGACCTGTATAAGGTTGTCGTTTAGTGTCAGCTCCCGGGTAATTGATACTGTACATGTTCATTAACTTAAAAATAATATATTTTAACACAGGTTTGTACAACTGCACGCATAGAACGCATATGTGCTTTGGATGCCAATTGGCGTTAAACATCTGCACAATGACAATAATTTATAGCATTAACTTTATTTGCAATGTGGAACTGACTGCATTCTGAAATATGCGAATATGCTTACAACTCTGAATTTAACAAGTCCGGACTGCACTCAATCTGACGTCGTATTCATGACGACATCTGTATTGCACGTGTTTTATTCTTTCAGTTTATCATGCTTATAGGTAAGCATTTCTACATTGTTTTATATCCACGTTTTAATATTTCTTATTGAGTAGATAATGAATAAACATTACGAAAACACGCCTATTCAAATATATGGAAAATTTCACCTCCGAAAAAACTGAAAATTTTCAGATAAAAAACTCTGATATTTTTCATATTTCTGCTCAAAACATAGATTGTGGGTACTCGTTAGAACCGCCTCGGCGAGGCGGTTCTAACTAGTACCCACAATCTATGTTTTATGCAGTAACAAGAAAAATAATGTATACCCCTGTAAACCTCAGTTTTACTATATAAAAGTGGGGTTTAAGGGGGTCAAAATTATATAGGCGTGTTTTCGTGATGAATACAACCATTCGATGATCCGAGTACACACACGCGCAAGTACACACGCACAGACACATTTAGGAATGTGTCCGAATATCAAGGTCCTTCATTTTCGTATAAGCAAGTGTGCAATCGGTTTTCTCCTCAGTTTTCTCGGGTTGCAAAACGGGCGAAATCCCATTTAATCAAATGCCGATGAATAGTCCATTTTATGAATAAAAATATGATAAAAGAGACACCACTTCCTAAAAAAAACAAAAAACAAAAAAAAAAAAAAAAAAAAAAAAACAAACAACAACAACAAAAAAAAAAAACAGCTTACGAATCGGTAGCATTTTGCTTTTTGACGGAAATAATCACCAGTTACTTCCGCAACAGAAGTCCGTCACCAAAATCGTGACACAAGTTTACGAGCTTAAGGGCGGGAATTGATACAGGTATGACAAGAAAACCGTTTAATTATTTACCTTACAAGCCGATGCAATAAAACCACAGGTCTTCTATCTTTCAAATTTCAATAGTTGAATGTCATTCGAGTCAGTAATTTTAAGAATTTGCGTCACGCTATAGAGCCAAATAACGTTGTCTTCTCGCGAGAAGAGAAGTTAGAATTGTTATTGATTTTTCCATTATCGTATGGCTGACTTGAGACACAATCGTAGCAAACCAGTCCTATTGCCAGTGCGTCACATATTCAAGCGCAACTTTATTTACACACAGGTAACAGGCTATCACGCGGATCAGTTTGGTATAGTCATTCACCGAGAGAAGTAGTTTTGAAGTATTTCGGATAACAAGGATAAGCCAACTTTTGCGGATTATTACGTTTTTTCGAACTCAAAGATTTCTTATCATTTGTGTGCGTGGATTAATCCTTCATCTGAGAGATTTTGGATTTTACTTGTGTTTACTTTATTATAGTTTAATACGCTTAATACTTACTTTCAAGTGGATATTAATATAATTCATATTCAGCTTTATGCGTATGATTTGTTTTCTGTGCCTTAAAATATTATTATCTGGAAATTAAAAAAAAAAGAAGATACAAAACTGGAATACTGTATTTCCCTGGATTATAATTAAAACAATGTGAAAACGGATTAAAGATACCAGCCAATTAGTTTTAGGATTATAAAACTGGACATATTTACTTTTACTGTACAACTTTACCCTATATTTACAGATGACGGATAATAATGTGAAAATGTCGACATTGTTGTTTTTTGCCGTCGTCGTGGTCGGAGTTGGCAACACGTTTGCCGGCGGTGAGTACTGTATGTATGACAAGTTTTATTTTATTTTGCTTTCTAATCTCTCTAACAGCTCTTTAGTTTCAATGGACAATTTACTTTATCAGTTGTAAAGTTTAATTTATTAACATTTGTGCTGTTAAGTAACAACACTTAATTCGAGGCTTTCCTCACTTGCATAGTAACGAATCTAATAATTTACATAATTTTCATGAGCGTTTTGAAACATTTACAGTTCAGTTTGCCAGTTTCATTCCTTTTTTAATACTAACATAGTTACTTTATTTAAAGTTTAATTTAAGTGCATTTGTTTTTCTTCTTCAAATATGCCTTGTTATTTTTAACGCAAGAATTTTGGTGCACGTCTTCGACAGTTTATAAGCCGAGGGGACGTGTGCGCATGCATGTGCATGTGTTTGTGTGTGTGTAGATTGGGTTGGTGCTTGAAGGGGTGGGGAGGGGGGGGGGGTACGTGGGGTTCTTGTTTTTTTGTTGTTGTTTTTTTATCTAGAATCAAAATACTTCTTTGAAATATATATACTTCTGAGAATTATCAGTAAACTGTCTTTTCGATTTAAAACTACACTCGAAGCTAGATTAGTTTTCACATCGGACTCGGGGCACCAAAACCCTTGTGTTTAATGCTTTCTTTGTCGGTTTCTTATGTATTATTGTAGTTCGAATCTGCTAAGAAACTTAAACCCATTTACGCCTAGCGACCCAAAAAAGGGATATTGGTAAACAGCGTAGACACAGATCAGACGCCGCAGAACGCGGCGTCTGATCAGTGTGTACTGTTTGCATAAGTAAGTACAGAAATTTCTATAAAACGTTTTTTTTTTTACTAACAAGAACCAGACACCCCTTTTATTGGAAATGCATCGGTCCAAAGAGTTATGGTAGACTCGGCATAAATGAGTTTGTATTGCTTGTTTACTTTTACAGGTCATATTTTGCAATCAAATTGTACACACTTGCACATTTTGTAGCATACAGGTGTCAATGTTTAACCCTTAACGCATCAGACAAAATTGTTGCAGACGACATTTTAAGATACAGTTACTTATTCATCTTCTCCCTAGCAGACAATTCGCCTTATTTTCTCCAAAAAAAATAAATAAAATAAACCAAAAGTATTTCAGAACATCGTCTGTTTAGACGGGCTTGAAGGATAAATGCGCCTTTTCGATCGAGCCAACTCATCTGGATCTACACTGTTTAAATAGGTGTCTTTGTCTGGCTGCAATGGTTAACGCTTAGTATGCTGGTTAATAATTTCAGTGGACGACATTTTTGAATATTTTTCTTATTTTTCTAAAGGGACAAAAACTGTCAAAGTCTGTATTCGGGGAAAAATAAGAAAACTATCATAAATTTAACATCTGCTAAACTGCCCAGAGAGTGGTAAAGGTTTCAATAGTACTTAGGTTAGAGGAATCCCGAGAAAGGTTTGCTTGGGAACGCATCCGAGACATTTAAGTCGACCAAAGTATTTTAGTGTTTTAATGCATATATTAATACATTTTTACATACATAATGCTGGACTTTAGATTTAGTTTTCAGGGTAGGTTGTAATTACATTCTTCGCTAAGCTTCATTTTACTAAAGCTTTTTTAACATTTAAAAGATTCTACCGTAATAACCTTAAGTTTTGGGGCGTATTGGCCTGAGCAGGCAGTGTAGACCCAGATCAGACGCCGCGTTCTGCGGCGTCTGATCAGGGTCTACACTGTTTGCCTATCATCCAGCACATCACCCAAACATCCATAGGTTGCAAATTGGACTGGTTCAAATTTTTTTTATTTTTCAAATTTTAGGACAACCATGGTAAGCTGTTTAGGTGTTCCAATATCTAGGGTTAATACGGTATTTCTTTCTTATGACTGCTTTTAAAGTTTAAGCTTGTACAATGTAGTCCTTTAAGGGCCTTCGCTTTTTTCACGTTTAAAAAAAAATGAGAATCTATTGAATAGCCAAGTTCCTTGTTAAGATTATAACTAGACTATGCAGAAGTACAGACTGACAGGGATTTTTTACTGTTTGACTAGTAATGATTACATGTTCTTGTTAAGATTATGACTAGACTATGCATAAGCAAAGACTGACAGGGATTTTTTTTCTGCTTGATTACATGTTCCAGGGTATTTTTGTTGGGCAGCACATTTGTGAAACAGGTATTTTACAAACTATTTTATCTCAACAAGTGTCAAGAGCTGTTTGCCTCTGTGTGGTATCACAGAAGTTTAGAAAGATCATGTTTACACCAGAACATATCTCTAGAGTACCCTATGGTTATGGGCTTTGATAAGAGGGTTATTTGCTTATTAGTCATTAATTAGGCGGGGTCAGAGATAAAAAAAAAAAGCTCCAATGCTAATTGTTGCGTTTAGAGAGGAACGAAACGCAGTGTACGTTTCCGTAGTGGGCGGTGATATGTCACTATGCGGATTTCTCTGTCACCATGAGGGTCAAAATACGTTCTACACTTATCAATATAAATTTGTCGCGTGAACTTTCTTTGTAACGTATATATTAATATCAAAACCAGACTTTCTGTAGACTAGAAAAGATAAGCTTTGCCGTACAAACCTACATATTGGAATAAGGCCAAAGGAACAGAACGCGGCGTCTGATCAGGGTCTACACTGTTTGCCACTCTTCCAATACTTTTAGTCCCATCTAGAAGTAGTATTATGAATTTGCTCAAGTTTTAGGACAAGTAGTGAGTATAGATGTCCCAATATTTAGGGTTAATGCATACGTGTATATAAAATTGTAGTCTAAAGTTAGTCAAGACAATCATTTTAGCATATGGTCATCGTTTATTAATCATTTACAGAGGACTTCTTAAGGAGGAGTATTTGGTGATAATTATGGGATAATTTTTCTTATTTCTCCATAAAAACATATGTTGTGGGTACTCATTAGAAGCGCCTCGGCGAGGCGCTTCTAATGAGTACCCACAACATATGTTTTTATGGAGAACTGGAGAAAATTATCCCAGAATTATCACCAAATACTCCTCCTTAACAAGTCCTCTGATTAACATTTTAAATAATAGCATTTATTTATTTATTTATTTATTTCGAAGTCAAATCTTGATATTTCATGTAAACCGTCTCTAAGACAATCCACATGAAATGTTAGAGCTTTTGCAGATTTACTCCTACCTGCGTTTTTTTTTTTGTTGTTTTTTTTTTCTTAAAATTTGTCTTCTGCTAATCTAATCATGAGCGTATTCAAAGGTTATCCACGCAGATTTCAAAAATATTATTCTACTACTCAAATGGTATTATAATTATCAATTCAGGGATTTAGGGTTTTATCTTTTCGAATCCAAAAGATTTCTTATCATTTAATATTAAATGATATTATCCATTTGAAAACAAGTACTTTAATTCTCCACATTTTAAACTCAATCGTATTTTGGTGATAAGAGTTTTTCTTTATCACGGTGCTAAGTTGGTTACAATGTTTAGGTACATGTGCAAACGCAGGTAATTTAAATGCTGTGCTAATATAGCGACTTTTACTGTCAGATGAATAAAAAATGATTACAAATCGTATTTACCCTAAATATCTTAACATCTTACCACACTTGTCAAAAACTTTGAAGAAAAACAAACCAATAAAAAACAAACTAAAACAACAACAATAATAATAACCATTACGAAAACAAGCCTATTCAAATATATTGAAAATTTCACCTCCAAAAACTGAAAATTTTCCGATAAAAACTCTCATATTTTTCATATTTCTGCTCAAAACATAGATTGTGGGTACTCATTAGAACCGCCTCGGCGAGGCGGTTCTAACGAGTACCCACAATCTATGTTTTTGAGCAGAAATAAGAAAAATAATGCATACCCCCTGTAAACCCCAGTTTTACTAAAAAGTGGGTTTAAGGGGGTCAAAATTATGTAGGCATGTTTTCGTGATGACACAAAAAACAACAACATTTTACTGCCTGTTGATATGTCTAAAATATTGTTCGATGAATAGCAAACAGTGTAGACCCTGAATTGATGAAAAGTTGAATATTTTCGGCTGTCAGTTTTACAACATGGTAGCAATTTTGGGCGATTATTTACTCTAAATACTGGGGCAGTTTTAGTCCTTCATTACCATACTTTTCCTTAAATTTGAAGAACTCCGTTTTACCACCTGTTGAAGTGTCTAAAAAACTACTGGACGAGGGACAAACAGTGTAGACCCTGATCAGACGGCGCGTTCTGCGGCGTCTGATCAGGATCTACACTCTTTGTCACAAAAAAACTCTCTTTTTTTGAGAAAATAGTCACATGTAATAGGATAACGGAGTATGTTTTTCCTGCACTGGGGATTCCTCTGAATACAAAAGTCACATGAATAATTCATTGTATATTTCAAAGCTCCAAATACTATTTTCCACATATATATTTTATCCACATTATATTTTTCTTATTTTTCTACGAAAACATATGTTGTGGGTACTCATTAGAAGCGCCTCGCTGAGGCGCTTCTAATGAGTACCCACAACATATGTTTTCGTGGAGAAATAAGAAAAATATCAGTATTTTTTCCATTGAGAAAAATGCCTTATTAGGACCTATGATATTTCTACATTGTATGCATATGACAACAGCTGTGTTGCTTTCAAAGCAAATGACACCTAAGATACTGACTGACTAACAATCGTACAAATTATGATACAGAACATGTTGAAAAAAAACAACAAAAAACAAAAACAAAACAAAACAAAAAAACACACACACACACACAAAAAAAAAAAAAAAAAAAAAACAAAAAAAAAAAAAAAAACAAAAAAAAGAAAATGATACGTAGTGTAATTGCATTTATTGGATACCATGGCCTTGAAAAACGTATATAGCTGCCTGGCCATTACACAATACGGAGTCTGAGAAGTACATTTTCATTCAAAGTACATATACAGAGATAAATATTATTTCTTTCAAATGCTACACTGTAAAAAATACCATAGATTTTACGGTAAAATACTTGCAAATGGCTGCCAACTCATTTACCGTAAATTTTACAGGCGTATGTAGATTATTTACAATTTACAGAGATAATCACGCATGCTAGGCAGAGTAGGGCAAGGTATATATAAAGTAGGACCGGTTTCCTGTTGATGCCCAGATAGATTGGTACATAATCTATATACAGTAGGATGCAAGAGAGATATTATTAAATGCCAGTACGGTAAAATGGTACATGATGTCATATCAAATAGTGTGACAACAATATCTGATCTTGGTCTACACTGCTTGCAAAAAATGGGCGCTGAGCATTACTGGTTAAATAAGTGGTCCTTGGCCGAACAAATTTGGGCCGTGAGATTCTGTACTTCATTCACATCTGGTGGAGTAGTGTATTTCTATCTGGGGCCTCAAGTGGGAAATCCACAATTTTCGGTATATGTAAATAGCATAGATAAATGATAGCGCAGTCTGGTCAGGATCTTCCCTTTTCCCCCATTTACATTCAGCAAGATCCCTTTATTGTAGAGTCGAACAGCGAGGATCCTGGCCAGACTGCGCAGATGCGCAGGCTGGCCTGGATCGTCGCTATTCGCGTCACGTAAAAGTGTCGGTAAATTTCGTTTTTTTTTCTACAGCCAGCTTCGTATCAACAAAAGAATGACAAAATGCATAGTGCATTCCAAAGGGGTTAAAAGATGAGCAGTAGTATATCTTAGTGCGTGCACAGTAACCGTCAAATGATATAACTTGAACGAGATTCTTCCCATATTCCTGTATGCTTCATTACAATTTTGTCAAAAGAATACTGAAATAGTCTCCCAAATATACGAGTTTACACGAAACATTTTAAGCAGCGAAAGAAAACAAATCTGGGCTAAGTACAAATTGTATATACCTGATCCATTAAATGCATTTAATATGCTCCGTTTTTATCTTCTTTTTGACATCCTTCCGCCTCACACAACCTTTTATTTCATAGTAGATTTTTATAGAAGTATATTAGTACTTATGTAGTGGTCTCACCACGCGAAAAGGGTGATGATTGCAAATACGAACAGCGAACGCCAAGCTGTGCACAGTCTGATCAGGGCCTTCGCTGTTTACCAGTAGAATCTAGAGTACATCCTGATTCTCTATGCGAATAGCTGGGGTCGAGATCTTACTACGCGGATCTTCGCACATATACCCTATAGTACAAAACTGAGGCTCTGCAAACAGAGACTACATTGTCATATACGGCCAATGTAGGCTCAGATCAGCATTTGTATAGCACAGTCCGATCAGTCTACTCTTGTCGTTAACATAATTTAAGGACTTTAAAGATTTAATAAGCGACCATGATCGGAAGGTTTATCTGGTTAAAGCTGGTTGCCTACGTCATAAGGTTGTTTTTATTTGAAAAGGGCTCAGTTTCGTTTTCGTAAAAGAAGAAATAATACCTTTACACGGGAGACAACTTTGTCAATATTGTTTTGTCTCCCTCTAAATAGAAATCCACGCTGAAGGGAAAGCATTTGCTCTCAATGAGAGCAAATGCTTTCCCTTTAGGGTGGATCGCTTTGCTGAACGATTTTGATGTGTAGGAAATCAAACAGGAAGTTGTAATAGTTATTTCCCTTGTTAAAAATGGCAGAAAAATCCACCTGGTGCATCAGTCTCCTTAAACACCTATTTCGTGTGACGCGGCTTATGTTCATCAAACCAGGTTAAAAAAAGATGAAAATGTCACGTGCAGTGTGATTTGGTATAACTGAAGTTTCATTCTTAAAAATGAGGTCCCTTGTGCGTTCAACATACCTGCGAACACACACGAGTTCTGTTTTGTCACGATCTTTCAGTTTGTTGTTAGAACGTACACGGTTGTGTAGGCTGCTCTAAATCTTCCAGGTCCCAAATATCACATACATTGTGTAAGCATGTAAGAGCGTTGCTTTCAGTGGCAAAAAAATATCTGGCTCCATTCTTGGACTTGTCTTTTTATCATTCTTTCAATCGCTCCCTGTTCCTATATTTATCTCTTTAATCCCAATTCAGTGTTTTTGGGAAACATAACTGATTAGAATACTGCAAAACTAAAGTAGATTGCACACCTTTGAAAGACAAACAAATATTATGGAAAGATAAAGTCTGGTGACAGACTCTCTCTGTTTTCGTTCCAAAACTAGCTCGATCATCGAACTTTCATTGAAAATTGATTCCTGAAAGCGCCAAAATAAACAGCAGCAGACAATATTTGTTCTTTTAATTTTTTATTTTTTTTTCAGAGCAAATAAGGTTAGACGTTTCATGTGAATCGTCTGCCAGGGGCAGACGATTCACAAGAAACGTCTGACCTGTTGTTTTCTCTGAAATAAACACATGAGAATGTCGTCTGTTACAATTTTACATGGCGGTTTAAGAGTTAATTATCGCTGATTTGAAATACACCTGTAAGTGGCCGTATTACCAGTGATCCCTGCCCACTGTTTGGACAGTGGGGTAAGCTAACATAGTCAGAGTGTCGTGGAAAAATGGCCCTAATACCGAAATCGTACTGCCCATCGAGAGCGTTTACAGTCTTACTTCGCACTTTGTCTACATAACTTTTGGAAGTTTGTAGCGAACAGCAAAGATGTGCGAAATGAGCGGCTACGTAAGCGGATCCGGTCATTACTTTTCCGGCGTCCGCAGTGTACCTGCTATTCTTTGGGATGGGCCAAGCAAAGATGGACGTGTATTCTGTGCGATGTGTCAAGCAAAGACGTGCCTGTGCTCAGCTGTCCTTGACAATTGTTTACAATATCAAATGATCTGTTGGCGAACAGCGATGGCGCTGATCAGCTGATCAGCTGATCTGCGCCTTCGACTTACATTGTAAAGGTACCTTTTCGCATGGACGAGCCAATATTGAGAATTTAAACAAATTTTTACGGGATTTCATCGATTAACTTAATATTTGAACAATCGGAGGAAGTAAATATTATGGACGGTGTGTTTAATTAGATTTAGTGGAGTATTTGTGGAACTTTTGGAAGTTAGAAAGGGATGAAGACCCTCAAAATTCCATTAAGCAAGGACCCCACAAGGATACAAAAAAGCTAAACCGAAGTATGGCGACTTCAAAAGGACTTCAAAGGTGAAGATGTTCTAAAAGTACACACAAAATATTACATTTTAAGTGGCTTTGGCAAGATGGTTAGCATTGTTGGATTTTAGCCAGCGCAAGATAAAAACTACAATAAGACTTGTGAGATCAGCGAAGACTCAGATCAGACTGCGCATTCGCGCAGTCTGATCAGAGTCTTCGCTGATCGCATGTGCCTTCTACAGCCTCCGGGCTATCCAAAGAGGGATACATGTAAACGAGAACCCTTGTCGTACTGGATGGATGTACAGTCTAATCTGAGTCTTTGCTGGTCACACAGGTCTTATTGTAGGTTTTATCGAGTGCTGGCTCAAATTTGATCTCTTTTACGTCATTTAATGGTTAGCGACTCAAAACATTTTTTCTCTTCTCTCAAATCATTCTCACAAAACCTTTACTAACATCTAATCAAATAGTGTGCCCATTTATACTTTAGGCTTTAACCTGCGGAATTTAGCAAACAATTACATTCTTACCATGCCAAAATTTAAACCAGCCCATTTGGCATTTGAGTAACCTGTCTTGTTGAATGAGTGGCAAACAATATACCCATTGCGCGGCATCTGATCCTGGTCTGATCTGGGTCTACACTGTTTGTTCAGGTCTGTATATACCAATACATTATAAAGAAGCCAGCAGCCTTTAAAATCATTTTATAAGGAGCTAATAGGAATAAAATTCCTCGAAATTGAAGAATTGTTTTTATCTAAATACCTTCTTATCTGGGGCCTATAAAAGTAATGACATTTTCCCTATATAATATCGGAAATGAGGAAGATGTGCGTTATTAAACACAAAAAATTGATTTATGCAGTAAGAAAGGTTGCAAGAAGTAATATGCAATTTGAAAATCAGGGCCCAGTTGTTCAAAGCATCGTTAGATAAACGAGCTTGTTAATGACAAACTCGTTAACTGTTGTAGCTAAGGTATTTTCAAATATATTGATATTTTTGCTACAAAAATGTGGGTGGCTTTTGCAATGCAAAAGTTAACACACATTTTTTCAGAAAAAAAAATAAATAAATAAAAAAAAATAATAGAAAATAAAAAAAATAATAAAAAAATAAATAAATAAATAAAAAAAAAAAAAATAAATAAATAAAAATAATGTATTTGCCATATTTGAAAATAGAAATTTTAACGCCACGTTAGCTAACAACTTCGTTAAGTTTTGAACAACTGGGCTCTGGTTTAACAATGACTAAAAAAAAATCCCGAAAATGACGTGCCAATATTTTCACTATATATTATGGGAGAACATGGGCGTCTTACATTACATAGACTTGTTGACATAATAAATAGACAATTTGAGCCAGTGCACGACAAAACCTACAATAAGACCTGTGTGACCAGCAAAGATTCCGATCAGACTGTACATCCACCAGTATGGTAAGGGTTCTTGTTTATCTTTCTTTGGATAGCTCGGAGGCTGTAGAAGGCACATGCGATCAGGGAAGACTCTGATCAGACTGCGCGGATGCGCAGGCTGATCTGAGTCTTCGCTGGTAGCACTATTGTAGATTTTGTCATGCTCTGGCTCAGAGTGTCATCGTGCAGTGCTCAAGTTAGGATTTGAGGGCAGAGGGGTGCCTAGAAGGGCACTTTTGCGAGGTCATACATGAATGATGTCATGTGATGTGCTTAGTTTCAAGACGTGTCACAAAATATAATCCCATTCCACAATAAATGCCTAAAAAATAGAATACCCATAAAACTGACCATTTAAACATTAATAACTTTCTTAATTTTAGTCCAGTTTTCATGAATTTTTCACCAAAATGTGGGGTTTTATATCTGAAGTTGAAATAATGCAAAGGACAGCTTAAAATAGGCACGGGGTGGGGAGAGCGGCAAGATAGGGCAAGACGGGCAACCCGCTCTATATATAGGGCTGGCAGGAGCACTGTAGCTTTAATGTCTCTGGTGTGCTGAACCAGATTCTAGGGCGGTGGTGGGATAGATGTTGGAGTAAGTACGTATGCAGATACTCTCAGTAAGTCTGTTACAATGTGAAAATCTAAGGTTATACTTTACAAGTAGACCGTGTCGGTTTTAAAAGTTCATTGCCGTTTGCAATGCGCGACACTGCATGTTTGCATAAACGGTGGCAGGTGCACTGTGATGACAACCAATAAATGTCAGCATTTTGTCTAACAGGATAGCTTTCAACACGATTTAAAGTTTCATTGATGAAAAGTTGAATATTTTCGTCTGTCATTTTACAATATGATAACAGTTTTTGGGGCGGTTTATATTTACACTAAATATCGGTCCTTACCATACTTTTCCTAAAATCTGAATAAGTCCATTTTAATACCTGTTGATGTGTCTAAAATTAGCTGGATGAGAGGCAAACAGTGTAGACCCTGATCAGACGCCGCGTAACGCGGCGTCTGATCAGTGTCTACACTGTTTGCTCAGGCCTGCCTGTCAGACTATTGTGCTCATTGACTGGATGGCTAGCTACACAGGGTCTGCACTGCTTGCTAAGGCTTGTTTTTCAAAATACATCCTAAATCACCGACTGATTGTTGATGGGCAGTAAACGTTTCAAGTCGCTGTGTATTCTGTTTACTGCACGTCTGAATAAATTTGATATCACCCTAGTTTGGTTTCCAGGTTAAGATGTATGTGTATAGGGTAACCTTCCTTTTCTTTCTTTGTTTTTTTTTCTTTTTTTTTTTTTTTTTTGAAAGTGAGATGACAAGATATAAAAAATACATGTACGCAAAAAAGAAACTGAACTACAAAGTAGAATGCAGTTATTTAAAAAAAAAAAAAAAAAAACAACAAAAAAATATTGTTGTCAAGAACAAGTCAGTCACATGATATTTTCACAGGAAACTTGATAAAAGAACCGAAATTCGTCCTATATTCAAAGAAAGCCCCCTTTTGTAAAACATGTATTATATATCTCATATTTTGTTTCACCTTGTTAGATTTTCTTTTACAAACTTTATTATAACAATTGAAAAGATTGCATGTACTACCAACAAACACTCAGATTAGCCTGCGCAGCCACGATATCTGATCAGAGTTTTTGCTGTCACCCGGGTAACGACGCTTTGGGGTCTTGGCTACCCACAGAGTGCCCTGCGAAGACTCTGATCAGATTGCGCGGATGCGCAGGCTGATCTGAGTTTTCGCAGGGCGCACATGCAATCTTGCAGTGCCCAGCTCAATTGTTATAGCAGTATGCACCGATGCATGTAAACGGAGGTGTGCGTGCGTTACAACCACACCCTTAGACCCTCCTGACATTGCGGTCTGTATCAATAACCACATTTTTACGGGTCAGCGGCGATATTCCCATGACATTTCCTTGCTTTCATTCACATTTAAATAGTTTTTTTTCGCTCTCAGCAAATTTCAAACTGCACGCAAATGACATCTGTGTTGATAAAAAAAAATCACAACGTACTTGGCACGGCAGCAGATCTGAAAAAAAAAACAAAAAAAAAAAAACAGAAAAAAAACAAACAAAACAACAAAAAACAAACAAACAAAAAAAAAAAAACAAAAAAAAAAAACGTCTAAAGCAAGCGTGACAGCGGCCATGTTTTTTTTTTATCCGTGACTACCGTAAATACCCTAAGTATTGGGATAGACACGCATGAACAAACAGTGCAGACCCAGATCAGACGCCGCAGAACGCGGCGTCTGATCAGGTTCTACACTGTTTTTACACACATCAATAGATGGCAAAATGGACTTGTTCAAATTTTAGGACAAATATGGTTAAGAGGTAAGGTGGTCCAATACTTAAGAAAAATAAAGTAAATGCTGTGTAATATTTGAAGGGAAAACTACACATTACAAAACACGCCTATTCAAATATATGGAAAATTTCACCTCCAAAAAAACTTAATATTTTCAGCTAAAAATCTCTTGATATTTTTCATATTTCTGCTCTAAACATAGATTGTGGGTACTCGTTAGAACCGCCTCGGCGAGGCGGTTCTAACGAGTACCCACAATCTATGTTTTATGCAGTAATAAGAAATAATGTATACCCCTGTAAACCCCAGTTTTACTATTTAAAAGTGGGGTTTAAGGGGGTCAAAATTATATAGGCATGTTTTCGTGATGAGTAGTTCCTACGATCAATGCCTCTTAAATACTTTTACTAATTGCGGTTGATTTGGATAGTGCTGTACGAATTAGCTCCCTTGGCATTGATTTTAACCCAGTCCTAAGTGGTTCTGTTAGCGGACAGCGAAAGCTCTCATAAGTCTGTCCGAATGCGTAGACTGATCTGGACTCTCGCCGCTGTTCGCGTACAACTCGAAGATAACTTCTTCAGATGGGTTTTTCAAAAATCCGTCCTTAAAAATAGCGATGTCCGGGCGGGCGGGCGTTGGACGTCATTCAAGGTTTACCTTTCGGCTTAACTTTTTTGAAAAACCCGTCCATAATGCGGTTAGGCGTTTTTCTTGTTTAAGGATTTAAACCCATTTTAAAGGATTTCATCGATTAACTTAATATTTGATGAATCCAAGGAAACGGAAAAGGAGCAAATTCTTACCCTGAAAAGAAGCAAATTCTTTCCCTAAAAAGGAGCAAATTCCTTCCTTTTAGAGTAGATCCTTTTACAGAACGGACTTGATTTGCCAGAAAGCAAATAGAGAATTCAGAAGCTGTCTTCCATGTACAAAATAACGGAAAATTAACCAAAGATATTCTCTCCCCTTTAAATAAACAAGTTTAAAGCATTGTTACAGATGCTGGTAAGTGCGAGATTCTTCTTACGTAATAGAGTATAAAAAATGGCAATTTAAGCTAATTTTACATAGGCCACGGAGTACGTATTGCATTTAGTACAATAAGTAATAACGGTGTCGGTGCAAGCTAAAAGGGACTGTTGCATTGGTGAAATGCGAAGACCCAGATCAGACTGCGCATGCGCAGTCTGATCTAGGTCTTCGCATTTCACCATCAGTAAATTCGCTTATATAATTTCTGTATTGCACGGCATATGACCAGATCAGGCACGTATGCCCAGTGATCCGGCCTTTTGCCCAGCTGATCCGGGCCTTCGCATGTCGTATATAATGTATCTTCTTTCATGCCCAGGCCCAGTTGTAACATCGCTGCACCAAACGTAATAGGTGTGTTAATGAAGCTGATGATTGCCATGGTGCGAAATAGGACTGTATGTTAATGATTCTGCATATTGTATTTTGTAGTAATTAGCTTAAATTTCCCCATAAATTAGCTGTACCCTTTAACACGTAGCATTTACTCGCCCTAACTAGTTTTTGTATTTTTATTGATTTACGAGAATTTGATTGGTAAAACACGCGTGACGTTGACAAACCTTAATTGTTCCTTCTGTAAGAATCATCTTCTAATAAGACTACTGAAGTTTTCCTGAGTGTGTTGATCGATGTGATAGATTTCACGCTACTATCTTCCAAGCACATTTTTTTTTCTTTTCTTTTTTTCCCCCCTTTTTTTTTTTTTTTTTTTTTTGCTCTTTCATTTTTTAGGAATAAGCATTTTACAGTACCAAATCATTCCTTGTGCTTTTGGAACTGGTAACCTTACATGGTCTTTTAACTCACCAAAGCAGTCAACATAACATTTTTTTTTTTTTGTTTTTTCATTTTGTAGGAATACGCTTTTTACAGTACCAAATTATTCCTTGTGCTTTTGGAACTGGTAACCTTACATGGTCTTTTAACTCCCCAAAGCAATAAACATACATATTTTATTTATTTTTTTTTTTTTTATTTATTTATTTATTTATTTATTTTTGCTTTTTCATGTTTTAGGAATAAGCATTTTACAGCACCACACCATTTCTTGTGCTTTTCGAACTGGTAACCTTACATAGTCTTTTAACTCCTAAAAGCAATAAACATACATAATTTTTTTGTATTGCTTTTTCATTTTTTAGGAATACGCTTTTTACAGTACCACATCATTCCTTGTGCTTTTGGATCCCCAAAGCAATAAACATATGTATAATCCAGGGTGGACGCCTTGATAATTTCTGAGGGGGGTGGGGGTTCGATTTGATCAGAATGCCGTACTTATTCAACATTTTCGGACAGACTGGTCTGAGCAAACTGTAGACCCAAATCAGACGCCGCAGAATGTGGCGTCTGATCAGGGTCCACACTGTTTGCCACTCATTCAGCAGTTTTCTCACACACCACGAGATATCAAAATTGACTTTTTTTTTCAATTTGAGGATAATATGGTTTGGAGTTTTATACAGTTTAAAAAATTAAAAAAAATAAAAATAAAAATAAATAAATAAATAAAATAAAATAAAAAATAAATAAATGGAGGCAAAATAGAACCAAGAAGAGTTATGTGTTAATACAATACTCAACAAGGAAACGTCATGTCCTATGTGACATATACAAAAAGAGATGGCGAAAACTCATTCGTTCTCCGCCAATGGATTTTACAACGCGTCTTCAGCCTACTTGAAACAGAAAATTAAACTGACTAAAATTATAATAAATTTCTATCCTTTGCAGATAAACTTACAAATGTAACGCTCCGTTTGCTGGGTAAAAATTTCAGCAGGCGACATTTTAGTGTGTTTTTTTTTATTATTGTTATTATTATTATTTTTTCTGCCAGAAAATAGGCTTAAAGGGGAACGCAGCCTTAAAAGGCATTGTGCTTTAAATTAAAGAACTTTACAAACAATGAATTTTGACACAAATTTAATCAAAATCGGTGGAAAATTAAGTAAATTATAGACAATTGAATATTTTAACATTGGTGGAATAGGCGCCGCCATTTTGAATATTTAATGAGGCTTCATAAAAATCAAAATTCGTTTCATAAAGGTAGTTATTCTAGTAAAGTTAGTTTGTTTTAAGAATAATGATTGCTTGTAACTAGAATTATCAGATTATAAAAACTCTAGCAAAATTATTCTTAAAACCCTGTATAATTTGATTTGCATAATTAATTTGGTCTGTGTGACGTCACAAAGCCTACAATATGGCGGCATCCATGACAGCCACTTTAAATATATTCAAACCACCATAACTAACTTACTTTTAGGCCGATTTTGAAAACTCTTGCGTCAGAGTAAATGGCTTGTTAAGCACTTTACTCCAAGATATACGTAAAACTTAAATTGCGCTCCCCTTTAAGATAAGGTAAGATATTTATTCACCAATCATGGACCATTATACATGGTATACAATCACATAGTACGTATATTATCCTTACGATTTTATGATTCTGACCACACACACACACACACACACACACACACACACACACACACACACACACACACACACACACACACACACACACACACACACACACATTTGAGCAGAAACGTCCGCAAACTTGCTCCTACTAAGAAAACAATTTGCATTAAGTTTCAAAGCCTTTTTGTAGGGTAAAAATAAGACAAATAATGTCATCTTCTGAATTAGCCTAGGGAGTTGTAAAATTAAAGGATGAAAGCGACGTTTCAAAGGAAACATGACCTATATCATTGCATTGCATATCCTAACCAGTCTGCACACCAACCCACTCTTGTCAGTATCTTCAATGTACACACGACGTACATAACCATAAGAAAGAAAGGAATTTATCAAGCGATCCACATAGACTGACAAGACTATGCGAAAAATATTCCATACCCGCTATGGGCGTTTTTTCAGTCCCAAAAATTAAACCTCGAAGCTGTGACCGTGAACTAATTAAATGGTCGTAAAAAGTTGCTCAAATATTATTATTTCTGGGTTACAAAAAAGTATGATGAAGCACTTTTCAAATTTACTGTTTATAGTTGCCATAAAATCAACATCGTCTTTAGATTATTGTATAATGAGACACTTAAAAAAACACTTACATATGCCGAAAAGCAAGAAAAACAAAAGCAATGACATATGCGAACAGAGAAGGCCCTGACCAGACTGCGCATGCGCAGTCTGGTTAAGGCCATCCCTGTTGGCATATGCGCAGTGTGTTCAGGACAGTCGCTGTTCGCATACACGATATTTAATCTTTGCAAAAGCGAGATTCGTGTACATGTAGTTTACCCTTTTTAAACACTTTCTCAGTTCTTGTTCCCTGGAGCACAAAATAAAATTCTCTTTACAACAGAATGTAATTGGGAAAAAAAAAAAAAAAAACAGCAAAAAACGAGATCATTTTTATCCTGGATATTTACTAGAACGATGACCGTTTGCTTCTCTACTATCTTTATACAGTTACGTAAATATTATAGCATACTATTGTTCCAGCGATCGTGTTCGAATCTTATAAGCAATCATCCCCAAGAAGATTCGAACACGGTCGCCAGACAAAAAAACAAAAAAAAAAACAAAAAAAAAAAAAAAACACGTAACCCAGTGAGCTATCGCCGAGTTGAACAACGCTAGGTCTACGCTGTTTTCTCATGCTTATCTACCCATTGTTTGTGTTTGGGTTTAACGACACATTCAACTCTTGTGGGTCATTTTATGTTGTCTCCCAGAGAAAGGGAGAAGAGAGTTAGAAGAGATAGTAGAGGATGTAAAAGAGGGACAGGGAAGAAAAAGGAAAATGAATGAAAGTGAAGAAACAGAAGAAATAAAAACATTCTCCCCTCTACCCTTACCTGCTGCAAGGATAGCAGGCCTTGCCCAACTGTAAGCCAATATCAACTGGACGCCCGGGTGATGTAAATACACGACACCTTTGCCTCACCCAACTACCCCCTAATTATCTTCTCAAGTTCACAGAGTAAATACGTTACCAGTATAGCATCAGATAATTTAACCCATCCCCAAAAGGGTAGTTGGCAAATGGTTTAACCATTTTTCTCTAGGGATATCTTAATCACATGGTCTGATGTACCTAAAACTGAACTTCGACACTTCATATACATAGTGTGGGGGAGTTTATTCAATCTGAAATGGGTTAAACTATGAATAAATTTAATGTTTCCCGGGTTTTTCTTCCACAGATTGATGCAATACTAATAGCTTCTTTTGATAACTCCCTATAAAATTAGCGTAATTCAATAGAAAAAAGCCTTCATGTAGTAAATTAGCTATTAGGAACGGTCAGCCCAACCTCTTTATCAACTTCAAAGATTAATTTTATTGCTCTTTTTATCGGTAAGTGAAATTTGTTCTCAACTCGAACTTTTAGGCCAACGTTCAAAATTCTGTAACTTACGGACTGGACGACTATTTACATGCACGGTGTCTGGGCGAGATAACCCAGTTAGAAATTATAACTAGGCCCGTTTTAAGACAAACCAGGAGTCCGGATTTTCCGGCGCTGCCTCTATGTGACTCAGTTGCCTGGTAACGTTAAAAATCTTAACATCATCACCATCATTGTTCTCAATGCATATACGAAACGGTAAGGCACACAGATTCGTATAAATTCTATTTGATTGTGACAAGGAAGCCTTTACATTTTTTTTCCCAGTCAAAGTTCGTTTTAGCCAATAATAAATATGCAAAGTTCGTTCTGCCCCTCCAAATAGAAACGACCTTATGGCTGATTTGATTCTTCACTGGTCACATATGTCATGTCGTTTTTAGCTCACCTGAGCCAAAAAGCTCGGGGATGAGCTGTTGTGATCACTCGCACTAATTATATCTAACTCTTTTAAATCGTGCAGAAGGGTACAACTGTTGAAGTAACCTATACAACGTCACATCAACGTCGATGCAACGACGTTGCATCGACGTTGATGCGACATTGTATGAATGTCTCGTGCCCGCTTGTTGTTATGCTTTTACAGATGAAAACATATGCAATGCTTAAATTTTGTTCTGGTTTAGTCAGGGTCAAAATATATATGTTCAAACGGTTTTAGAAAGTTTACCTCAGCAACAATGAAAAGTCTATTTACAAAGCGGCCTTCTTTAATTAAAACACTGAATTGTAGGGATTGAAGATCTTACATAAAAAAAAAAGAAGAAATAACAGGACGAGGGAAAATAATTGTACTATTAAACCTCATAGTGACAAAGCGATTTGCTAGTGGACGTAATGTCGCATCATCAATCATAAAATATTGTAACTTCTTCGTATAGTTTTGATAAATATTTGATCGCTGATAGACATAAAATCATTAATAATAGCTGTAAGTTATAGTAAAGTAATTTATTACGCCGCCTTGTGTTAAACATCTCATAAGATGTCGTCTCTGGGTGTTAAAACATTGTTGCCAACTGATTTATCTCCAAGAATTTCACCTGAGCCGGAGGCCTTGAAAGCTATTGGTTGATAAAATAAATATTTGCGAGCAGCGAAGGCCTTGATCAGCCTGCGCACCTGCGCAGGCTGATCAGGGCCAAGGCTGGTCGCCTTTACTACATGTATTGTACCACTTTCAATATGATTGTCAGCAAATAATGAATGTCTTGACACCGTACAGAAGAGCCAGGCCTGTGCATATAAAATGCCTTTTGAAAGGTTCACGTCCAACATTCACGTATATTATCCCGGATATAGTAACTTCAACATTTCAAAAATTTCGTTTCGTATTTTCCCTGTGGCTAAGAACAAACATTAATATTAGTGGCATTAAGTAGGTGTAGACATCCAAACGTCGCCAGATTAGAGGTGGGCGTAGTTTTTTCTTTCCTTTTTTTTTTCTTTCTTTTCTTTTTTTTTTTTTTTTTTTTTTTTATTGGCAGCAGGCCATACTACTTACCCACCAATACGTAGTAAATAAATATCAACAGTAGTAAATGGTCTTGTTCTGTCTTTAGGAAAAGTTTAGTAAGGAGTTAAGGTGTTCGAGTATTTAGGATATTAAATACGGTACCGTATTTACCCTAAGTATTGGGACACTTTATCTACTTAGCATACTTGTCCTAAAATTTGACATTACGAAAACATGCCTACTCAATATATAGAAAATTTCTCCTCCTAACACTAATATTTTTATAGATAAAAAAACTCTGATATTTTTTCATATTTCTGCTCAAAACATAGATTGTGGTTACTCGTTAGAACCGCCACTAGTACCCACAATCTATGTTTTTGAGCAGAAATAAGAAAAATAATGTATACCCCTGTAAACCCCAGTTTTACTATATAAAAGTGGGGTTTAAAGGGGTCAGAATTATGTGGGCATGTTTTTGTGATGAATAGTCCATTCTACTACCTCTTGATGTGTCTAAGTATTTCTCTATGTATGACAAACAGTGTATACCCTGATCAGAGGTCGCGTTCTGTGGCTTCTGATCTGGGTCTACACTGTTTGCAAAGGCCTATCTGTCCCAATACTTATTACAATACCCATTGAAGACCCCAATAACCATTAATACTCTCTTGGCTAATTCAGCCGATGAAAAATTGACGATATTTTTCTTATTATCCCCAGAAAAATAGGCTTTGACATTTCATGCAAATTGTCGGAAATGTCGAAGCCTATTTTCTTAAAAAAAAAAAAAATAAGAAAAATATTCAAAAATAATGTCTGTTGAATTTTTTACCCAGCATGCAGGGGGTTAACACAGGTACATGTTGAATAGAAGACTGAAAAAAAAATCTTTTCATGATCACAGCGTGATTTGGTTAGACCTAGTTACATATTAATCATAAATACGGGATTATATATTAATGAATATGTCAGCACCTGACAGTCAGTTACTTCAAGATTGATTTTAAAATATGTCAAATGCGATTAAATTATTGCTAATGAAATTTACAGTTTGGCCAAGCCTATTTGTCCAAATACAAATTGTAAATACAAATGAAGGTGATTTCCTATTTCTATTTTTTGTAGAGTTTTGACGTTAATATCTATCCCAGTAGGTGCGTGCGTGTGTATGTGCGTGTATGTATGAGGGGTGGAGAATTGATGCTGGAGAGAGAGAGAGAGAGAGAGAGAGAGAGAGAGAGAGAGAGGGAGTTGATGGGGTATTTTTCTAAGTTTTGGATAACGTCCACTTGTTCCCCAAAGATTTTATGTACTACCACCCCGACCCCATTACTTGCAGCATGTTCTCATGTTCACTAAAAGCCTTAGCAGTGGTTCCATTTTTCCATAAAAAACGTTTTTGTCGTCAAATGCGTAATGGTCGTTACTCACATTACGTATGTGCGTAAGCAAAAATATTTGAAATAAAGAGGGATCAAGAGATCACCTAACATAACATATTCTTTATTTCTTTACAGAGTGTCTATTGCCAGACGTCTATCAATAGCAAAAACTCGGGAAAAATGCTATTACCAGACGTCTGGCAATAGCACAAAGTCGAGGAAAATGCTATTGCCAGACGTCTGATAACAGCAAAAACTCGAGAAAATTGTTTTTGTCAGACGTCTTTATCATAGGGGCTACTCTTTAAGGAAAGAATTTGCTCCGCCTGGGAGCAAATTCTTTCCTTTAAGAGTAGCCCCTATTTTAGAAACGATACAAGGGAGATTGTTTTCTTGATTATTTCCTGGATATGCGTAAAGAAAATTTCCTTCTGATTACACCACTGGCCATGTTCCCTCGTTTTACATGAAAACCTTGGGGGTCGGGGCGGGGGGTCGGGGAGTGTGTGTGTGTGCGGGGTGGGGGGGGGGGGTGCCTCACTGGACATCTGAGGCATATGAAAGGAGCGCTAGATATCTGTACGTGCATGTATTTGTACAACCTTTAAATGACATTTCTGTTTTATAGAGACCTATATATTCACAACCTGTTACAACTTAAAACACACGCCGTGGTGTCTTAAATAAGAAACTTAATTAAATGTAGTCTTTTGATCAATAGGTGCACTTAGATACACACGTACGCATGTTTATGTTCAATGAGATTATTTCTGTATTGATTAAAGCATGATAAAAAGAATAAATTTGCATTTCTGCTAGGTACATTTGGATTACGGGTCCCTCCGGACACTTTTAGAAAGTGATTTTCATAGTTTGGTGCATTTTACGATTATTTGGGGACATGAGATCTCCTTATTCATGAGATTTACAAGTATGCAGTGCATGCATCCCGGATATTGACGATTTAGAATAGCTGGGCAGAAGATTGTGGACCTAAAAGACTTAAAATTTGTGATTTTTAGCTCGCCTGGACGAAGTCCAGGAAGAGCTATTGCACAAAACTCGGCGTCGGCGTCTACATTTACGTTAAAGTTTTTTAAGAGCTTATATTTTCCAGATCATTTTATAGATTTGGTTCATATTTAGTATAATGATAGATATAGTTCCAAAGTTTTATTCAGCAATACCCCAGCCCATTACCTCAAGGTCAAGGTCAAGGTCAGGTTAGGTCAAGGTCATGGACTTATAAATTATTAATGTCATATTTTCCAAACTATACGATGGATTTTGTTCATATTCGGTATGATAATAGATACAGTTCTAAAGTTTTCTTCCGAAATACCCTGTCCGTGGCTGTGATCTCAAGATCAAGGTCACGGACTTAAAAGCTTTATATTAAAGTTTTTTAAGACCTCATATTTCCAAACTATATAATGGATTTTGTTCATATTTGGCATGATGATAGATACAGGTCCAAATTTTTATTCAGCAATACTCACTGCCCTTGCCCATGGCCTCAAGGTCACAGTTAAGAACTTAGAAATTTTATATTAAAGTGTTTTAAGAGCTCGTATTTTCCAAACCATACGATCGAGTTGGTTCATATTTGGAATGATAATAGATACAGGTCCAAAATTTTATTCATCATCACCCCCACCCTTGCCTATGACCTCAAGGTCAAGGTAACAGACTTAGAAATTTTATAATTGATCCCTGATAATGTCAAATTCATACCAACAAATGACCAAATCATAGCCCAAGAAATCCTGTAAAGAGCTAAAATGCCATAGCATTTCCTCTTACCGTAATGATTCTAAGTATTGGGACAGATAGGCCTAAGCAAACAGTGCAGACCCAGATCAGACTGGTCCTAAAGAGCACCATGACACTCCAGTATCACCCCAATTCCAGGCGAGCTATGCTGTCTGCTGACAGCTCTCGTTTTTCTCATATATTTTTATATATTTAATTTAATGATTTGGGACCGACAAGACAAATAGCGTGTAACTAGATCAGACGCCGCAAAACAGATAGTGAAATAGACTTGTTCAAATTTTAGAACATAATATGCTTCGGAAATCAAACTCCTTAGGATTATTATGAGCAGAAAACAACAATCATATCATAATAAAGTTCGATTGGGCGTCCGTACAGTTTGATCAGCATTTACAATACAGATGCAACATCGGCCCATCAACCTTTTCACCCACACTGTCTTTCCTGTTCGCGCAGTCACGTCAATAGTCACACTTTCTACGGTGTCCAACGATTCTTAAAGCGAAAACGAAGTCCCTGATCAGAGTGCGCTGTGCAGGCTGACATGTGTTGTTCGAATCATTTATATCATATTGCACAACATTCTCTACAAGATCGCATGTGCGCACGGCACAACATTCTCTACAAGATCGCATGTGCGCACGGCATTCTCAGATCCTTACCTACCCACAGAGTTCCTTGCAAAGAATGACGCTCAGAGGGTGTAAAATATGGAGACAGACCTATATAGATTCCGACCATACTGCCCGCTGAAATGTGTATTCCCAGCTAACATTCTACCTTAGTCTATACTGGACCGTTATCGGCCCGACAGGATTCCTGTCGGCCCGATAACGTTCCTATATAGATTTAAGTAGAATGCCGGTGTAAAATGTGGAGGCAGACTTAATATAGATTCTAACCATATAGCCCGCTGAAATGTGTATTCTCAACTAAAAATCGACTAAAATCTATACTGGATTGTTATCGGCCCAACAGGATTCCTGTCGGCTCGATAACGGCCCGATATTTAACTAGAATGCTAGCTGTATCGTAGTTGAAAATTAGAGGAAAAAACTGTTCAAATCTGTTTGAATATTTGTACCTGCAAACTTATGTTAAACGCACAAACAGGTAAGCAGTCATTATGCTCATTTTGTATAACTTGCAATATTTGCACAGACATGATATGAATATTACATTTTTCGGTAATGATATGTAATTTGTTGGTAATTAGTACGATTAACAGCGAGATTAAATAGAAATTCCTATAAAGGTTGCAAGAATACTGCAGTTAAACACCCCTATATCATCCCAGTAAGAGGAGCGATAATGCAAGAGATAAAAGAAGATACCACAAATTAGAACAAATTATTTCTGTAATGCCGTCTGTCATTACTAAATATTCCAAAAACTTAGCTAACCCTCGTATCACTTGGTACAACGTCGTGGGGTATAATTTTGGAATTTTTTTTTTTTTTTGTTTCATCAAAGGCTCTGCTCGCTGTAAACCAGCACTGCAACCTTCAATAGCATCAACAATGAATAAATATACTATATAAATGTATATGAAAATAAATAATTGAAAATCCTGCCACTTATTTCAGCATCAAAGAATGCTGTCTTTGCACTTGTATAAAAGCAAATGTGTACCTTTATATGCGTCAAGAAGGGTTGGTGGGTTTATATATTTAATATGTAGGTTTCCATGTGCCCTAAACTGAACGGTTATTGCTACGTTATTTTTTATTTTTATTTTATTTTATTTATTTATTTATTTATTTATTTTTTGGTCAGGTTATTCAAAGTACCCTATTAAGGACACTTGAACCACTTACCATACTTTGCCTAAAAATGGAATGTCCACTTTACTACCTCTTGATATGTCTAAAACGACTGGGTGATTGGCAAACAGTTTTGGACCCTGATCAGACGCCGCGTTCAGCGGCGTCTGATCTGGGTCCACACTGTTTGCTTAGGCCTGTTATCTCCGAATACTAAATGGAAACGCGTAGAAATTACTGTTTTATACTGTAAAAATTCGTAGTCGTAATCAAAAGTTTGTTGGAACGGCTCTTAAATTTGAAGTAAATGTTTTAATGTCAAAGTTTACATTTTGGTATGTAAACATTTAACAGGATAAATAAATCATAATGCTTGACAGATTTCATCGCTAATTGCGTACAGTATAATGCATCGCTGCGTCAGAAAGCGGACTTTTCCAACTTGTGCGTACAACGAAGACTCAAATCAGCCTGCGCATCCGCGCAGTCTGAGTAGAGTCTTCGTTTTCCACATGAAGAAACTTCGCATCATTGACTACCCAATAATGCACCCAGAGAAGATTCTGATCAGACTGCGCGAATGCGCAGGCTGATCTGAATCTTCGCTGGGCGAACATGTCCGAAGGTCGTTTCCGGACATTGCCGTTCATATCTTGTCATACTATAGCATTACAGTCTTAGTTCCCTCTTGTTATCATTTTACGTCCTCGAGTCGACATAATTCCTTATTTAGCAATAAATTCAATACCTATTTGTAATTGTACGCAAAACATTTCAACCAATTACGACCAAATTATTGACAATGAATATCTAAATGTTTTACATGCTTTGATCTAATAATTTCGTTGAAGTCTATAGAACTGAAAAGTGAGCTTTTGTTAAACTTTTGTTAGGAATATAGACATTTGGTCTGATTGACAAGTGTTAATTTCATCAAGTACTATTTTCTTTCATTCCTTAAATAATTTTTCCGAACGCATTGCACCTATATATATTTACACAATTTGAGGCATTTAAGTAAAAGTGTCCTGTAGGGGCGGTGGGAGTTAGAGTCCAACGTGATTGTGGCTACAGAACATGAAATGCGGTCACAATCATCTTTTGTTGCCTTTAACCTCCCCTTTGAAGGGTACCTGTTCTTGCTGAATAAACAGAAAGATTTTCAGACGGTGGTTTGAACAAGGTTCGAACCCAAAGCTTTCAGTACCACAATCAAACGCTGTAACCAGTCCTCGCAAAAGAACTTCTTCAAAGTTTAGGATAAGTAACATACTAAGAAAGATGTTAATATGCTCGATAATGTAGGTCAGATAAACTTTACGGTATGGTATATTCACGCGTCGAACAGTGAAGTGCGCGCATTCATACATGCTAGTCTTGAACTTGTACCGTTGAACAACAAAATGCGCACAAGTTTGCCTTGGTCTCGAGCTTTTCGCTTATTCAATGGGTTCTTTTGCAAAATATTGTGGGAACTTTGGAAACTGATAGAAATTTGAATAACAGAGGTCACAGTATATGACACTGACCCACATTTATATCTGGCAGACATAACATATTCAACACTTCATTCAGCGTTTCAATGCAACCCATAAAAGTGTGTCGCACCATAGCTCAATATGCGGACAACGAATACCCAGATCAGCTTGCTCAACTGCTCTGATCGCGATGTTTGCTGTAGTCGCTGATGTTCTTTAGTATCCAATGACCTTGGAAAGCCAAGACCCTAGTGACACCCTGATAAGAGTCTGCGAATGGACAGACTGACCTGAACCTATATTGTTAGCCAGTTGCCCTAAGACACCTTCTCTCATCTCATGGCTCCAGTGAATGAACTAGAACAAAACGAAAAAAAAAACAACAAAAAAAACACGCATATCTGATGTATTAGTAGTAACTTCGAAACTGTTGGCATTTATTGACACAGACAACTCCGAACATGCATTCACTAATCTAGCCAATGCCTTTCAAGGTCACATGGATACATAATAAAATAAAAGACCAGCAGGTATGTTTCACCTAAATTACATCAAGTGACGTGCACGGTGAAAATGTTGTGTGCGAATCCTCGCAGCCCGATCAGAGCATTCTATGTTCGTCAATATATTCCACTTTATGAGTTTATGAGTTAAATTTGTATTGGATCTGAAAGCGGACAGAAGTAGTTTGTAGCAAACAGTAAATGCCAAAAACTACCAGACGTATCCACTCCCCTCCCAGCAAACACGCAACGTAGCAACAACGTCGTTACAACGTCGCTGCAACGACGTTGTAATGACATTGTGTGTTTGCTGGGCTCCAACGTGGTCCAGCAACTCTTAATATGCGAAGAAAATGGTTTTAAAGACAATGTCTCTTCCTTCTTGACTGCCTTGGTTTATATTTAGTCCCACAGCGCATGACCTAATTAACATTTACCACTCATTCAACAGATGAAAAAAAATGGATTTTTTTTTTCATTTTTTTTTTGGTTTTGACATTACATGCAAATTGTCTATTGCATGAAATGTCAAAGCGACATTGCATACAAAATTTGCATGAAATGTCGAAGCCTGTTTTCTGGGAAAACAAGAAAAAATATTTGAAGAGGGAAAGTAATAAGAACTAGGTTATGATAGAAGGGGCCTTTTTTAACGCCCCAATACGATTGTTCCTCATTATTCACAACAAGAATCGTAAGATAAAAACTGAAATAATACATTAGATAATAGGTGTCTTAGCTGTCTATTTGGAATCAAGACTGACAGAGAGCTAGATACGTCAGACCTATCTCCAACAAGAGTTTGCATGGATCCAGATAAAATGGCAAGATTCTTGACGTATTGGACCAGACACGTTATTATTTAAAAAAGAGAGATTATACACAAGGTTTTTAGATCGATTGTTTACAATCTAGCCATAGTATACAAACGCCAAAATTTCCTTAAGGTAGTTGTCCACGTGATTGTCATTGATCAAAGTAACCAAAACCGCGCGTTTGACAAAATCCAGGTAACAGTTATTTATAGCCGCGCTATTCTTGTCGCTGTGACGTCAGAGTGCAGTAGAGTGTATCTGTAAAACTTGGACTGGGACATTTGTGACATTGGCAAACCGTGCAGACCAAGATCAAACGCCGCAGAACGCGGCGTCTGATCAGGGTCTGCATTGTTTGCTAAATTTACAGGGAGTTAAGGATTCAATCAAACAGTCTAAAATCCCCGTTCAGCACTATTTTTCTCATTCCACACTCAGAGACAAGAGACTCCCAGGTACTGTCAGTGCTTTGATTATACACAATTTGATTATGGTATTACTGCAACATATATTGATAAATATATTTTGTGGGTACTCATTGGAATTACCTCGGCGAGGCGATTCCAATGGGAACATAGAAAATATTCTGATGTCTGCAAACTTGCGAAGGGACATAAGTTAATATGCATTTACAAAGATCTTGACCGGTTTACACATCTGCGAGGCAAATATTTCTGTAGACGCCCAAAGAAGACACTGAACAGACTGCGCAATTAGCCAGATATTCATTGTCTCATTGGCATAAATTTATCATTAAATTTGGCGCGATACAATAAGAATGCCTGTTATTGTTGTTTTTACTCATCCACATAGTATACCATTACGAAAACACGCCTATTCAAATATATTGAAAATTTCACCTCCAAAAACTGAAAATTTACAGATAAAAATTCTGATATTTTTCATATTTCTGCTCAAAACATAGATTGTTGGTACCCTTTAGAACCGCCTCGACGAGGCGGTTCTAACGAGTACCCACAATCTATGTTTTAAGCAGAAATAAGAAAAATAATGTATACCCCTGTAAACCCCAGTTTTACTGTATAAAAGTGGGGTTTAAAGGGGTCAAAATTATATAGGTATGTTTTCGTGATGAGTAGAAGAGAGTCTTAAACTGTAACATAACTCTTTAAGCAATTACTGTTAATTAAAAAGAGTTATTCAAATGCTGATTTATGGTTTGCATCGATGTATGTCGAAACATCATAAAGCCAGAGCTAACTTAACACCTCCCGATGTTGATCTGGATACAAAGTCTTATCAGGACCTGCTTGTTCCTTGCAGATTCTATTTACGAACCCATAATTCTGAATGGTTAACTCTGAGATGGTTAACCAGTTCTTGTGCAGATTCTTTCGCCAGTAACTGACAACTGGCCTTCTTGAATCAGCGGAAGGGAGAGAAAGACCACAGAAAGTATTTCATGATCAATCTCCACGAAAGCGTGTTCGATCCCCGCCGGGTCCGGCAACAATCTTTCGTGGAGTTGGATCATGAAATATTTTCTACGGTCACTCTCTGCCTTCCGCTGATTCAAGAAGGACAGTTGTCAGTTTCTGGCGAAAGAATGTGCACAAATACTGGTTAACCGCTTAGAAGACTAAGCTTGTCAAGGAAAAGTGTGATAAGGTTAACTGACCGACTCGACATGACCTTAATAGTGATAACTGGCATTACGAAAACACGCCTATTCAAATATATTGAAAATTTCATCACCAAAAACTGAAAATTTTCCGATAAAAACTTCTGATATTTTTCATATTTCTGCTCAAAACATAGATTGTGGGTACTCGTTAGAACCGCCTCACCGAGGCGGTTCTAACGAGTACCCACAATCTATGTTTTTGAGCAGAAATAAGAAAAATAATGTATACCCCTGTAAACCCCAGTTTTACTATATAAAAGTGGGGTTTAAGAGGGTCAAAATCATATAGGTATGTTTTCGTGATGATGACCTTAATAGTGTTAAATGGACCTTAAACTCCAAGCAACAAACTTAATGGACCCTCTGATGCACAGGCTTGGCTTGACTGTGTGCTCATATGATCGACTTTTTTTTATCAAAACGCTTCTTTGACATTCAAACCTGTCGTGATATGTCTGATATATACCTGAAATTGTTAAACAAGTCATTTAACTAAACACATCACCTTTCACCCTGCAAAACATGTGTTCTTGCGAGCTAACAAGTACTAGTAAATAAAAGTTTTAATACCTGTTCAATGCAAATAACTGTCAGAGTAGGAATTTATATGTTAAGTTGCGGTAAATTTTATTGCAAGACAATAAACAATGAGAAATATGCAAACACGTCACATTAACATGCGGTTGGGAAAAAAAAAAAAGAAAAAAGAACAAGAAAAAAAAAAAAAAAAAAAAAAAAACACACAAAAAAAAAAAAAAAAAAACCAGACTGGATCATAGGGCGCTGCAAAGCGTAAACAGGGCCAAACCTACTAAATATTCACTATACTATCTCCCAAATGCCGAGAGGTCTTCTCTACTTCACGCTTTACATATGTCGCTTTTCAGTTTAAGGAGATTTTGATTCGTTTTAGTTTTGTATTTCCTATGCAGAAATCCTTATTTTTAATGCAAAATCCTCATTTTATGCAAAATCCTTATTAATGCAAAATCCTTATTTTTAACGCAAAATCCTTATTATTAATGCAAAATCCTCATTTTTAATGCAAAAAGTGTAGCTCCAGATCAGACGCCGCAGAACGCGGCGTCTGATCTGTGTCTGCACTGTTTGCCATTGTCCCTTTTGCAGTACGCTAGGTATTGATATATTAAATATATCAAATTATGTCTAATAAGCCGCATAAGGGCATTTTGTTCGGAGGCAGTTTCAATACATTATTATGCACACTCACTTTGACCATTATAGATGCACTTGACCCTATCAGACCGCCAAGCACTCAACATTTTTTACGCTTTTTGAGCGGAGATTTCGAAAATTGGGCTTTTCGCATGTGCTCTGCACTTGCTAGGAAAACCTTGATCCCGTTTTTTTTTTTTTTTTTGTTAGAATTAGAATTAAACGTCTGAAGGCAGTGGAACAGATTGCAGCAATATGATATGTTAATAGCGAGGACGTCAAACCCCTACCCCTAACCAGTCTATGCATCCACAATTTCGCTGTTTCGATTTTTAAGGAATCTGCAAAGTCCTTGTATTAAAAAAAAACTACAATGTCCAATGTGTGAAAATGAGTATTATGTCATATGAGAAGAGCCAATGTCCCCGATCAGACAGATCAAGGGTTTCTCTGTTCATTATACATATACAATGTTCATGATACAGTGTTCATTGTATAGCGTTCAATAACTCTGTGAATGAATAAGGAGTCTTTAATCGTGGCTTGGTCGGACAGTCTTATCCCAAAATTTGTGGCAATACTTTGCTTCACATACGTATCGAAAATAGCTCGGGCTGAGTATAAAATCATATTCACTGGCTGACTACCCTGATTTTTAAGGGGAATGGATTCACATTCATAACTGTCAATACTGTTTTATGCCCTTTCTGAAAAGGGGTCTACTCCAACAGGAAAGAATTTGCTCCCAAAGGTTTACTGTAAAAGGAAAGAATTTGCCAGAAGTCTACTCTAAAAGGAAAGAATTTGCTCCCCTTGGGAGCAAATTCTTTCCTTTTAGTGTAGAGAAAAAAAAAAAAAAAAAAAAAAACAAAAAAAACGGGGATTGATGTGTAGAAAAAAAGCAAAAAAAAAAAAAAATAACAGGTCCTAAAAGTAGTTTTATCTTTGTATTAAATGGCTAAACATTTACTAAGTTTATAAGTTTCCCTTAAATATACAAAGCGTTGGCCAGTGTGGAATCTGTGTTTAGAAATTGCATTTTTTACGCCGGGCTGGAGCCCGGCGTATCTGTTTGTGGTTGTATTTGTAAAATGTGTATGCATTTGGAGAACATCGGTTTTCTTCCAGTTTTACGGGATTCTTAGTGGGGTTATATATAAATATTCACCCCCTACTTTTATTATTATTATTATTATTATTATTATCATTATTATTATTATTATTATTATTATTATTGAAAGTCACACTTTTGCAGCAGAGAACTGTGCTATTGGTAACATAGTGAAATAAAAAATGGGAAGTACTGTGTAGAATGAATGTAGCAATGTGGGCTTTGCTCATTTAAAAGAGAAATGAGCAGTTTTCCCTTAGGAACCCCAATTTGACCATTCGACCTGAAATGAGCTTGTTGCTGTCAATATAGCAGAGAACTGTGCTATTGGTAACATAGTGAAATAAAAAATGGGAAGTACTGTGTAGAATGAATGTAGCAATGTGGGCTTTGCTCATTTAAAAGAGAAATGAGCAGTTTTCCCTTAGGAGCCCCAATTTGACCATTCGACCTGAAATGAGCTTGTTGCTGTCAATATTCGTACACGTTTGAATTTTTTTCATTTCGTTTTTTTTTTTTCGTCGTACTACGAAGAAGAAACAAAATATATTTTTCTTTGTTTACGATTGGAAATATGCAGTCTCAAATCGAACGGATTATAAGCTGGTTTAATAAAACAGTTTAATTTGATATTCAAGCATGGAAAGATTTGGGCCGAAAGAAAACGTTATGAGTGGAGAAAAGAACGAAACACTGCCACATTTCGGATATAGTATGTTCGGCCTAGGCTATGGATGGCGACATGTAATTATATATGCGGGCTAGAAAACAGACGATCATAGTTGATTTTTTTTACATAGCTCTGATAACGTCTATAATGTTTTTATCGTTGAGTATTGTGATAATTTATATAATTACAACCTTTCATAAATTATAACACTTTTTCCCTATACTACGATCTGTAGGGAGCTAAGTAATGCATGACAAATTGGTTTCCCGGCGTATTGATGCTTTGCATCAATGTTTTCTTGTAACACTCTGAGATTGTATTTCTATATATTCACATTATTTATATCTCGTTAACAAGAATCCAAGATTCTGAACCTGACATAAATCTGTAAAAGTTTCGGAGTTTCCTGGTTAATCGTTCATTCAACAGTCAAGCACCGCCACGTGAAACTCAGGATCAAAGTTATCAGATGCTTACAATTCAAGAAAAGCGTCTAAGTTCCATTGAAGTTCCAAAGTTCCACTAACGTGGTGCTGTATAGATCAAAACATATCTGTTCAGATCACAGGTACGTTTCAAAAATAGTAGTTAAACGTCAGGGGAAAATTAAATTCCACTTAGAATGGGTTGTTTTCCGATTTTCGGCAGATAAGAGCTAAAAGTCAATGGTTTCCTGCTTATATTGCATATATATGCATTTCTGTTTGTGCAATATGTGATTCGTTTGCCATAGGTTATTCAAAAACTTTATTGTATACGTATGTATGTTGACTACATTTGTAGATCTGCTCTTTGTATTAATATTATCTATGCAGTTGACTTCAGAAAATAAGCCACATGACGGAACTGATTATGAAGCTGTTCTAAGATTTTTTTTTTTAATCTCATTCAACCTTTTTAGATGCTAGGGTTGCTGGGAGATGACCAAGCATCTCCTATTTTGGAATAGCAAAGAGTCTGCCTGGTCCGCTTGTGTGGCGTATTGTATTATATTAGCCAACGCACGACAAAAGCTACAGTAAGACTCGTGCGACCAGCGAAGTTTCTGATCAGCCTGTGCATTCGCGCAGTCTGATCAGTCTTCGCTGTTCGTATGTGCCTTATATATCCTGCGGGCTATCCAAAGAGGTATAAACGAGAACCCTTGTCGTACTGGGGGATGTACAGGCTGATGTGAGTCTTTGCTGGTCACACAGGTCGTATTGGAAGTTTTGTCATGCGCTGGCTAAATTTTTGTTTTTAATACATCTTAACCCTTCTCTTGCTGAACACGACATGACCTGTCTTAGAAAACAGTGTAGATCCAGATCAGTTGGCTTCTTCAGAGGAAGCCAACTGATCTGGATCTGCACTGTTTGTCATTAAATATGTGAATTACTATCAAAAACCCCGGATCAAGTAATCTGATTGGCTGGAAATTAGAAGTGGGCGTGGCATCTCATTTTATTCAGCATGGCAAGGGTTAATTTGTGTTATTTTATTTTAGAATAGAATGGAAAGAAAGAAAACATATCGTATATTATAAACCTTTATTTAAGGGGATTGGATACACTTGTAGATTTTCCGCCATTTATGCCAAGGGAAACAAATTTTAATGCCCCTTCTGAAAAGGGGTCGATTCTGTAATGAGCAGACCCCATATCAGAAGGGAGACAATGAATTTTGACAGAGTCAAGAATTATGGAAGACTTCATTACGAATTATGGAAGACTTCATTACGAAAACACGCCAATTCAAATATATTGAAAATATCACCATCAAAAAACTAATTTTCAAATAAAAATCCTGATATTTTTCATATTTCTGCTTAAAACACAGATTGTGGGTACTCGTTAGAACCGCCTCGCCGAGGCGGTTCTAACGAGTACCCACAATCTATGTTTTTGAGCAGAAATAAGAAAAATAATGTATACCCTGTAAAACCCCAGTTTTACTATATAAAAGTGAGGTTTAAGGGGGTCAAAATTATATAGCTATGTTTTCGTGATGTGTACGCACATAAACGACATATTCATTTCAGATAAGCTTTTTTTCCATCAAACTGCTTCAAACTATGTGTCTAACCCCCTGTTTTTCGCTCTTGACCAGTGATGAAAATATTCTACATGCGTTTTATATATTTTATATTTCAGTGTGCCACACGACAGGCCCACTTGGTATGATTACTGGTGATATAAAAGACTGGCAGATCAGTGCATCATCCGCATACCCTAATGAATGGGATAACAAGTGCAGAGAGAAATACGCCCGCGTGTACTTGGAGAACAAGTATGGTTGGTGTGCAAAATACAAGTCAGCCTCAGAATGGCTTCAGGTGGACTTGGGCGTTTCGTCTAGGGTGAGTAGATTCTTACTTGTTATACATATAACTCCAGTCAGTGTGAATTCTACTCAGCAAAATAATTTATTGGCCACCGGTTTTATTTTCCCTTTGATTATCACTAAAATGCGACCCTCAAGTTTTAAAAATTATTTCATGGGCAAAACTGGAAGTCTCAGCCCTATTTCAGTCAGCTCAACATGTTCGCAACATGTTCAGCTACAAAAGTGCCAATGCCACCAATAACGCCAGACCAAACGATTATAAGAAAAACGGGAATTTCAAAAAAAACAAAACAAAAAACCAACGATTTTTTACCCCAGAATGAACTTTTTTCACAATGCCGGAAAATTTCTTTGTGTTATGAAAACAATACTCTGTCACAACAAAATCATGCAAACTCAACCTTCTTTCGAGTAAAAGGCACACCGATATGGCCAGTAAAGGAGGCCAACCCTTTGAGAGACTAAAAATGCCTCGAAAGTTCCCCATAGACAACGAATAGTCCGTAGAAGGTACCTCTAGCAAAATGTGCGTTTCTTGATAACAAATTAGGCTTTATCTCAGATTTTTTCACAGTTGGGAGCCCAGACATTACTTTTGACGCGAAAATGTCAATTTTTAATTTTTGGGTAAAAAGTAGTGTTTATTTTGCGAATTTTAGAATGAAAATTTTTATTTCAATTTTTTTTTTTTTGGAAACACTCCTTTAGGGCTTCCTTTAAAAGAAACATTCAACGATATTTTGATATCTTCTGTGGTTTTGCCCATGCACCCGGCCAAAGTTTGTATATATGGAAATTTGCACTGTGTGGCCCTTAAATTTTTTTGTTGAGTATATATAATTACATGAGTACTATCACATATAAGCCGGCCACAGCTTGTGCGCTAAGATCCGTGCAGGCTGATCAGTCTTCGCCGTCCGCCCGAAGGCGTTTTCGATCCTTGGCTACCCACAGAATGCCCTGCGAAGACTCTGATCAGACTGCGCGGATGCGCAGGCTGATCTGAGTCTTCGCTGGGCGCACATGCAATGCGCACATGCGCACATGCATTTCCTCTAGGAAATGCTGTGCCCCGGCTCATAGAAGTCTTTGCACTTGTATTTATTTTCAAAATTATATTTCATGAATGAATGTTTCTAAACAAAGGAAGGCAAACACTTATCTGTTTTCAAAATTATATTTCATGAATGACTGTCACTTTCTAAACAAAACAAGGCAAAAACCATATTAAAAAAAAAACAACAACAACAACAAAAAACAAAACATGATGTAGTATAGGCTATGTATGCGTGGCGCACCTGAGCTGTGAGAAAAGCCTTGCAAACTGGGTTATATGCTGGGAACAGCACGTACAGATAATGCAAAATTCAAAAAAAGAACCCTTATTCCATATTCGGGCAAAATAGTATGAGATCAGCTTGCGCATGCGTGTAATCTGATCAGAGTCTTCCTTTCTCGCTTACATGATCCATGTATATTGTAGAAAACATCAGCGAACAGAGAAGGCCCAGATCAGACTGCACGCACGTGTAGTCTGATCGGGGCCTTCGCTGTTCGCACATAGCATAAGTGCCCTTCTTTCGCGTCGCACATCAGAGAGATATTCTTTAGCCCGGAGGATTAGTTTAATATTACTGTTGTAAAATCCATAAATCATCTCCATAAAATAAAACACTTATTTGAATCTATTTAAGATAGACACTTTCTATTTTAACTGATAATTTCCTTTAACCCTTAGCATGCTGGCAAAAAAAATCATTAGACAATATTTAAAAAAAAATATCTTATTTTTCCCAGAGAATCATTTGTCGACATTTCATGCAAAGGAGAGACAATTTGTAAGAAATATCAAAGCCAACCCATTTTCTGGAAAAAAATGAGAAAATATATTTCAAAATGTTGTCTACTGTTTTTTTTTTGTTTTTTTTTACCTAGCACGCTTTTAAGTGTTTAAAAAAAAAAATACGTGACCTGGTTTCAGTAGGTGTTATAAGCTTGTTCGTATAATATGCGCCCATACAATAAAGAAAACAACCTATTTGACGTCACATGCGAGTTGCAAAGAATCATGCACATTGCTCAATTCTTTCATTGTATGCTACGAAGATTCTCCTAAGTCCTAGTCATGCGCAGACCGAAGGTCTTTAGCTCTTAGATGGCTCCGTACATGGCTACTCGCAAATTGCGTAACGTTGATTTTTTTTAGGCCCCGAGCTGAAAATAAAAAGATGATAGTTAATGACAGTTTTTCTATTCAGCTGGAAAATAAAAACACCTTTCTGAGACAATCTGGCTCCTAGATGACATACTGTTTTAAACATCGCTCTTTTTAGGCTTATCATCTTTTTGTAACGTTTCGAGCAAAATCTGATTTTTCTGTATTTAGCCTAATACTTCAGAATGAAAAGTTTGAGCAAACAGAGTAGGCCCTGATCAAACTGCTCCTCCAGGAGCAGTTTGATCAGAACCTACGCTGTTTGACAATCTGTCGCAACATTTCTGGCAAGTTTTCAAATGGCCTTGGTTTTTGGGATACGTATTGAAAGGATTTAAGGTGTTCGAATCTTCAGGGTAGGCCTAAATACGGCATTGCAGGGATTGGTTTAGATGGGGTTCGTGGGCTTCAGTCGATCCCCCTTTGACTCAAAAGTTCATTTCCATGGAAAGCTTTGGGTAAATCTGATAAATTTGGGATACCATATTTATCCTAAATATCTACACCACTCACTCTTTACCTTATACTTCTCTTCAACAAGTCCATTTTACCACCTGTGAATGTGTGTAAAATTGCTTGGCGAGTGGCAAACAGTGTAGACTCTGATCAGGCGCCGCGTTTTGTAAATACAGTAATTTGATCAATTTGAATCCCCCCTCAGAAATCATGCTGCACCCGCCCTGTATTGTCAGATTCCGAGGAAACGCCTGAGCAAATAGACGAGTTCTATCTTTGGCCATTGTCTAGGCCTGAAGTATAGACCCAAACTTGCCTATCATCTCTATGGGATATTAAGGAACCGGATTTACTGACACGGCTCTCATTGTTATTAAATGAACCGTAATGAGTGAAAACATATCTTCAGAAATGCCTCAGTGAAGACACATATCAGACTGCGTAACTGTGAACTCTGACTGGACATGTCACTGCTTCACTGGACAGCCTGAGGTCAGAATCATAGGCTACCCTCAAAGCGGTCAGCGAAGACTTGGATCAGCCTGCGCATACATGTCAGACAGAACATTTGTTCTATATAATACGGAGAATAAGGAAACGTTTGGTTATTCAGCACATTAAGACACATATATGCAGCAAAAAGATTTCTAAAAACAACCAAGAAATTAAACATCTGGTTTAAAAGGCACAGAATTCTAAAAATCCGCCTAACAATGCAGACCTCTACAAACCCCTGATTTTACTATATAATATGGGAGAACATGGAGTTATATAATTCATAGACTTGTTAGCGTAATGATACACGCACAATTTGTGCTTTGCCAGTGAAAAATTTTAAGGATATAATTTTATGGTGCACGAAAATAAATAATATTGCATTGATAATACGTATCTTTTTCGCGCATCTATCAGAACTTGTTAACCCTTCTCATGCTGAATAAATTAAGATGCCACGCCCACTTCTAATTTTCAGCCAATCAGATTACTTGATACGGGTTTTTGATAGGAATTCACATATTTAATAACAAACAGTGCAGCTCCAGATCAGTTGGCTTCTTCAGAAGCCAACTGATCTGGATCTACACTGTTTGCTAAGACAGGGCATGACGTGTTTTAGCAAGAGAAAGGTTAAATTATTTTATGATATGCAAGAGCGCATTTATGATCAATCACTGCACGCAAAATTATACTGTAAGGTGTATCCCTCACAGCTATTAAGTCGATATCAAGTATTTTTAAAACTTAAGAACTAAAATCTTCAAAGGATCTGCACAGGTAGATTGTAAAATACTGGAAAGTGTGTTTAAATACTCTACCTCTCGTCTGAACAGCAGTTTCGGCTTTGCTAAAACTGCTGGAAAAATATACTTTGCGCGGCATCTGATCAGGGTCTACGTTATTTTCTACACAATTTGACATCCCGCAGTTTTAGGCCGATCATAATACAAATATAATAACATTAATATTTTGGGTCGATTGTTTACAATCGAGCCATAGTATACAAACGCCAAAATTTCCTTAAGGTGTCCACATGATTAATATTGACCAGAGTAATCAAACCGCGCGTTAGACGAAATCCGGGTAACGGTTATTTATAGCCGCGCTATTCTTGTCGCTGTGACGTCAGAGTGCTGTTAATAAAGGGTTATCTGTAAAACCTGGAATGGGACATTTAGGACATCGGCAAACAGTGCAGACCCAGACCAGACGCCGCAGAACGTGGCGTCTGATTAAGCTCTGCACCGTTTGCTTAAATTACAGGAAGTTAAGGGTTAAATGAAACAGTCTTGAGTCCCCGTTCAGGACCATTTTCACAGCCTACATCAAGAGACAATCGACCGACCAGTGCTCTCAGTACTTTGATTAAATTTTCAGACCAAGAATGGTAGGGAGTTAATTTTTCCTAATATCAAGGCCAAATGCGGTAGTTAAGCTTAAAGGGGAGCCGACTCGTTCATTAGAAAGTAAAACTAATCATACGGCCTAGTCCTGAAGTTAAATCAGGCTTACATCAAGATATTCATGTTAATTAACATAGTAACCTAGTTAATTACTCGTAATACGTACCTACAATTCTTTGATCTCTGCTCTTTGTGACTTTTTGAGGATCGCAATGGGGACTGTAACCAACCGTTTCAAATTTGCAACCACGAACATCCATTCCAGTCGAAACATCCTCGCAGCATTCCTAGGATTTTCATTATTCGTCCTGTTCATTCTGTCATTCCCATACTTTGATGAGGGGAACCCCGACCAGACAGCGCATAATAGCAGGCTCTGTATATATTCTGTTCGCGTGTGAGAAAATGGTGTTTTTTTTTTTTGTTGTTTTTTTCACCGTGCAGCGGACCCCGCTTTGCTTTCTTCTTAAAGCAACTGATGTGTGATTATACATAATTAGCTTTAAACTTCACAGGAGTCCTGGCAAGATTACAATGCCCGATTTTATTGCTACTGACCTTCACTGTAATAATGTAGCTTCCTATCTCTAGATAAAAACCTCTAGATTAATATGTTTTCTTACTTCTCTAAGAAAACAGATGTTGTGGGTTCTCATTAGAAGCGCCTCAATGAGGCGCTTCTAATGAGTACCTACAACATATGTTTGTTTTTCTGGTGAATTGCGAAAGTTGCTAGTACTTGACTGACTTGACTTGGCTAATATGAATTGGAAACCATTCCTGTGCCTCTACCTTATCGCACTGAATGAAAGGGAATGTTCAGAGTACACTATCCGTCCGTGCGTACAACGTCAAACAAAATATATATTTTCCGAATAAAAGAGTACACTGTCCGTCCGTGCGTACTGGCCTCTTTGAACAGCGTCAAACAAAATATGTTTTCGGAAAATACGGAGCGGTAAAGTTTGAGATCAACAATCAAGTCCATGCAGTCGGCTTAAGGCCTTTGTTGTACATTACGGTTACTATAGTCTACAACATAAATGTATTGTATTTTATAAATAGAGGTAGGACGACAGGGTCTGCACTGTCCGCATATTCCCTGAAAATACATTTTCCTTCCTTCCTTCCTTTCTTTCTTTCTTTCTTTCTTTCGTTTGTTCGTTCGTTCGTTCATTCTTTCTTTTTTGCTTTCTTTCTTTTTGAGAGGCAAAAGTGATCAGGTTGATTCACACAAATATGTATCGTATCTTTTCAGGAATTTCTAATTCATATATAGAAATAACCATGGCCTTTGAAGTTCTGTTTTTCATTGACAGCGTAGGACTGTTATTTAACATTAGATGAGATAAATTAACATTTCATTTGGCGAGAATGCATTGATTTATTTTTTATGCAATGTTAGCGAATAACAGTTTAGAAAATTTATCGACAAATCGATGAAATGTTTGAAAGGAAATATACAGTACTTACCCTTAATATTCGGACAAAGATACCAGAGCTGACAATATCGACGCTTAGGAGCAGCTTGAGCAGGGTTTATTCAGCTGGCAGAGATGCATGGCCAAATAGTCAAATTGTTCCGTATTTATCCAGTATTCGGGCAGCCTTTCTCCTTATACCGTAATCTACCTAATTACCGCACATGCTCCTATAAGCGCACAGTCAAGCAATTTAGTCTAGATTACGGCCAATGTACTTTTATCTACTCCTTTATAAAAAAACATGTGTTGTTGGCACTCATTTGAATTGCCTCGACAAGTCGAGGCAATTCAAATGAATACCAACAACGTATTCTTTTATGAAGAAAATCAGACAAATATTGCCTAAGTTTTATTAAAAACGTGAAAATAAATCTGAAAAAAAAAAAAAAATAAAAAAAAATAAATAAATAAATAAATAAACAATTTACGTAAGTATCATTAAATTCGCCCCTCATGAAGTTCTCTGCTGATTCTTTCTTTAAGTGTACCCGTATTAGCAGGCTGTTTTACTACAAGCTTTTTCTAGTAATTTTGAAAAACTTAAGCGCACAGTGCGGTAATAAGAGCGAATACGGTATATACTAAAATTTGAACAAGTCCATTTTGTTACCTGTTGATGCGTCTAAAATACAGCTGGATGAGTGGCAGACAGTGTAGATCGTGATCAGACTCCATGCGGCGCCTGATCTGATCTAGGTCGACACTGTTTGCTCAGGCCTGCCTGTCCAAATACTTAGGGTACATACAGTAAATGTTCAGATTTTAGGATTAGTGTAAAGTATTAAGTGAAGGTGCCCTAATGTTTATGATAATTACGGTAGCCTTGCTGTTTTGAAAATACACTATTATGTGAGCTGGGCCACGCTAAAACGCATTTTCGGGCATATGCGGATAGCGAAGGCCCATATCAGGGCCTTCACTGTCCGCATCACGAAAACACGCCTATATAATTTTGACCCCCTTAAACCCCAATTTTATACAGTAAAACTGGGGTTTACAGGGGTATACATTATTTTTTCTCATTTTGCTAAAAAACATTAATTGTGAGTACTCGTTAGAACCGCCTCGCCGAGGCGGTTCTAACGAGTACCCACAATCTACGTTTTGAGAAGAAATATGAAAAATATCCGAATTTTTTATCTGAAAATATTCCTTTTTTGTTTGTAAAATTTTCAATATATTTGAATAGGCGTGTTTTCGTAATGGCAAACAGAATCTTCCACTGAAAATTAAATACCCGACTAGGACTTGCGCATGTGCAGGTTAATGTAACTGCAAACATTTTGCGCATACTCGAACGCACCTTTTCACTTGACACGGGCCATGGAACAGTAGAACGCGAAGAAAAATGGTTCTTGTAGTATAATCAAAATGTGCAGATTCAGATCGACCTGTGCATCCGTGCAATCAGCTAGTAGTCCAATCAGTTCGTATAGTGCCCCTGTCTATTTGCAATCTGTACTGCAAGCCGTGCAAATCCTGACCGGTAGCAAAAATTTTATTCATTTCTGATCCAGCACACCTTTTTCGTTTATATTGTCCATGTTTAATTGCGTTCACTGAAAAACACCGGAAATGATTTCCAGTGCAATACAAGACTGATCGAAAATCTTGTCCCCAGTACTCCTTCATATAGAAATATATTTTATACAAGTTTAATAATGAAAATACATGAGTTTGCAAAGCATTAAAGGGTAATGATACACTTTTAGGGGAAGTAACTCTTTCTTAAATGATTATGCCCCCTTCTGAAAAGCGGTCTACTCTAAAAGGAAAGAATTTGTTCCTAATGGGTCTCTTCTAAAAGGAAAGAATTTGCGCCCAAGGGGTGAATTCTAAAGGAAAGAATTTGCTCCCAATGGGTCTATTCTGAAAGGAAAGAATTTGCTCCCAAAGGGTCTGTTCTAAAAGGAAAGAATTTGCTCCCAAGGGGTCTATTCTAAAAGGAAAGAATTTGCTCCCACGGGGAACAAATTCTATCCACCACCTGCCACTTTATACACTGTAAAATAAAACAAAGAAAGAAAAAAAAAGCCCGGCAGATTTTACGGTAAAACGACTGGCAACTGGCTGCCAGCGAATTTACCGTTAATTTTTACGAGCGCCCGTAGATTATTTACAGGAATCACCTCATTAGGCAGGGCATAGTAGGCCAAGACACGTAACGTAGGGCAGAGAACGGGTGTTAACTACAACACCGCATCCCTTACCCCATTCTACGAGATAGTTCCAGCAAAATTTTACAGGTTCCCGTAAAAATTAACGGTAAATGCATTGGCAACCGGTTGCCAGTGACTTTAAAGTAAAACCTAAGGGAAATTTTTATATTGTGCTCGACCTCATTCTGTGTCGGATGATCTGGATCTAGACTGTTTATACAGGCCTGTCTGTTACAATAATTAGAGTTAACACAGTCGGCGTGAATAAGCTAACCCGTGCCGTGCTGAATAAATTAAGATGCCATGCCCACGTCTAATTTTCAGCCAATCAGATGACTTGATCAAAGTTGTTGATGCAAATTTACATACTTAATGACAGACACTGCAGATCCAGATCAGATTGGCTTCTGAAGAAGCCAACTGATCTGGATTTGCACTGTTTGCAAAGGCAGGGCTTATCCGGGTTCAGCAGGACTAGGGTTAAAATGTGCAATTCGGTTGACGCAAGATCATCCGATGATGCCACTAGAGCAAGTACATTGAGGTTAAAGTTAATGAAAAATTACAAACATGGTTTTCAGTTTGTAAATAAAACCTGAATTCTGTCAACTTATGGCATGAACATTACTTTTGTCGTCCTTCCGTTTAAATAATTCCCATGCCAAACTGGTAAACTTTGCAGCGAAGACATCATATTTAACCCTTAGCATGCGGGGTAAAATTTTCTGCAGATGACAATTTGAAATAGTTTTCTTATTTTTTCCAGAAAATAGGATTTGACGTTTCATGCAAATTGTGGATGTGATGTTTTATGCAAAATGTCTCCTAGGGAGACAATTTGCATAGAATATCAAATCCTATTTTCTTACAAAAAAAAAAAAAAAAAAAAAAAAAAAAAATGATCAGTTTATCGTGTGCTAAACTGGGCGATAGAGTGATAATGGTTAACCAGTGTAAAATACGAACCTGTCTCACAGGAATGGTATAATGCATATAGTGGTTGTAAATGGAAACATTTTACAAATACCCCATATTCGGTAATCTCTCGCAGATACCGTATTTAAGTAAGTATTTGGACAGGCATATCTCAGCAATAAGTGTAGACCAAGATACGACGTCGCAAAACGCGGCGTCTGATAAGGGTATATACTATTTATAGCTCATCCAGCGGTTTTAGATACATTAACAGATGATAAAATAGACTTCATTGCTCTCAAGAGTTGTTCCTTTCATGCACCAGTCATTTGGAGTCCCGGCCCCAACGGGACCGGGGAATAGCGGGGCTTTTATTTGTTCAGTTTTTAAAACCCTGCTAAACGCACTGCACTGCGGGGACACATTTATGGTAAAATCTCTTGCTAAAAGCCCCTCCACCCCGGGGCCAGTTTTTGTTTCCTAGAACAGTTTGCTCTTTCTTGCAAAAATCAACCTGTATCTTTTTTATGGTAAAAGTTCTGGGCCCAGTTGTTCAAAGCGTCGTTAGCTTAACGAGCTCGTTAAGGGTCATTTCCGTGAACTGTTTTAGGGGATTCAATATACATTATTCTGATATTTTTTGCTGAAAAAAATGTGAGTAGCTTTTGCACTGCAAAAGCTACCCACATTTTTTCAGCAAATAATTTCAGCATATTTGCGTATCACTCGATGTAAATTTTAACGAATCGTTAACTAACGATGTCGTTAGCTTTGAAAAACTGGGCCCTGGTTTACTCGATACAGCTAAATTCAGGGAAAGTATCATCGACAGTGTAAGCCAGGTTATATTAGAAAGCTGAAGTTGAGGCTGCTGTGGTCTCTTATGTATGCAAAGCATTTTGGCGGGAAATTAATACCCCAACACATCAACGGCACTGGGTTTAAAGGATTAACCCTAAAAGCGCTGTTGAAAACATTCAATTTTTTATTCATTTTTTCCAGAGAAAATAAGGCTTGACATTTTATGTGAATCGTTTACATTAAATGCCAAGCCTTATTTTCTCTAAAAACAACAAAAACAACGGCAACAACAACAACAGTAAAGATACTTCAGAATGACCTCAGCTGTGGTTGGCGCTTTGAGTTACGCGGCTTCCTAATTGGTAGTATTGTATTGTCTGCTAACTTCATGCGGAAGAAGTACTTTGCTGGTTTCACCCGAATCCATTTTGTTATAAAGAACGAGTTACTGGTACTATCTTTTCTATCACGGTTCCATTCAGCTGTCTATGGGAGCTTCAAAGATTAAACCACTTAATATATATGGGTCGCGTCAAGCAAAAATGTGCCTTCAAGGCATGCGCGGACAGCGAACGCCCAGATCAGACTGCGCATCCGCGCAGTCTGACCTGGGCCTTTTCTGTCCGCTCTCAGAATCATTGGATAGTATTAAATGTATCAATGGAGAGCAAAACCCAGGATGATACCTTGCGCATGCGCAGGATGATGTGAATCCGCACATTTTGCGCATGCGCGAAGGCACTTATTTGCATGGCGCGGTTCATATGATGTAAAAGCATTTTCTGTAAAAAGTATTACCGGAAATCATATCAGACATAAATACTAATTCGTCTAATTATACTTTCATATTTTTCAGGTTACAGGTGTGATGACTCAAGGGCGTGGCGATGGAAACGAGTGGGTTACAGCTTTTATGATTTCCTATAGTATGAACGCCTTCAACTGGTACTATGTTAAAGATCAGTATGGAAACCAAAAGGTATGTAACGCAAATGTGCTTAAAGCCATAAAAATAAGATGTGTCTTGGTCATTAGTCTTATCACTGATAAGAGACTGGGGACAATAAAACCTAGTACACTGTCAATAAACAATAGACAGGTAGAGGCCCAATAGGGGAATTTAGTACTGGCTTATTCATCTGACTAATAGGTAATGTCCCCTCCAAAATATATGTTCCCCCTCAGGAGGCCTCTTCACTACCCCCTGCTGGACTTTCATAATCCCCTCTTTCTGAAATTCCTTTGATCTCTTGACCTGTACCTAGGAGGGGCGATAAAATCATTTGTGAGTGCTACCACTTTTGGTCCCATTTTAGCTATGTCTTTAAAGATTGAAAAGCTGGAACAATAGGGGGTAAAAGTTACAGTTTACAATAACTGGAAGGGAACTTACCAGTGTTGCAACAGGAGACGACTAAAATGGGACTTAAAAACAAAAGAAAAACACAATACTCTACGTTATAGCCATATGTATGGTGTACTGAAAGGGTATGAACTCTGACACAATGTATGTATATTTCTAAGTTATAGTCATATATATGGTGTACTGAAAGGGTACGGACTCTGACACAATGTATCTATATTGCACTGTAAGGATGTGATACACTTTCCTTCCGTTTGTGACAGTCGGTCTTCGGAGTTGGGGACTTCTCAAAAGTATCTAGTTTATTGATTAATCGCATTGTACGCTAATTGTGAAATTAAGAGTAGTTGTTTTTCTTAAAACAAAAAGTGATACTAAGTACAATTTCCAACGTCGAGCAAGAAAATGATTTAATAGGTAATCTGCTAATATTAGAACATACAAGAACAAGAAATGATAATATTCACGGAGAAAAGTTTTGATTTGATATGTGGGTGAATCTGTCATATTCATATATGACAACATAATTGCATTTCATGCATTCCGCTTATTCAGAAACGAGCATTTTCTATGCGTGTGTTCTTGTTACCTGTCTTTTCCAGTGGAGGCAATAATTGTTATCTTCTTTGATACTTTTTTCAAGACATTACATTATTCTACAAATGCTTTTAACAATTATTTTTTCAGTTGTTTGAAGGGAATACGGATTCTTATTCAGTGAAGCACTCTTACTTGGATGAACCAATAGTAGCTAGATTTATAAAGTTCCATACAGTACAGTGGAACAGACATCCGAGTATGAGGGTTGAAATTATTGGCTGTCAGTGTAAGTATCACACTTGTATAAAACTTCAGCTTTAGCTATTTGAACTGGGGCACAGCATTTCCTACAAGATTGCTTGTACGTCAAGTGAAGGCTCCGATCAGGCTGTGCTTATAGCAATCCTCTGTCGTCCGTTTAAAGAAAGCTTAGATGTTTGACTGCCCATAGAGCGCAAAGCAATGACTCAGATCAGCCTGTGCAAATGCACAGGCTGATCTGAGTCATTGCTTTGCAAGAAATATTGTGTCCTTGTGTCCTGACTCATTTTCTGTGTTCTTGAGGCCCAAGGGTGGCAACGAAAAATGTCATGCATCGAACTTCATATGTTCAAATAACGTAACGATTACGTAATAGTCCAAATGATTTAATTAAGAATACTTCAAGCTCATTTATCAGTACAGTTCTATATTAACGTGCAAATTCAAATGGTTATTTGTGATGGCTAACGTGCTGATCAAATATGGTTATTTATGATGGCAATTCCTCCATTTGTTTTTAAATTTTGTTTGCTTTAATAGGAGTCATATTAATTGTACACCTAGTGAGATATGCTGATTGCGTACGACGCTTACGACAAAAACTTATGAGAAGAAACAAGCATTTGCGATTATAAGTATTTTGTCTTTATCGCTTTTGATTCAAAATCACAATTATGCAAAATAAAAGTACATAATATCTGTGATTAAATTGTAAGAGATTGTGCCCGACGGTTAGCGTTATATGCTTTTTTGTTTCTTTTTCATTTTGCTTTTGTATATAATAACACATTATTTATCTGTCTCCGTGTATATGGACACTGCTGTATTATCCTTTACAGTATGCAAAGAACCATTAGGATTACCACCTTACGGTAAAATCCGGGCCTCCTCATACAGGAAGAACGCCGACTCCTGTCAGCCCGAAGACGGTAACATTCTAAGTCACAAAGGATGGTGTGCAAGGAAAAAGAAAGGTACATTTCTTCTTTACCAAGACTTAAGGGTAGCAGATACATTTTTAAAGGAGACAGCTATTTAAAATTGTTTTGTTCCCTTCTGAAAAGGGTCTATTCTAAAAGGAAAGGATTTGCTCCCACCCACTGGGAGCAAATTCTTCCCTTTTATAGTAGACCCAGCTTTAGACGGGACTTTGTGTGCAGGACAGCGAACAGGAAGTCACAAAAGTTACCTCCATTTTCAGGCATAACGAACAGTGGTGCCACTTACTAATGAATTTGTTGCCCCTGCCTATGCGCTATGCAAGAGAGATCAAAGACATATCATAAAGAGGTGATAATGAGATCCCAGCAGGGGGTGATAAAAGGCCTTCTGAAGGGTAATATTATATTACCTAATGGAACAAATAAATAAGCCAGTGCTAAATTCCCCTATTGGACCTCTACCTGTATATCATTTATTGACAATATACTAGGTTTTATTGTGTCCAGTCTCTTATCAGTGATAAGACTAATGACAGAGACACAGCTTATTTGTATGTCTTTAATAAGCTAGCAGAAAATGTACCAAATACCACAAGTTACCCTACGATAAAAAGCCCATCCATCCCATGATGCTCGTGTATTTCACATCGTCCATTATGTTAAGTATAAATACAAGTGGGACCAAAGTAAAAGCAATAATGCCGATTGTGTTCTCAGATCAGTTTGTTCATCCGTGCAGTCTTACCAGTCTTTGTTGTTCGCATTATAGAGTCTTAATGTCTTGTAGTTTGGTTCTGCGAGCAGAAGGGCCTGTTGATCAGACTATGCAGATTCGAACTGAGAGTCTTACCGGTTCGCAATTGTTTTATAGATCATGAATGTTTTTGCAGTGTATGAAGCTACATAATATAAAATACCTTTTCCAATTCACACAAAACTGAGGTTGATTTGAAACTGCTTTGTTAAACTTGTCAGCATGGCGGAACAAAAAAGGGTAAGAGAAAAGTTCAGGGAGTGCCACAATCACAAACCGCAGCCCTTCTCAGACACTTAGAGGAAGAGGAAACCGACAAATCCAAATAAGCACAAATCGAATAAACGCACGAAAACCACTAAGATAAGCTCTCTCTTCCCCAAGCGAGGCAATTGCAATGCTAAAAGGACTGAAAACACGAGAACAAAATGACACAAGGTAAGACATAAAATAAATCGCCTCGTAGAATAAACCACAAAGCAACAAAGAGTAAGACCAACACCGCAAAATGTGTTAATCTAGATTGGACGGTTATCTGGGTCTGCACCATTTTCTATTCTGTTTTGATAATTGAAAAACACGAGTGTATGCGACAGCTTACACATCCCGATTCAAAGATGGAGAATCCACTTCAGAAATTCAAGAATGTAAAAGGTTAAACATATGTAACAAGGTTAGATTGAGTTTTCTGAATAATTCGTTTTCATAAGCTACTTGAAACCAACTACTTTTAGAAAGATCAACGCTTTTCACAAGGTTGTGGCAAAATAAATAAGGACCACAACCTTAGAAAATGTGCGCCCAGTGAAGATTCGGATCAGCCTGCACATTTGCGCAGTCTGATCAGAATCTTCACTGGACGCATTTTGGATAATCAAGGATGCAACGTTTCTTCAACGGACAACAAAGACTGATCAGACTGCGGATGCACAGGCTTATCTGAATCTTCGCTGGGCGCTCATTTCTGAAGGTGCGATTTCTGATGTTTCGGCTCATGTATTTAAGAAATATAGTGCCTAACAAAAGGGATGCTTCATTCCTGTACAGAGGTTGTAAAAGGATCTTTTATATCATCAGAATTTGATCGACACGCTTTTAAATTAGTATACCATCCTGACAGTAGGGCTCTTTGTACAAAAGCATGCGGCCTGAAGATATTGTATTAAACTATTGAATAAATTCATCTTCTGTCTAGCTGGGCGTATAATTTTCCACGCAGTGGAGCGCAAAGTATGAGAGTAGCTTCATAGCGATCTGCTCTGGGGAAAAGGTGTCATTTGACAACAAAAAGAATAGTGACGATAGAGGACTTAAGGAGAAGTATTTGAAGATAATTCTGGAATACTTTTCTCCGTTTCTCCATAACAACACAGGCGCTTTTAATGAGTACTCACAATATATGTTTGTATGCAGAAATGATAAATATAATCCCAGAATTATCACCAAATACTCCTCGTTATTGCGTTCTCTGATTGACGGGCTAGATCACACTGCAAAGGACAGCAAAATCTTTTCGTGCAGACCCCTTTTCAGAAGGGAAGCAGAAACAATTTTGACAGAGTTATTCCCCTGGAAGTTTATCACTTCCCTTTCTTGTAGGCCAGTATAGTAGACACTGTTGACAATGACAATGAACAGAAGCGCAAACTGGTATCTGTTGTACAAAACTGTTATAAAACCTATTTTCCTGGACACGTCTAACGTTAAAATTTTGATATCTAGATTTACTTCTAGAGGTAGATATAGATGCTAACTTTCACTGTAAACAAAATTCTATAGCAGAAGTTACTGCAGCTAGCAGTCATCTCTTTCAACGTAAAACATAAGCTTTATTTGAGTCAGCAGATTTCGCGAGCGCTTTACCATCAAACCGAAACCAACTTAAATCAATTATCCTATGGGGTTAGGCATCTCGTTTCGCATTGTCATACCACTTAAACTGTATGCTCGTATCTTTTACACTCTAACTGACAAAACATTAAGTGTCTATTGCTGTCCTATAGTGATTGCTATCGTTTTATGTCAAATGGGTGTCTCTCGGCCAGGCAATGTAAATGATAGGGGCGGCTTAGTGCAATCTACCCGACCATAGATCATAATTACTATCGATTGAGGGCTATCGGGTTACCTCTAAACCATAGTGTCCATGCCCCCATATTTCTTTATAGATAGTTTAGAAGCTTTAGGTAACATACTTAGGTGAGGTCTGGAGGACAACATTAAGGAAAGTGGAAACACTTGGTTAGATTTTTCGCCATTTCCGCCAAGGGAGGCAATTGTTGTGACTTCCTGTTTACTTTAATGCATGCAAACCCCTTCTGAAAAGAGGTCTACTCTACAAGGACAGAATTTGCTCCCTCTGGGAGCAAATTCTTTCCTTGTAGAGTAGACCCTTTTTGGAATGGGACAAACATAATTCTGACAGAGTTGCTTCCCCTGAAAGCGTATCAGTATCTCCTAAATGATAAAGATCCTTTCGTCGAGCGCCGTATATTCAAAGTGGCTGTAATGAAAGACTTCTAACATAGCTAAAATACCATTTACATTGTTTTGGACTTTATTTGTTATGATTTATGAATATATTTCTTTACAGTTTTGATTTAGTGGCAATTTTATTGTTTTTGTACTTGTCACTTATATAGCAAGGTTGATGCATTATATAGTCAATCAAGCAATTTGAAGTTACGTTTGAAACGCAATTGCTGATTATGAACGGGGATTTCAGAGTCTATAAATTGTTCTAAAGAAAGTTGATATCCCTGTACCATAGATTATGAATCCATGATATAGATCTGTCGCTTGATAGAAATTGCTGTAAACAGTTTTGAAAAAAAAAAAAAAAAAAAAAAAACTCTTACTTTTCATAACCGTTCAAAATTACAGAAACGAGTGAAACTGATAAATGCCAGAAATTAGGGTTTTGTGTGGTCGTCCACCAAAGCTTTGATAGAGTTAAATATATGAAATGGTAGAAACTTGAAATTGAATTGTCAGCACTCGAACCCTCGTGTATGCAAGTCCTTTTGTCCGATTGCGTGGACCTACGAAGTACCTACATGTATTATCTGACCACAACACCATACAATCGCATGTACTGATTTTGTTAAACCGTCGTTCAAAATGTTCAGCGTATACGTGCTTTAGAACTGACTGGATAGATGAATTTGGATAAAAATCCAACTTTATTACAGTTATGAGCTATATTATATTCCACATAAAGTGAGACTCGGACCAGAGGAGGTTTGATACAAAGTCAAGAGCGCCAAACATTCAGCCACACGGACGCTAATAAATATCACAGAGAAAGTTGTCTATTCAGATGATTATTGAGTTACATAAACCCAGCAGGCGCATGACGTTTACACAACGTCACATAAATGTCGATGCAACATCGACGATGATGCGACAACATCATTTGCCGACTGGGAAGACGTTTACTACCACTGTTTACTCCCAGTCACTTGCACAGGGAGGATTACTTGCCCAGGGACGCCAAAGAGTTAAACAATACATGCACCGTGCATGTATAAAAGGGGTCTTTGGGTCATATGTGGACAGCAAAGGCAATGAAAGTACAAGACTTACGGGAAAAATGAGAAAAAAATATCATCCCGTTGTCGTCTGATGAATAGACCCAGAAAGTGGTTAAGGTTAACGTACAATGAATTGTCCGAATGTTGTATGAATGCCGCAAAGCCATTTTCCCCAGCAATTCCCCATTTACGATGCTAGGTGGGCAATCTTAAGCTCAATTAAGTTAAATAATTGAGGTCACACTTTGTCCAGTTTTCTTCAAGGTACTTTCAGTGTTGATCATCGTCTTCTTGCTCTTCATATCCCATGAAGTGATCTATTGCATGGTGATTTGATACACAAATGACCGTAGGCAGTAAAACTAAATACACTGACATAGCAATTTAATCCCCGTGCACTGTAGTAATAGACGGTTAAATTTTTCCACTTAATTACAGTTGCTACCCGCTTTACCATCTACTAGTTTGTTGAGGATTTACATCAATATTAAAGCTGAATCTGGGTATATTTATCCTGAATATTGGGGCACAGTAACCCATTTATGATGAGTGGACTCTTCTACCTTCACTCTTCGAACCGGTCCATTTTCAATATAAGGGTGTTTATTACCGTGTTTTTCAGAAATTCTTGTATTCATGCAAACAGTGTAGTCCCAGATCAGACTCCGTATTTTGCAGCGTCTGATCTGGTACTACGCTGTTTGCCAATGTCCCTTTTATGGGACGCTAGGCGTAAATGGATTAACTGCTTACGATGCTCATCCTAAAATCCCAATGAATTTATTTATTGATGGGTAGCAAACATTGCAGATCTCTATCAGACTCCGCGTTCTGACGTTAATCTGCACTGATTTTTGTCCATCCAAGCACTTCAGCATGGGCATACGAAGCGCCCCTGTCTTTTCTAGATCTGGGAAAGTTGATAGCCTCGACCTTATTTGCCTAATCGTTAAGATTCAGTAGCAAAAGCACAAGTTAGGACATATTCAACGCTATAAACAAAATATATGAGTATACAAGAATAAAACGAACATAATTAGTCGAAATTGCGGGGTTCAGAGATGTCAAACCCTCGCCCTTAATCCTCACACAGTTACTGATACCCAATGTCTACAAGAATGTACCCCAGCTTTCTGATGCAGACCAATTAGGCCTCATCAGTGACCCTCATATATCATTCCAAGATTGAAAATTTGGCCCAGTTATCTCGAAGCACCATAGGATATAAACTACGCTATAATGTGGTATGGTATGGAGAGTCGTTTTACGGCCACCACATGGCACTAACACAAACTTTAGAGAAAAAGATTCCAGCTAAACGGCATTTTAGTATTTTCTGGAGATGAAGAAATGATTGCAAATTAGTTATTACACATGTTATTTTAATATTTTAGGAGACCAATGGTTGCAAATCGATATAGGGCCGCCAACGCTTGTAACCGGGATCATCACAAAGGGTCGAGGTGATTCCAGAAAGAGTCATTGGGTTAAAAGATTCATGGTCACGTACAGCAATGATACTGAGCGCTGGTATAACTACAAAGACGCACATCATCTGGATCCAAAGGTATGTCATTGCATGCCATACTATGATGTCATATATTATGTCATAACACATTATATATCGCCTCTGTATAGCTCCGGATATGGCGAAAATATCGAAGATAATGATGGATAATGATTATTATTTTTACAGCCTAACATATATATTGTGGTTAGTCATTAGAATGAAAACACAAATATACGTTTCGGTGCAAAAATAACAAAAGCTTAATACCATCCCAGCAGGCACAGAACGTTGAAACAAAGTCGATTCATGAATTAACGTTGTTTCAACGGTGTGTATCTGCTAGGATTTTATCTAGAGTTATGCGTTTATATATACAGGTCGCGCTGGTTCCTGGTTTTTATATATATAGTCAGTTATGCTTCTCATAATATATCAGATTTTAACATACTGTATTCTGCTGAATATAGAGAGATGTTTTGGGTGGTTGAAAATAAAATATTGCAGAAAGGCATATTTCTTAGTTACCCATTTACACACATTTCTACAGCATCATCTTCTTGGTATAGCCTTAGAAAAAATGATACAACCCTGTTAGACATACATCATAGTTACTATTGTACTGGTGACATTTTGTTTAGTCTCAAATTGACACATTAATCTGATATGCTGTACGTTTTGACACGTTTTGGACCGTTTGATAGCTAATGAGTCATTGAAATGATCTAGCTATGATGTTTGTGCTGCTAACCTTTGAACCCATCTGCCAGCATTCTCTTCAGTAGAATACGGTATATAAACAATATGAGTCACAACGTAAGAAAATGTACCTTATGTCATGCAGATTAGCCTGTGCATCCGCGAAGTTTTAAACATAGTCTTCACTGCCCGTCTTTAGAAGCAATCGATACTTTGCTATACACAGAACGCAAATCAATTACAGTAACACAACCATGTGAAATGCATACTTTTATATGCAATCGCTCTAGATTAGGCGCTTTTTGAACCAAAATATTTTAATATGGTTTTCGTATTTCTTCTTGAAAATATAATTATTATTATGTTGTTGGCACCCATTAGAGGCGCCTCTGAATAGGAGGAAAATTTAATTAAGTACATTTAGACTTAATGATAGAAATAACGGAACAAATTAAAATCGAGTCTAAACACTGACAAAAAATTCTGAAAATGTGCCATGTATGTATACCCCTGCATTGTGCTGTTTTCACATTGTCTTATGGGAGAACAAGAAGGTCTGTATTACACAGACTTTCCAGTAAGCATTCTACATAAATCTAGAATGCTAGCTGGGCTGATAGCGTAATACGAAAAGTTCGATGATAATACGCACCATAAGATTCCTTTCCTTATGTTGTGGTAAATATTACTGTAACTCTGTTAAAACATTATTGATTCTTTATAGCTATTAGGACATCAAAATGAATGTATATTTATTTCTGCGGCGTTAAGTGAAACTACAAAATTATCTCTTATTTGCCATGCCAGGCTAGGGGTATTTTCGGTTACATCCTTACCACTATACCTGAACATGTTGATTTTGTTTATATTTTAGTTCTATGTTCTTATATTTAGATATTTAATGCTCTTACTTAGTAAGCGGTTGAAAATCTTGATTCATTTGAACATCCGTTTGAACATCTACGCTTATTCATGATTGTATGAGTTCTGAATGTGCTGGACACTGGAACTATGATCGTAGAATTTGATGTTTATTCGGTATTATATTCTGAAAAGCAAAGACCCTTGCAACAGTATAGAGCACCATATTTTGTATTATTTTGGAAATCATGTTAACTGCAACTTGCATGTGCAGAATAAATTCCAATCCTGTTGGATACTTAAAAGTGTTCGAAATTCGCTTGTGTAAGGTAAAATTTTCTTAAAGCAGTTTCATTGTTATATCAAGATTCGATTTTGTATTCGTGTTTATTGTTCTCAAGAGATAAGTGAGTTATACGTTTTCGACATGTATGAATATTCTTGAACTGGACCAACATTAGACGTAACATTGGCTATTAAATTATACTTTCTGTTTTATAACCGGCGTCTTTTATATGTATATGCGGTCATATACTCGTATATTACATAAACGTATATAATAAATGTTGTATTGTATGTATGTACATGTATATATCACCGGCTTTAGACAGAGAAGAACACCAAATATAAGCTTTAATCATTATGAGGTAGCTTTATGTCGACGCTATCAACGTAATGCGACACGTGTAAACCATGTTTACCCTATATATTCGGACAAAGATGCCTGAAAAGGCACTCTAGGCCCAAATTGTATTCAGGTCTGCATTGTTTGTAATTCAGCTAGCGAATTATTCACGCAACTTCAAGTAATGAAATGAACATAATAGTTTTAAGGTGTCCGAATATTTAAGGTAAATAGGGTAAAACGAGCCATATCACAGAAAATGATACCTTAGATCCAATGCGGACAACTCTGGCAGTCCAAAACATTGATCAGACGGACAATCGGAACCTTCGTTATTTTGTACTACAGTATGTTTCATCACGAAAACATGCCTATATAATTTTGACCCCCTTAAACCCCACTTTTATATAGTAAAACTGGGGTTTACAGGGGTATGCATTAGTTTTCTTATTTCTGCTCAAAAACATGGATTGTGGTACTCGTTAGAACCGCCTCGTCGAGGCGGTTCTAACGAGTACCCACAACCTATGTTTTGAGCAGAAATATGAAAAATATCAGAATTTTTTATCTGAAAATTTACATTTTTTTGGTAGTAAAATTTTCAGTGTATTTGAATAGGCGTGTCCTCGTAATGTACTTTTACCACTCTCTGAGCCGATTCTGCAGACCACAAGTTCTGAAATATTTTTTCTTTATTTTCCTAGAAATTAGGCTTTGATATTTCATGAAATTGTCTCAATTTGCATGAAATTTACAAGCCTATTTTCTGGGAAAAGTAAGAAAAAATTTCAAAATGTCGCCTGCTTAATTTTTTACCAAGCACGCTAAGTGCTGAATACAAATCTAGAGTCAAGCGGGTAGCCTGCATAGTTTGAGTTTGACGTAAGGTACTTTTTCCAGTGAAATGGCTTGATTGCCTATTAATACCAACCGCTTTTTGTGACATAATAATTATAATCATAAATGGTATAACATATATGATGACACAAATACAAACTGCATTTGCTAACTTGTATTATCAAAATTGGCCACTCTCTAGATAAATCCGACAGTCGACAAATTGAGGATATTTTCCTTAGTTTCACAAGAAAACACGGTTTGCCATTGGAACGCATATTGTCTTATTTAGAAACAATTTGCATGGCATATTTAACCCTGTTTTCTCAAGAAAATAAGAAATGTAGTTTAAAATGTTGTCTGCTGAAATGTTTTACTCAATGTGCTAAATGTAAGTCAAAATTTATTAGAAGAGTTGCTCTGCAAACACAGAAAAGAAACTCCCAAATGAATATAAAAACAACATTCTAATTATAAGTTCCCAAATAGAAATATAGAAAATGTGTAAATATTATAATGAGTCAAAATCGTACTGACTTGCCAAACGCCGTTAGTATTTGCTGTCTTAAAATATAATGTGTAACATACAGCTTCAATAGTGCCATTAAAACTTACCAATTCGATTCAGGAGTTCAAAACCGGTGGTTTATATGTTGTGTTGATACATCAGTTTCGATTCTATTTGCAGATAGTTTGGAGTTTGTTTTTGTTTTGTAGAAGATATGGAACATCTAGTTTGAGAACAATGTGCCATTAATAAAAACATTAATCAATAATTCATTTATATTGTGTAACATTACATAACATAAAACATACTACCCAGATACTGTGTTGTAAAACTAATTGTACCAGCCAAATAGTACCCATTCCTATACAAATCCCTCGTGTTGTGTTACATTCCCCTACTTGTGTGTGCTTCAACAAAACCATTTGTCTTGAAGACGCCTAGTTACAACAAAGCCTATATTCCGAAACAAAAGCACCAATTATTTTCCTATACAATGTTGAAGTTAAGTTTATTTAGAAGAGTATTATCTACGTAGTCACTGATTTCCGTCTTTGTAGATTATTAACATAACGGCCGACGGCGATGCTAAGTACCATGCTGCGACCGTACAACGCACTTTATCTTCGTTCAGTTTTGTATTTTATTTTCTTTTGGATCATTGAGCTCAATCTGGTGTCTTGGAAAATCGTGTTCTGCCTTAGCAGTTGCAAACGATACCGAGATTCTGATTTTCGTATTTTTAAGAAATGTGCCAAATGTCAAAACGCTCATTTGTAAATTTAATATGGGTCTACACAAATGGTTTGGGCATGCCGGTCCAAATATTTTGGATAAATATAGTAAGTTCTTTAAGAAAAACAATACAAATGTCAATACCAATATCTTAATTGTTTACCTCGGAATGGTTTTGTTGAAGCACGCTGCTTTTTGTGGTGGTTCTGTTAAACGGCAGTTATCACCATCATGGCAAAAGGTTTGCGAATGCTTGTTTCGTGGAGTCATCAAACATACATGTATATCAAATGCACCATTTTATTTCACCATTTCATTCACCATTTCATTTCGTCTGTTGGTTTACGGGTGGTTTTGGGCTACTGTCATGAATGTCACTCCTTACACGACGTCTTCAGGTATTCTGGTGCCTGTATTCACTGCTGTATTCATCTGATATAGCGTCTTAAGAAATTCTGGTGTGTGTGTAAATTCGATTCACTGTTTCATTTCTGTATCATACATATATATGTGATCGGTCGGTGGGGCATGTTTGCACTGGTTGGTTGGTCGAGGTCTTGAATGAGACATGTGTGGTAAAGAGTGAGATCTCGAGTATATCTACTGTGATGGGATTCGTTGATGCCTGACAACTCCACGTTGATTTTGTAGAATGAATGGTTGTGGACGCCGACGTATAATGCGTCATCTTCTCAATTAATACCTGACCAATACACAGATGACGGCTTGGTAAGAACTAACGCCTCGGATGCGGTATATTTACTACTAGTCTTTACTGTGAATGGCTTTACTTGTAAAATTGCTTATTCATACAGTTTTCAGATATGTACAAACTTAGGGACTTTAAGGGCAATTGATACACTTCCAGAGCAGATAGCTCTGTCGGAATTTTTTATGTCCCTTCTGAGAAGAGGTCTCCTCTAACAGGAAAGAAAATGCTCCCCAAATTAGCGTATCATTTTCTTTAAGAGTAGATCCCTTTTCAGAAGGGGCTTGATGCACGAGAAAACATACAGGAAGTCGCAAAAGGTATCTGCCATGTTGCGGGAACTCTCCCAGTGTATCTAAACCCCTTAAACAGGACTTACCTCATGATAAATTTTAATCCAAAAACTGTGATTTTTCCAGTTTGTCATGATATATTAGCTTGCGGGGTGATTCTCATGCGCCTCCACAACAAGTATTTTCACGCAGAAAAGATGTATATCTGGTGCTTTGAACAAACATATCCAACTACTACTGCGTTTGGAAAGCTCTTAAAGTTGATATTTAAATTTAGTCTTCAGACGGACAGAACGGCTTACCGTTAAGTTGATGACAAGATGGAATTAAATTCATTCTTGTCTTTTAATGAAATAACATACTCTTCAAAGCTGTCTATTACTATTGTCTTATAGGCAGTCAGATGACATCTATTTGTTTCCATAAATGTAAAAATAATATAATCCCGTTCGAAACATTTTCATACATTGGTAATTTTATCAGCGAGTTCATGAGCATATTAGTCTATGTTAAACCCATTCACAGTAAAATAATTCTTAATACTGCTTTTATGCAAATAGATATTCAGTGCGAGGGTCTAACTCTTTCATTCAGTCCCTTGGGGCTTTTAGCACTCATGAATAACTCTCCAACGAATAATATCCTCTGTTGCACGGCGCAAATTTTAAGATAATGAAAATAGTATGAACCGCATTTTGATCTCTAATGTGTTTCTAATGTCAGAGGCAGTTGTAAATACACGAAACGCAAATATATACGGCAACAGTTATTATTGTTTAAGATTTTAATCGGTAATGGTACAACTGCTCGACCGTTTTCTCCAGTCTGTACAGAGATGTGGATGCAAATGCTTATCCAGAATCTGTGTAATAAATCCAGATTTATTTATTCTTTTGAGTTATTGAATTCTACGTCTGAATCAATTAACATAATAATGCGTCGACTTAGAACTGAAAACAGCTGCCTAATACATACAAAAAACAGAGGCGTTATTTGGAAGGTTATTATATATTCATTTATAGTAGTTTTCAGTTGGGGACAGACTTAGTTTGGTTAGTGCAAAACAAACATTGCTTTTTTATATACCCTTATTCTATTTTATTTGGATTAGCACTGTGGTTACGAACGCGGAATTAAATCTTGTCGTCACTTAATTTCATTTTATTCTTAAAATAATTTACTGTTATCTTTGTATCTTCTTGATTATTTTATCAAAAACATTCATCTTCGCTACATTTTGAAATCTTTCTGTTTCTTTGGTAAATAATTTTCAAACTAATTTTTCACTGAAATACTACTTATCATTTTGTGTTTCTTAAAGACTTTCGCCCTGGATATTAATTAATGCTGACTTGTTTCTTTAAAAGTCAAACGCATGTCCTACGCACCATCTTTACTAACAGCATTTTAACACCAAGCAAACAGGAAAAGGTAAAATATATATTTTGTAAGAAATTTGGCAAACTGTTTGTAATTAAACTAGTACAGTATATTTGCAAATACAAACTGTTTTATTATTCATGTTTGCAGTTCAGAAATCTAACTTGCATTGTGCATCTTCATTGATTACATTGCGGCGTTGTACCAAGTCTCTCAGGAAAGCAGTAAAACAACAACAGTTTTCTTGTTTTCAGTTTTGCCAGATTTCAAAATTAAAGAACAGCGTACAATGGCTTTAAACCATCAGCGTTCATTTTAGAAACATATAAGATAAATATGCACTAACATAAAATTAAATAAATCGTTTCAGGTAATTTCCAATGAGTTTATTAGCTCTTTCAGCCCTGCAGATAAAACAATACATCTTTTTGCAAACAGTATAGAATCAGATGAGACATCTGGATCTATACTGTTTTGCCATTCTGACCTGATGTTCATCCCTATTTACGACAATAGATGTGTTCAAATTCAGTGATGGAAACCGTTTCAGAAAATCAGGATTGAAGGGTTAAGAAAACGGACATTTTTATACCATTGATGAAACACCTAAGATGAACGCTGTAATGGAAACATTACAACTGGTAGAGCTGCGTCATGAGAGAGGCACTAGCGCAAATGAAAATATCTGCAGTCTTTTCAGGGCTCTTACTTTTGTCAGTGGTTTCTGCAGGCGAACAGTAAAGCCCTGATCTGACTGTGAGTGTGTACAGACTCTGCTGATCTTCGTTAATGCTATATTAGCTAAGACCTCTTCCTCTGTAGCGCAGCTCACCTTATGTCGTAAAAATGTCGCATGCGCATGAGCATGACTCTAGTTTCTAATCGTCGCATGGTCCCACTAAACTCAAATTTAAGTATACTTAACGCTTCAAATGAGCACCGTTTTTTATTCGCAGCACACATTTTATGCACTTTTAATTTAGACGCAGAGCACTGAACCGGATGTGAAAGACTTCATTTTCATAGCGAGGCATGGAGTAGACCGGAAATAGCGTTTCACACTTGCGCACTTTCACCCTTTAGATTTCACTTGCCACACTGCACAGAGACAAAGTTGACAAAGGACATTTCTTTATAATTGTTTTTGTTTTACAATTTTAGATATTTGGTGGAAATTCTGATAAGAATACCGAGCGTATTCACTATTTGAACTCTCCTTTCGTAGCCAGATACATTCGGGTCCATCCAATCGAATGGAACAAAAAGATTGCGATGCGAGTCGGCCTCCTTGGTTGCGCCTATAAAGGTATGTATATTTTCTCCGTTAAACAATCTACCATATTTTACGCTAAATATTGGGACACCATAACTTCTTATCACGCTTCTCCTAAAATTTTAGTTACTTCATTTGACTACCTGTTGGTGTGTCTAAAAAGCCGAATGATTGACAAACAGTATAGTCACTGATCAGACGTCGCGTTCTGTGACGTCTGATCTGGGTCTACACAGTTTGCTTGGGCCTCTCTTTTCGAAAACTTAGGGTAAATGCGTTTATTGTTATTTGTTTCTTCATTTGCATATTTATTATCATCCGTGATACAAGACTCGTAGAAGTTGAGCGGAGAATGCGAGCACCATTGAGTCAGTACCGTAACAGCAGACAGCAGAAGGCTGTAGATGGTTTTGGATAAACTTCTCCTCTGATCATAGCTCTAAATAAATCAGTTTTGAGAGGTCGATTGTTTACAGTGGAGCCATAATATCCATACACCAAAATTTCCTTAATGTTGTTGTCGACGTGATTATCTTTGACCAGTGGAATCAAACTACTCGTTTGAACGTAATCCAGGTTACGGTTATTTATTATATCCGCACTGTTCTTGTTGCTGTGACGTCAGAGTGCCGTGTAAAGAGGGTTATCTGTAAAACCTGGACTGGGACATTGGCAAACAGTGTAGACCGAGACTCTGATCAAGGTCTGCATTGTTTGCTTAAATTACAGGAAGTTAAGGGTTAAATGAAACAGTCTTAAATCCACGTTCAGGACCATTTTCTCAGTCCACACTCATAGATTATTGACCTGCAAGGGCTGCCAGTGCTTTGATGGAAAAAAGTTATTGCCAAGTTATTGCCAAGTTATTGCCAAGCCATAACGTGTTTTTGTGGAGAAATAGGAAACTTACTAATCTGGGTACCCCTCTCATCTGAAGCTACGTCTAATATGTCATGGTGTTTATGGAACAGTGAACGTAAATGGCTTAAACGATTTGCGCTTGTTTGGTTTTGTCTGTTTCCCTTTCCACTTCGTGTCTGGGAGGAGCTGCGGCTTGTGATGGTGGCACTCCCTGGACTTTTCTCGTACCTTTTTTAACAGTATAAGTATAAATGAATTACGCTGCTTCAACAGAAGCAAAGTTACCAATTTTGAAAAATGGACAATTAAAGGAGTCCGACATGAATACACCGCCCATAGAAAGAACTCTGACATGGAAATTTTACCCCCTTCTCATTGTGTCTTATTATTGAAGGGAAGATGTTGCTTCTTGAAAACTTTCTTTTAAGAGTAGCCTGTAGTAATGTTTGAAATGTTAATACTAGCGAGCCAGTTTCCTGTCTGCAAATGCTGTCTCCATTTACAAAATACATTACGAAAACACGCCTATTCAAATGTACTGAAAATTTTACTACCAAAAAATGAAAATTTTCGAATAAAAAATTCTGATATTTTTCATATTTCTCAACGAGGTGGTTCTAACAAGTACCCAAAATCTATGTTTTTGAGCAGAAATAAGAAAAATAATGTATACCCCTGTAAACCCCAGTTTTACTATATAAAACTGAGGTTTAAGGGGGTCAAAATTATATAGGTATGTATTCTTGATACGAAATTCTTCCGCGAACTCAAGAAAACAAATAATTAGGGAAATTTCTTACTTTATCATGAAGTTGTATGTTGTGTGTACTCATTAGAATCGCCTCATCGAGGCGATTCTAATGAGTACACACAACATACAATTATTGTGTGGAAAATTGAAAAGATTTCCCTAAATTATCGCTATTTGCTTCCTGACCTGGCGCCATGAATAACCCTCAGTAGCTCTAACAACCCATATCTCGAACAAAGTTCTATGGTCCAAAAGATGTTCGAGCCATTGAAGTTTGACTGTTCATGCCTTTTCATGTAAATATCAGTATATATTTAAAATTTTGTTTGAATATATAAAATGAAATTACTGGCTAAACAACTTCGGGTTGTTGTCCTGTGCATGCACCTGTGGTACCAGATGGGAAAGCTTTATTTACTCTTAATATTCGGGCTCTTCACATTGTACCAGACTTATCCTAAACTTTTAACACGCCGATTTGATTGCTTAGTGGCGGATCTAAAAAGTACCTTCAGAATGAATAATAGTGCATAGTCTAATCAGACTGCTTCCAGGAGCAGACTCATCTGGGTCAATACTGTTTGTTTATCCCCGACGCCGAACACTTGGGGTAAATAGGGTACAATATTAACCCAGGTAATTAGATATACAAATGACTATTTTTTAGGAGGGATACAGAAAATAGGATTTGGCGTGTGTGAACTGCGAAGACGAAACACAGCCTGTCTGATCATGGCCATCGCAGCACGCAAATTAGACTATGCAAACCTTTAAGCAGTGAGTGTACCCAAAGCGCGGAGACTCCGATCAAACTGCGCAGAATGCAGTCTGGTCTGGACTTTCACGGTCCGTTTATGAAATTTAGGTTTTTCTTTGACCTGTGGGTTATTTTATTCATGAAGATGAGCCATAAATTTAAAAAATGTGTCGTATATTTTCACTTCAATTTCTTCTTTGTTGTTGCATAACGCGTTTACCTTTAGTATCCGTCCAGGCTGACATATACATTCTCCGTCCAAACATATGTTTCTAATTTAATTAATAACAGAATATGTAAATGCTTTGATGTCTTGTCCGAGCTGCTGTGCCCTCAGGAACACTGAAAACTACATTTTTGTTAAGGTGAATGATACACTTGTAGTGGACAACTTTATCAAAGTATTGATTTGGCTCCTTCTATAAAGGGGTCAAATCTAAAAAGAAAGAATTTGCTCCCTGTGAGGAGTAAATTCTTTCCTTTTAGAGTGAGACCCTTTTTCTGAAGTGGTTTTGTGTGCAGGGAAGCAAAGAAGAACTCATAAAATTGTCTTCTTTGTAAACTATTGCCTAAAATGTACTAGATGCATCCAGTGCCTTTAAAGTGTAACCTTCAACTTGCATTCAGGGCCCATTGTTGTATATTTGAAAATGGAGTTCTGCTTATGTATACGCTAGAGGGCGTAAGCACTGTTGCAAACTTCATTTCTGCTTATGAAGAGTCTCAATAAAACCGAGACTCCCATTTTCTAATCTGTAGTGTGTTGTTTGTTTCCAAAGGCAATCTTTTTGACGTTAATTTTACTACACTGCAGCTGGTGTTGGTGCCGTGTGACGGCGGTAGAACGTCTCCCCGTACTTCACCGTAGTGCAGATTATATTTCGTTTCCTTTGGGATCTTTGGGCCCATTGTGGTATATTTGAACATGGAATTCTGCTCATGTATACGCTAGAGGGCGTAAGCAGTGTTGCAAACTTCATTACTGCTTATGGAGAGTCTCAATAAAACCGAGACTCCCATTTTCTAATCTGTAGTGTGTTGTTTGTTTCCAAAGGCAATCTTTTTGACGTTTATTTCACTACACTGCAGCTGGTGTTGGTGCCGTGTGACGGCGGTAGAACGTCTCCCCGTACTTCACCATAGTGCAGATTATATTTCGTTTCCTTTGGGATCTTTGGGCCCATTGTGGTATATTTGAACATGGAATTCTGCTCATGTATACGCTAGAGGGCGTAAGCAGTGTTGCAAACTTCATTACTGCTTATGAAGAGTCTCAGTAAAACCGAGACTCCCATTTTCTAATCTGTAGTGTGTTCTTTGTTTCCAAAGGCATTTTTAGCTCACCTGAGCTCTGCTCAGGATGAGCTATTGTGATCACTTTTCGTCCGTCCGTCCGTCCGTCCGTTAACATTTTCAAACGACTTCTCCTCTGAAGCCGCTGAGCCAATTTTGCTCAAATTTCATATGGAGCCTCCTTAGGGTGGGGGAACGAAAGATTGCTAAAATGGTCTCGGTCCGTCGACCAAGTTGGCCGCCATGCCCATATATAGTAAAAACCTTTAAAAATCTTCTTCTCCATAACTGAGGATGCCTTGGGGCTGAATCTTTGCACGAATCATCGGGGACGGGAGGTCAACCAAAGTTGCTAAAAGAATTGTCGTACGTTGACGTTTGACCTTTTTACAGCAAGGACAAGTTCGCTTCCCTATGCATTTGTATGAGCTCTATACATTTGAATGGGAAAATTGTTAAGAGTTTCAAACGACTTCTCCTCTGAAGCCTCTGAGCTAATTTTGTTCAAATTTCATATGAAGCCACCTTAGGGTGGGGAAACAAAAGATTAATAAAATTATCGCGGTCCGTTGACCAAGATGGCCGCCATGCCCATATATGGTAAAAACCTTTAAAAAATCTTCTTCTCCATAACCGAGGATGCCTTGGGGCTGAATCTTGGCACAAATCATCAGGGACAAGAGGTCAACCAAAGTTGCTAAAAGAATTGTCGTACGTTGACGTTTGACCTTTTTACGGCAAGGTCAATTTCGCTTCCCTGTGCATTTGTATGAGCTCTATACATTTGAATGGGAAAATTTTTAAGAGTTTCAAACGACTTCTCCTCTGAAGCCTCTGAGCTAATTTTGTTCAAATTTCATATGGAGCCACCTTAGGGTGGGGAAACAAAAGATTGCTAAAATTGTCATGGTCCGTTGACCAAGATGGCCGCCATGCCCATATATGGTAAAAACCTTTAAAAATCTTCTTCTCCATAACCGAGGATGCCTTGGGGCTGAATCTTTGCATGAATCATCGGGGATGAGAGGTCAACCAAAGTTGCTAAAAGAATTGTCGTACGTTGACGTTTGACCTTTTTACAGCAAGGTCAAGTTCGCTTCCCTATGCATTTGTATGAGCTCTATACATTTGAATGGGAAAATTTTTAAGAGTTTCAAACGACTTCTCCTCTGAAGCCTCTGAGCTAATTTTGTTCAAATTTCATATGGAGCCACCTTAGTGTGGGGAAACAAAAGATTGCTAAAATTAGCGCGGTCTGTGACCAAGATGGCCGCCATGCCCATATATGGTAAAAACCTTTAAAAAATCTTCTTCTCCAAAACCGAGAATGCCTTGGGGCTGAATCTTTGCACAAATCATCGGGAACGAGAGATCTACCAAAGTTGCTAAAAGAATTGTCGTACGTTGACATTTGACCTTTTTACGGCAGGGTCAAGTTTGATTCCCTATGCATTTGTATGAGCCCCATACATTTGAATAGGAAAATTGTTGAGAATTTTAAATTTCTTCTTCTCTGAAACCACTGAGCCAAATTTGCTCAAATTTCATATTGTGCCTTCTTAAGTCAGGGGAAAGAAAAATTGCTAAAATGGTCGCGGTAGGTCGACCAAGATGGCCACCATGCCCATATATGGTAAGACCCTTTAAAAATCTTCTTCTTCAGAACTGAGGATGCCTTGGGGCTAAATCTGTGCACAAATCATCAGGGATAGGAGATCTACCAAAATTGCTAAAAAGATTGTCGTACGTTGACATTTGACCTTTTTACGGCAAGGTCAAGTTTGCTTCCCTATGCATTTGTATGAGCCCCATAACATTTATATGGGAAAATTGTTGAGACTTTGACGACTTCTCTGAAGCCAATGAGCCAAATTTGCTCAGATTTTTAGCTCACCTGAGCATGAAGTGCGCAAGGTGAGCTATTGTGGTCAGTCAATGTCCGTCATCCATCATGGGTCATGCGGCGTGCGTCATGCAGCGTGCACAATTGCTTTAAAAGCCTACTCTTCCTACACCCCAGGGCCAATTGACTAGATACTTGGTAGGAAGCATCAGGGTGAAATGTAGATAAAAAAAAATAGCTAAAATCGTTCCGATCGGAAATCCAAGATGGCCGCCATGGCCGCCATCTTGAAAATCTTTTTCGCTTCTTCTCCTGAACCGAAAGGCCAATTGACTCCAAACTTGCTAGGAAGCATCAGGGTGACTTGTAGATCAAATATAGCTAAAATCGTGTCGGTCCAAATTCCAAGATGGCCACCATGGCAGCCATCTTGAAAAGCTATTTTTCGCTTCTTCTCCTGAACCGAAAGGCCAATTGACTCCAAACTTGCTAGGAAGCATCGGGATGACTTGTACATCAAAAATAGCTAAATCGTGCCAATTGGAAATCCAAGATGGCCTCCATGACAGCCATCTTGAAAATCTATTTTTCGCTTCTTCTCCTAAACCTAAAAGTCAACTGACTTGAAACTTAGTAGGAAGCATCAGGGTGACTTGTAGATCAAAAAATAGCTATAATCATTCCGATCGGAAATCCAAGATGGCAGCCATCTTGAAAATCTATTTTTTGCTTCTTCTAGTGCACCGAAATGCCAGTTGACTCAAAAGTTGGTAGGAGGCATTGGGGGTGACTTGTTTTACTTGTGACGTTTTGAAAATTTCAGCATTTTAACCTTGTAAGCAAGATATTTCAAAAACTGTTTAAGCCATTGCCTTGTCATAAGAGTATTGGAAAAATGTTGCATGCTATCTGCATATCTGCAGTGGTGGTTTCACTCAGGTGAGCCAGTTGTGGCCCGTGGGCCTCTTGTTTGACGTTTATTTCAAGATGAAATTGTTTTCTCTCATGGACCCCGTGGTTTATAGTCAGATGGTGTGTTGCCTGGTTCTATAGCACAGTCAACAACGCGTATGACTGCAAAGCCAGGTGTAGCAAGTTCGATACCCACTCGACCACTTAACTTTCATTGGGATTGATCAAGAAGTCATTTCTCGGATCACTTCCCCCCTTTTCGCTGATTCAAGAAGGGCAGTTGTCAGTGACTGGCGAAAGTATGTGCACAAATACTGGTTAAGCGGTTAGAGGACTAAACTTGCCCAGAAAAAGTGTGATTTGGTTTACTGATGGGATCGACGTGACCTAAACAGTGTTGAATTGGCCGTAAAACTCCAACTCAAACCCAAATGGTATGTTGCTGGCCTTCGAAAAGCATATCATTTTGCACAGGTTGTTCCCACCCCTTCTAATTGAAACAGGAGTATGCGGCAATATACAATTACAGGCGTTTGGTTTTTTTGTTTGTTTGTTTTTTGGTTGTTGTTTTTTTTTTTTTTCAGAAATTTGTGGTTTTCCCACCGGAGTCTCACTGTAGATTTTCTTTTGCTCTAGTATTTCAGTTGTTTCGTGCTGTCGAGTCCTTATCGTTGTTTCATCTCTGTAATTTGTTGATATTTTGTGTTCTCGGAGATATAGCACTGATGAGTTAGGAAGCCTTCATGCGGACTGAACAAATTATATGTCTAAACCGCGGCAGAAGTAAGGGCGAGGATTGTGGCTTCGTAAAATCGATTTAAGCCCCCCAGTGAAATACTTTTCACTGACCGTTCCAAGGCGGTTCTTCTGTCATGGTTTATTTTTGTTATAGTTCGTCTTTGAATGTGTGTGTTGCTTACATCTTTTTGTTTTGGATAGCCATTTGGCCACTTTGTGGGAAAGTAACTGTCCGTTTGGCTTTCTGCTAGTGATGTTTCTATTAGGGTCCAGTTATTTCGTGTTTGTGTTTCTTTCGCTTTGATGTCTCTAATGGGAGGTGTGGGATAATTGTATCGATTCCTGATCATTGCCTTCCTTTCTATTTTAAAAAAGATTTCGATTTGCTTGTTATTTTAATCAATCTTTTATACTGCATATCTTAATGAACCTCTTGCCAAATTGTCCTGCGTGTTTGCATATTATATGGTGGCCATTTATGGCCTAAATTGTCTTAGTTAGAGGGATTAACGCAGTTATGATTTTCACTGTCCACTTACATAAAAGAAACATTGGATACTGTAGAAGATATTAACGAATAGGGAAGTTCCTATCCGCATATGCGCAGACTGATCTGGACCTTCGCTGTTCGCATGTAGTATAATTGGATCTTTTTCGCAGGGTTCCTATCATTTATATGTATTATTGTGACGACTAAGATGACGTGTATTTTTCGGTGCAATTCTTATCAGGAAATTCTGTGATTTACTGCGGTAGATAATTTAATCCGGGATAAATCAAAATTAATGATCATTTAAACGAGTACAAACATACAAATGATGTTTAATTAACATTTACCACTCCCTGTATAAGTTCAGTAGATAACAAGTTTGTATAGTATTCTTCTTATGTTTTCCGAGAAAATAAGGTTTGATATTTCATGCACATTGCCTCCTCAGGAGGTAACATGCATAATATGTCAAGCCCTATGTTCTCGGAAAAATAAGAAAAATATTCTAAAATGACGTCTCCTGAAATTTTCTTAGCATGTTAAGCGTCAAGTGAAGTTGACAGCTACAAGTCGGTCGTCTGTGTCGGTGTGCAATAAATTCAGTGTTTTGAGCCCATTTCATTAATTCATCATACAGGATTTTGAAAGAAAAAGGTCAACACTTCCTTTCTGTCTGATGTGAAAGATTCATAATTATTTTCACAAGTTTATGAATGATAATTGATCATACTTGGTTATAACGGCCGTTGTGGTAAAATGTCTGTAATAACTAATAATACAAGTTCGGTTAGTGACCTTTCAATTAAAAGTTTGCTTATAAATTGTCCAATGTGTTGAATGGTGGTTTAATCTAAAGGCAACCATGTCCTCTAAGTGTCGTGTATGGTCTTGTTGTACTAATTGATTGAAAATGGCTAAGATTCAAACCTTAAGTGCTCAGGTTTTAAGTCGAACACACATTAACGTTAGATTAGCGGGGTCCACAGTGTCACGGAGTTACCGTGAATGTATCTGTATCATTTATATTTGTTGTAAGTTTTAAATCAGCAAACTTTCTATATACTTTCTATATGCTTATATATTACGATTACCTCGCTTGGGGAAGAGAGAGCTAATCTTAGTGCTTTTCGTACGTTTGTTCGATTTGTGCTTGTTTGGATTTGTCGGTTTCCTCTTCCTCTTGGTGTCTGGGTAGGGCTGCGGTTTGTGATTGTGGCACGCCCTGGACTTTTTTAATATGTAACTTTATGGTGTCATGACGTTTACTACGTAACGTCTAATGACGTAACCGCAAATAAAGCTGGTGACGTCAGCAACAAGGATCATGATACAGTGAACAGACAGAACATAGAAACAAAGCCATTTCATTAACGTTCAAGCCGTGGCCACACGGACAGGATTTGAGACACATGGTTTTATTCTGTGGCGAAACTGTATCTATCAGTAGAAATAAATAATATCTTGAGGATTTGTGTATCTATTCGCCACACACAGAACTAGTGGGCACATCGCTTTGTGACATTGTATGGACAGGGAAAAGAGTTCATTCTTCGAAACTGCATTTTCTTTTAAGTTTTTGAGTCGGTTTATTTATTTTTAAATAGTGGAAGCATTTTAGTTATGTGGCTTTAATAACTAAGTCAAGGATCAGGGTTTAGTTATTTCAAAGCATTATTGCCCTATTTTCTCTTAGTAGTCAGGGCCCAGTTGTTCAAAGCGTCGTTAGCTTAACGAGCTCGTTAAGGGTCATTTCGTTAACTGTTTTAGAGGATTCAATATACAATATTCTGATATTTTTTGCTGAAAAAATGTGAGTAGCTTTTGCACTGCAAAAGCTACTCACATTTTTTCAGCAAAAAAAATCAGCATATTTTCGTATCACTCGATGTAAATTTTAACGAATCGTTAACTAACGACATCGTTAGTTTTGAACAACCGGGCCCAGGACGTCAGAGGCTTAAAACAATGTAGACCCAGACCAGGCACTGCGGTCAAAATTTATGCTAGACTTGTTAATAATTAGCGATTTCCAACACCTAACATTCTGTTTTGTCTACTGATAATTTTATGAAAGGAAGAAAAAATGAGTTAATTGTTTAAGCATCGTTTTTTAGTCAAATGCATCTAAAATTGTGTTCAATAGTGCAACCGAAATTATTAGTATACTAATTTGTTTATTTGAAAACAAATGTGAAAGTTTTTGCAAAATTTGCACAGATTTTTATTAGAATATAAATGGGCAAAAATAATGTCACTACTAACCTTACTGACCTAGGACATGACTACCCTTTCAATACTGCAGACGAAAACGTACATGTTTTCAAGCAGTGTATATCCAGAAGATAGGTAAAGAGCCGTCTCATCTGAATATATGCTGTTTTCGGGTTTTTAAACATTTAACTAGCACTTATGTTAGCAACAACGGGTGTCTACCGTATAAGCTGGAACACTCTGGGATGAAAATTGTTAACTTACGACGATTTGTACAACTCGGGTATTTACGAGTAGTTTAAGATTCGATTTTGTTCAGATGGCGAGCGCTTAAGCCGTCATTAATTGGATTGATCAATTAAACGGGTAATTTTCTTCCCTTAACCTTTTCAGTATATATTTGTCCCCAGGGTAAGGGCAGTATGACCTATTTTGTTATAGTGCCTGCTGCTTAAGTATTACTTACTTCACCTTTTAAGGTCTAATTCAACAAAAATTTGTTCCTAGGTGTCAGATGTTATATCAGATAGGTAGAAGTTGTGTACAGGTTTTGTATGTTGTTGAAAAGACGAGAAACTTTATGCCCAATATGGGTAGCAATAAACTGACAAAAATGAATAACTGAGTCGCACCGCGGTGAAATCTTCCTTAAGATATGTGCGCCCACCGAAGACTCAGATCAGCCTGCGCATAGGCGCAGGCTGATCAGAGTCTTCGCTAGGCGCAAGGTATCCAAGGCTTCTGCAGGCGGATGACAAAGACTGATCAGACTGCGCAGATAGGAAAGCTAATCTGAGTCTTCGCTGGGCGCACTTGTCATAGGTACATTTTATCAGGCTGCGACTCAATTACCCAAATTAAAATGCCACGTTGGGAAACTTGAATTTTTAATTGTATTCAAATTCACCAACTCATTCCATTTAGTGCCTATAAAATATATGAAATTTTACCTTTTGGTATTCGTGGACAGCAAGGACACCATGTTCACCATAAATGTTGGGACATCTTGCTATACGTGCCCTGAAATTTGAATAAGTCAATTATGCTACCTTCACTTGTTTCTAAACTAGCTGGATTATTGGCACACAGTCTAGATGCTGATCAGACGCCGCGTTCTGTGGCGTCTGATTAGTGTCTACACTGTTTTCTCAGACCTGTCCGTCACAGTTCTTAGGGCTATTACGGTAATTCTGTAACTTCATTGTTCGCTAGCAGACGCAGTATATGGGCCAGCGCGTGAGACTTGTGCGACCAGCGAAGACTCAGATCAGCCTGCGCTCCCGCGCAGTCTTATCAGAGTCTACGTTGATCGGATCTCCCTTCCTGAGTCTCCGGGCTATCCAAAAAGCGACAAACGAGAACATTTGCCATACTGGGTGGATGTACAGGCTGATCTGTGTCTTTGCTAGTCACAGAGGTCTTATTGTAGGGTATTTCTTGCGCTGGCCCAATTATGACTTCCACAACAAAAAGTAATAATGTTATATGCAGTCAGTATTTACGCACAATTTGAGCAGGATTCATGCTTTTATCTCGCGTAACGTAGTGACTTCGAAAACTCTGTGATCAGTCTTTACTGACCAGACTGCAAACCAATACATTACCACGTCTATGTAATGTGTACTCCCATGTGTACCCATAATATATAGTAAACTTAGGCCTATGAAGGAGTCCACATTATTAGGCTGATTTTCAGAATTTTGTAATTTTTAAACCGGCTGTACACTTATTTTGGCTACATTTTAGCAACTTGTTTACTGCATAATTGTCTTAATATTCAAAATGTTCCGCCTTTCACATATTAAATGGTGAAATTCCATAGCTAGCTTACATAGTAGATAAGAGGGCTATTAAGCTAAATACTTCTTTTTTTTCTGATTGCTCCACAAAAGCAAATGGCGGTAACAGAGGTTGCCCACAACCAAATCTTCTTAAAATGGCGAACTATCTGGTAAATGTATCCAGTCCATTCAAATCGGGTTCTGGTGGCATTTTCGCATGCAGTCTGTCTATTGATATCGGTTTTAAAGCATATGTTCCAAATTAAAACCATATATTTCTATTCTATGTGACATATTTACATGTGAAAGTACATGGCAAAAAAAAAAAAAACGCATTCTAATGCTGACGCCCAACTCCAAGTATCATATTCGGGCTTGTTTATCTCGGTGATTTTGTAAATTGTAATCAAATCCCCCAGCTGTAACACAACATTGAAATAACGTTGGCTCAACGCACGTTGAAATAACGTTGTTCCAACGGTGTATACCTGCAAGGCTCCTGTCTATGACATTCAGGCAAACCCGTTTGCGGAGAATGATTCTGTACCTAATCTAGTTGTATATTTCTGGAGCGCGGAAAGCTTTCCCTTTTGCGACAAAAACAGTTTAATACTGTGAGTATTTTGTTACCTAATACGCAAGGCACATATCAGATGTGACTAACAAAAAACATAGAAATAAACCGAAATAAATAAAAGTGAGGATACCGCCCCAAAACGATACTGATAGACATGCAATACATCATAGGTCTGTAGTTGTAGTGTTATATCTTAGCCCATTCCGGTTACTTTGAAAATCGAATACCGTTCAAGTCGGATGAGTGGGAAGCAGGGTAGACCGTTATCAGACGGAGTATTCTGCGGCGTCGAATATGCGTAAAGTTTGCCACTCATGACCATTACGCTCTTTGTTATTTAGTGATTAACGCTCAGCGTGCTGGAAAAATAATCATCAGACGGCATTTTGATACATCGTTCTTACTTTTCCAAGAAAACGGGTTTTGGCATTTATGCAAATTATCTTCTTGGGATTTTTAAAAACAGTGGCTGCATTCAATTAACTAATCATGGGCAAAAATACTATTTTTTTTTTTTTTTTTTGTATATTTTTGTTCAATGATTCCAAGTGAAAAAATGTATTCTGTTAATTTCTGTACTAGATCTATACAATCATTGTACATCTCGAGGGTTGAGCGCAAGACTGTAGTAACTCAAACATATTTTTGAAACCCTTGTTTAGGGACAACTTTGACCCCTTTGTAAACAATGGAAAATTAGGTGCCATTGCTCATATGAGCAATGGCACCTAAAGTTTCATTGTTTACAGACAGAAATGTTGTAATCTTCATAATGCCTTCATGGTGAGGAGATTAAGTATTGGGAAAAACAACCATCTGACTTGCTAGAGTCTTGCGATCAACCCTCGATCTGCTTACAATGATAACTAAACGATGTGAAAGTCTGAATACAAGAAAAGAACGTAGCTCGATAGGCTCTAATTCAGCTCCTCAAGATTTTTATCTTACTATTCCCTGGTAAAGTAAAATATATTTTAATCGAATATCTTGTTTCAACAAAAAAGAAACCAGTTTGTTTATTCAGGTTAGAAGTGCTTTGTGATAAATGCATTTAAGGTAGACAAAAGCCCCTCGTACAATGTCATTTAAAATACATTATATTTATGAAGAGTATTACACTCTAGCTATATCATTACATTAAAACTAATATTGTCAGTAGCTCAGATTTTGTCAGATACCAGCACCTACGGTAATTTTACGAGGCAAGAATGTCTTCTACAGTAGCTGGCCATTACTAAGTAACCGATGTAGGCTACGTCCTCTGAGAGAACAGTTTAGCATTTTTATCCCAAATACAAGAAAATGGCAATTGAAGGTCATATGATTAACAGAACCTTACATTCGTGTTTCTTTCATATGGTATATATTCGATACGTTCAATAATTCCTATCTTCCGCTTACCAAGGCTCGAAAAAGATAAACACTTTTTCATCATGAAAACATGCCTATATAATTTTGACCCCCTTAAACCCCACTTTTATATAGTAAAACTGGGGTTTGCAGGGGTAAACATTATTTTTCTTATTTCTGCTCAAAAACATAGAGTGTGGGTATTCGTTAGAACCACCTCAACGAGGCGGTTCTAACGAGTATCCACAATCTATGTTTTGAGCAGAAATACGAAAAATATTAGACCATGGTGGTGGTGAAATTTTCAATATATTTGATAATAACCATATAAAAAGGACACCATATGTAAGCTCTTGTATTTATCGTATAAATTCAAAACTGAACATGTCCATTTAACTAACTAAAACGGTTCAGTCTGAATAGAAAAAAAATCTGTAATCACCCACATAAGATTCCGCATTCGGCAATGTCTGATCTGGGACAACGCTATTTACTTTTAAATACCTGTCCGAATAATTAAAATATAGCGTTGCGAGAAAATTAAAAACTTTCAACCAGCTCTACCACTTGGCATCCGCTGATGGTGTGCTGCGTCTTAAGCAATTACTCAGTAACTATAAGGAAAAAAAATCTAAAGACGTATTTACATGTTAATCAGGGTTTCTTACAACTCCGGAACACCTGGTCACACTGTCAGGTATATGGCGGTTTAAGTCACTTCATTTTATTGCCACTGAATCTGCCTTAAACTATATTTATAATAAATACTCGTAGTTAGACAACATACCTCATATTAGTCTATTCCTAACATTTAATCAAGTCGATTTGACTACCTGACGATATGTCTAAAACTGTCGTATGAGTGGCAGATAGTGTAGATCTTGTTCAGACGCCGCTTTCTCTGGTGTCTGATAGTGGCTTGTGCTGTTGTCACAGGTGGGTCTCTCCGTATACTTACGGTGAATACGGTATGTCCGGAACAGTGGTTTGGATACTTAAACTTGTATTTTCCTACCTGTTATAGTACTATATATTCATTTCAAAAGAAACATAATAAAACTAAATTTGTACTTCCCTGAAATATGAGAATGTTGAAATGTTCGATCTCGGTGTGTAAATTTAGATCTGAATACTCAAAACAGCTTCACAAGTATGCATAGTACCGACTTATATACGTAGTCGTGTTTCTGTTTTGATAACTCATCCATGGCTAGGTACTGTATACACGTAATTCAAAATCAGAACATCTAACATATTCTTTGCCACTAGGGCGCTGACCCCACTATTGCACTATAAGCCACCGAAGACATTATAAATCCACTTACACACTTTAAGAATAAAAATTAAAAGAATAAATAAAAATAAGCCACATTAAATCAGGGTCGGGATGCAACAAGCAAAGGATAATGTAGCAAATGTGTAAATGGTCGACTTTTAAGTTGATGCGAATATTATATTTTGTGGCTAGTCAGCGACAAATCCTCCGATTTCTAAAATTTAACTTTACCTTAACTTCCAGTGATTAGATATGGGTGGCTGAAACAGGAGAATATTTGCTAGCCAGGGTATCTTGTAGTGGCTGTTTTGGTGGTTTGAGACACTTTGATTTGTTTACTTCGTGTATAATTTGAAAATATTAATACAGACTTGCTTTAGAGAACACATAAACTGCTTTCCGCTTCCCACTTAATCAAGGGTACATTGAACAGGATCTAATTGAACTAATGGTTTGAACAGTTCAAGGCCTGGCTTGATTCAGGGATCGGAACCAACAATCCCCGAATTCCGAGTTAGGGTATTCTAACGTGAGGCCAGTCTCTTATGATATACAAATTCCTACATAGACACCGTATACAAATTAAAAAAAGACAATAACAGAAAGCATTTATAATCTGCAGGCATAACTGGACTCAGTATATTGTACCAGTATCATGCTGTGATGTATTCTAATCATAAACTTGCAGTTAGAGCGGAAAATAAGTTTTAACAACAACACAAATTATTGTTTACTCTACACTAGTACAGAATAATAAAGTAACCCGATAATTGCCATTCACTGACCAGATATTTGTTCGGAAGAAAATAACAATTCGTCATTTGGCTACAGCCCTAAGGTTGTACATGTTTCTGCAATAACGTGTTGTTTATTCAACCCATTGTCTGTTTTCTTTGCAGGTGAATGCACTGAAGGATTTATGAGAGTAAACGAGGACTCACCTTGTGGTAAGTAATGAAAACTAAAGAAGAGAATTCATCAGCTCATGAAATGAGTGTATCTGAACACAATCTGAAAAGGAAAGGAAGTACATGTAGAAAGAAATATTCCGAATTAAGGATCGTTTGGAAAAGCAGAACAAATCAAAAACAGAAAATAGCAGGTTCTGTTGATTAAGTCTCTTCATGTGGAAACATGACAAAACAGCGTCCTTCACGTTGCCCAGCAGCCTTGTTTTCTCATATAACGCATGAGCTCAGTAGTTCTGACGGACCAGGAAATTTAATAATATCGACATTATCGAAGTACGGAGCGACGTGACACCATCTCCAGACAAGAATAAAACGACAGCTGTCGCAATCATAAAATTTGCCGAAACAAGATTCCTTAAATAAAAACTAGACGCTGTTTGGTTGAGTCAAATAATGAGTTATTACATTAAGAAAAGATATAACGTGCCCATGTACCTCGCAGCTTTTAGCGAAGCTCTGTTTTCACAAAAAAAATATAAGCACTAAGAATTGCGCTATTTCTTCCAAGTGTTAGTATGACTTCACTGTCCCTCTTTAGGTATCCGAGTTAAATTATGGTAGGAGAACACTATTCGCTGTCGTTTTATATTATATATACGCTACGGACTGATATTTCCCAGTCAGCATTCTACGTAAATCTATATTGGGCCGTCATCGGCCCGTCAGGGTAGCTGACGGGCCGATGACGGCCCGATGTAGATTTACGTAGAATGCTAGCTGGGAATTGTCCAATTCGGTTGATCCTGATGTTTATTTACGGTGCTTCTAACCTTTGCATTGATGGCAAACATTGCGTTGATATATCTCCCGCAAATCCGATTTTATAATAAAACAGTGGATGTGGAAGTTGTTTACTGCTTATGAAGAGTCTCAATAAAACCGAGACTCCCGTTTTCTTATCTGTGGTGTGTTCTTTGTTTCCAAAGGCAATCTTTTTGACGTTTATTGTATAACAACCGATTTTTACATAAGCGTAGAATTGTTCCTTAACGTAACTTGTATAGACAAATTTATCGATAGTGTATTTTGACATGATCTGTCTTCTATTGCAGTGGAAAACCTTGCTTTCAACAAACGAGCTCTTATCAGTACAAGTTCTCGGCATCATAAGCGACATATTACCAGCAGCCACATTGCTCAGGACCGAGCCTCACAGGCAGTTGATGGGCGCTTAGAACAAGGGCTGAGGTTCTGCACAATTCTAGACAATCTTTATGGTGACGTCTTTGCTATAGATCTTGGTCGAAAGAGAAAGGTTTCTGGAGTTGTTATTTACACTTGGCAGGGAGAAGGCCAGGGTAAGAAATACTGATACTCATTTGCAAACATTTAAAACATCTTGAAAGACGAAATTCTTACTTCTTGTGTGAATGTGTGTTGTGTTTTTCAACGCCCATTTAAAAACAAATAATAATAATAATAATAATAATAATAAAATAAAACATTCATTTACATGTGTTATATTTGGCTAAAGCGTGTTCTAAATGAAGTGAAGGTTCGTAGGAGATAAGAAATAAACATAAAATAATATTATCATAAATCAAAATGAAAATTTAGACACAATATTTATTTGGCACAACTTCAGCATTTAGACCAGTATTATATAATTTTCATTTTATATAATATAAATATAATATACAGAACAGAGTGTTTACAAGCTTTCATATATTTAGCAAAACATACATGATAACGAAGTGTTTGTTTCAGAATTTCTACTTCGCGTGTCACATTCATTGATATATAATCTAGGACAAGGTTTATGTTGACATGAGGCAGTTTATATTGTGCACTTGTAATTCCACATATAAATGACAAAGGAAATGTGGCGTAAATTTTCTTTTATACGGAAAGATTTTCCTTAGCCAAATCTGCTATGCTAAAGAAACTGTCCATGTAAACGAGAAGAGAGGTAACCATCCATGTATTATTGACGTATTGTTCTCACTCCATATTTTATCTTTCAGAGGGTGTGAGCGCTTACAAAGACTATATGAACAACTTAGATAAACTTTTGGTTTATGTTGATGATAAAGGTGGTCCTAATGATTCTAAAGATCCCGACTCTACATCACAGTTATGTGCTTATACATCAAGACTTAATGATGCTTTATTTAAACCTCACTTACATTTTCCATGTATGCGGCCCCTGGAGGGTCGGCGTGTATTAATAGAAGCTTGGAATGTGGAAAATAGTTGGAATAGAATTTTCAGTGCGGTGTTGTGTGAGGTACAGATTTACGAATAAACCGATGATCTGAGTTAGGACCTCATCAAAAGCGTGCAACTGTGATTACATATATCAGACTTACATATATTGTCATGCATTTTCTGTCCAACCAAAGATGTTTCGTTGTTGTAAGCGGTAAGCTCATTACAGGCATTATATATCTTGATATTAACCAATCATGGACTGTATAGACCATATTTCCGGAAGTGAGACATAGTGACTCCTGTTAGCCGGAAACAAAGAGATGTGGAATTTATACTATGCCAATTTCAAACGCAGTGGGGAGTGCGTTTAAACATGTGAATACATACCATGATTAATGCGATGAACTGTCCAAAGTAATGGTAACTTTCCCAGATTGATGGATTGAGTGCAACCAAACTGAAAGCTCTTCCAGACAATAAGCTTTCGTTTTTCGGGATGGATTAATGTATGAACAAATGATTTCATCATAATGCAAGCGAGGAAAGCCAAAACCTAGATATCAACTTCATGTGTTCATATGAAATGAAAGGGTACTTGATATCTATACTCAGCGGTGCCGACCTGTACTCAGATAAGTATCGGGAGTACTACCTGCCCTATAGTGACGTTCAAATTAGTTGAAATGAACACTGTTGACATCCAAACAGACACCATGGTGAACTGTAGAGACACATTGTCGAAGGATTATTTGTGTACAAGTGTATTATTACTAAAAGCGCATTCGAATGACCTTGTAAAATACATTTATAGTAAATACATATTAATATATGACTGGTATCTTTCTGTTAAGGGGACTGGATACTCTTGGTCCAGATTTCGCCCGTTTTAAAAGGGAGACAACTTTTGTCAGTTCCTGTTTGCTTTCTTGCACATCAAACCTCTGCTGAAGAGCGATCTGCTCTTAAAGGAAAACATTTGCTTTCTTTTAAGAGTAGATTCCTTTTCAGAAGGGAGGTAAATATTTTGACAGAGTTGCCTCCCTTGAAAGTGTATCCGTTTTCCTTAAAAGGAAAACATATGAAATAATAAAGACGTGAGAACATGGCTTCTGAAAATGATTACTTGGACTGTATATTTGTTATTTTTGCATCAAAATCTGTGGGTACTCATTAAAATTGCCCCATTATTAATATATTCTGTTGTAAGAAGAAACATCGTCTAAAGTATCAGTTATCACCTTATTTGAAGCATAAAATAATCATGGTCTTTATATATACTGACAGGAGGCTTTAAGCGTAACAAAAGTAAACATGTGGAGCAAAGAACGCGAGTGCCTTATCATACGAGTATAAGTGAAAATGACGTATTTACCTTAAGTACACATTTACCCTAAATACTAAGACAACCAGGCCTGAGTAAACAGTATAAGTCCAGCCCCCGACAATAGTTGGCATTTTCATATTTATTAGCAGAGAAATTTTCATGCTCAGCTATATTTAGCAAGAAAGAACTTGCAATTATTAATAATTTGAGATTTAATAGCAGGACAAATTTCATGCTCAGCTGAGTTGAGCATGAAAAATGTTTTATAACCTCGGGGCCAGATCAGACGCCACATGTCGCGTTTGATATGGGTCTACATTGTTTGGCGCTCACACAGCAGCTATTGAACACACCAACAGCTGGACTAGCTCCAGTCTTCAGTGACTAAATATTTTCCCATAATTCTGTTTGATAATCCACTAAAGTAAAACTCGCGTAATATCATGACTATAAAGGCTGGTAACGAGAGTGACAAGCCTTTAAAGTCATGACATTACTTTGGTTTTATTTTAGTGGGTTAATAAAAGGGTTATAAGAAAACAATATTTAGTCACTAGAGACTGGAGCCAGTCTAAACAACAGCTAGTAACAGCTTTTTCAGATTTTAAGGACAAGCATTGTAGGAAGTTAAAAGTGTCCTAGTATTTAGGGCAAATATGGAAGAGGACTTGGACCAGAAATAGGCCTATGCAGAGCCTGGACATAATACTAGCTGCTCACTGAAACATTAGTGAGAGGTTAGATAATGTATAGTGAACAGCAAAAGCTGTAATCCAACTGTGTAGCTGCGGAAAAAGAACTGGTTTTCAATGCTCGTGTATATGTGTAAGGTGATCATCCGGCGGCATCAAATTAAACAAGGCCAAATGAGTCCAGCCATTCGAAAAACAAGTATCGCATCGCATTTGAAGTTGAGACTAACAGATAACATCACGAAAACATACCTATATAATTTTGACCCCCTTAAACACCACTTTTACATAGTAAAACTGGGGTTTAGAGGGGTTTACATTATTTTTCTTATTTCTGCTCGAAAACATAGATTGTGGGTACTCGTTAGAACCGCTTCGGCGAGGCGGTTGTAGCGAGTACCCATAATCTATGTTTTGAGCAGAAATATGAAAAATGTCAATTTTTGTTCTGAAAACTTTCAGTGTTTGGTGGTGAAATTTTCAATATATTTTAATAGGTGTGTTTTCGTAATAACAAAACAGGTTTGAGCTTCTCGCACAGTCTCTAGCGTTCAAACTGAACTTTATCGCGACCCTTCATCTGCTCTAGGCCAAGTTTCACAACCATGCTTTGACTTAAGTGTATAAAATGGGTATTTTAAAGTCAACTAGACTGAATATTTTGTGTTATTCCACTAGACTATACAGAAGTATATTTACAACTAGCTATCATGGTAAATGCAAAATTTGCTTTGCAAATCCCATTCCTTAAAGGCTCCGTATTCCTCAAAAAGGGACATTTTTTTATCCAAGAAAGATACAATAGATTGATATATAGTTTTAATGCATAAAATGTGGCATCTGACAACCTGTAAAATTCCAGTTAGTCTCTCGTTTTCGAAATGGATCAAAAATGAAATGTTTTTTTTTATCATATCTCTAGAGTAATGGTGGCAATATCAGTTTAGAGATACGAATAAAAAATCATTTCATTCCTAGAACGAGAGACCAACTGAAGTTTTACAGGCTGTCAGGTGCAAAATTTTATGATTGTATCAATACTATATATTACTTTATTAAACCTTTCTTGGGTAATAAAATGTCTGTTTTTGAGGAGTTGAGTATGATTTTAACCAGAAATGGTTGTGAAACTGAGCCCTGTCGTTGATGCGCTTGCTTACGTTTTTTTGTCCGACTCGGATCAGTTTACTGTCAGGCTGACAATTGTAAATCATGTAAATATTCCTTTATATGTGCGACACAGAAACATAAAGAAATATATGTTGTTGTATGTTGTTGTACAGGTAATGAAGAAAACGTTATTGTCAAACAAAAGAGTGCACGAACTATGTTATATATGGGCCGCAAAGTCAGAAAACGTACTTTCACACATGTGCATTCAGCGAAGATCCTGACTCTTTACTGGGCACAATTGGGATAGGCAAAGATGAAAACTTTCTTCATTCGGACGACGAAGACTCTGATCAGCCCGCGCGGAAGCGCTTGCTTATTTGAGTCTTCGTTTGACGTCCATGTTGGAAGTAACGTTTCATGTCCATATCAGAAGTTATGTCAAAAGTTACGTTTCCTTACGTTGCGGTTCATATGTTTGATGCTATGTCACGTGATAGAAGAATAAACGATGCATGTTGTGAGACAAAAGCAGAGGCATTGTTAATGAGGAATATTTTGTGATGATTATGGGATAATTTCTCGAGTTCTCCATTAAAACATATGTTGTGGGTTTTCATTAGAAGCGCCTCGTCGAGGCGCTTCTATTGAGTACCCAAAACATATGTTTTTTATGGAAAAATAAGAAAAATTATCTGAGAATTATCATCAAATACTCCTCCTTAAGAATTCTTCAGAAAAAAGGTTGTCATCCAGCCAACATTCTGCACAATTCTATATACGACGGGAATCCTGTCGAGCCCATAAAGGTCCGATATGGATTTAAGCTGACTGGGTATCTTCGCTGTCCGCTGCTGAAGCATTGAATACTGTAGAAAATGTTGATGTACTGTGAAGGCTCTTTTTCAGACTGCACGGATGCGTAGGCTGATCTAGGCTTTTGATGCACATGTACGCTTTTATAACCAGTGGATTCTGTAAAGTATGTATATGGACGACAGCGATGAGCCTGTTCAGACTGTACGGATATGCAGTCTTCTAAACTGAGCCTAGGCTAAAAAGACGGCTTTTTTATCTCATGGCACAACTCACATGTTTGTTTTTTTCTTTCTTTTTTTTTTTTTTTTTTTTTTTTTAAATACTGTTAACTGTGAGAAAGCCATTATGTGAGTCGCAAAGAGAGAATATGTAACTTCACGACACATGCTCCAGGCGAAAACTCAGATCAGCCTGTAAACTTGTCCAGTCCGACGGGACTCATCTCTGGGCGTGATGTGGATATCCATGGATCAGTGCTTCGTCAGGCGGGCAGCTAAGACCGATCAAATTATGCGGATTTGCAGGATAATTAGAGTCATCACTGGACAAATGTCCTTTTGGAGCACGCCTATCATAGCTACCGATAATAGGGGGTATCCACATAATAGTTTTCTTATTTCTCGACGAAAACATATGTTGTGGGTACTCATTAGAAGCGCCTCGGCGAGGCGCTTCTAGTGAGTACCCACAAGATATGTTTTCGTTGAGAAATAACAAAGATATCAGCATTTTTCGGATGAAAAAAAAAGCGTCTTATCTGTTGCTATTGCCTTTTCCGTTAAGAGTAGATCCTTTTACTGAAAAGGAATTATGTATATGAGTAACAAAAATTGTCTTCCTTAAAAAAAATGGTGGAAAAATCTGTCAAATAATATCCTTTCACCTTAACACCTACCAGTACTTAATTTTGTCTGGGCATGCGCATATGCCCTAAGATAGCTTTGCATATGCCTGATTACAGGTTTTATTATCATTTGGCTTAATATTATAATGAATGAAGATCCGAAGTTTGTTATTGGTATATGTGGCGATGTACTAAACTAACTGTCAAACAACATCATAACAATTTAGGGTTTAAAAGGGGGTCTGGTTCATATATTTTATATAGGGCTTTATTTTTGTAATTCACTATCTCAAGGGCTTTATTTTTTTACAATCTCATTGTCTCATATCCATTTTTCTGAATCTGAACATTGCCCATTTGAACAGTCTTACATGCCATGTGCGATTGTCATAGATGTAGACCAAACTACTCATATTCGCACTTACCTGTGTTGAACAAAATGTCATCTATTTTCTGTAATTTTTCGTTATCTTTGCTTTGTACCCAAATACTCAACTCAAAATTACATCTATGAAAAGCATTTTGGTCTGTGAACTTTCTGTAATTAGTTCTCTTGAATGTTTCAACAATTTGGTTTTCCTTGGCTGTTTAAGTACTAGTAATTTAATCTGTAATAATACTTCAAAAATTTCACTGTGTTTTGACGAAAAGAAAATGTTAAAATAATGTCTCAAAATTAACTATATTTCAGTTTCGGGGCATTCTATAACTTGACCGTTATGGTCATGAGGTCATGTATTGGACGGCGCTGTCATGTGCTGACATTTTTGGGCGAATCTATAGTTTAAATTCATTTATTATTGACAGGTAAACAAGCTGAATATTTACAACAATTTGGTTTTTCTTGGTTGTTTAAGTACTAAATATCTGTAATAATACTTCACAAATTTCACTATGTTTTGACGAAAAGAAAATGTTAAAATAATGTCTCAAAATTAACTATATTTCAGTTTCGGGGCATTCTATAACTTGACCGTTATGGTCGTGAGGTCATGTATTGGACGGCGCTGTCATGTGCTGACATTTTTGGGCGAATCTATAGTTTAAATTCATATATTATTGACAGGTAAACGAGTTAAATATTTACAACAATTTGGGTTTTCTTGGTTGTTTAAGTACTAATTATCTGTTATAATACTTCACAAATTTCACTATGTTTTGACGAAAAAAAAATGTTAAAATAGTGTCTCAAAATTAACTATCTTTCAGTTTCGGGGCATTCTATAACTCGACCATTATAGGAGTTGTGGTCATTTATTGGACGGCGCTGTCATGTACTGACATTTTTGGGCGAATCTATACGTAGTTTAAATTCATATAAAATTGAAACTGACTTTTTCTCTGACAAACCTCACAGGCTCAGATCAGATTGATAGACAGCGTGGATGGTCAGTTTGTTTTAGTTCTACGCTGGTCGCGTATGCTTTCAGGGTTCTTCATTTCGTATGACATGTCTCATAACATAATAATTAAATACCTCCAATTGTGTGCTTTCAGAATCTCTTTTCTACACATTTTGAAAGTATGAATCTCACACTTCATGTAGGCCGGGTCACAGCATTTCCTACAAGATTGCATGTGCGCCCAGCGAAGACTCGATCAGCTTGCGCATCCGCGCAGGCTGATCAGAGTCTTCGCTGTCCGCTTGTAGACTCCTATGACCTTGAAAGATCCATAAAGGGCCCTACGAAGATTCTGATCAGACTGCCTCATCTGAGTCTTCGCTGGTCACACATGCCATCTTGTAGGGAATGCTGCACCCCGACTTATATATGGACTACTTTTGATACGTATTTAATTATACAGCACCTGTTGGGTCTCACGTTGTATTGTTTGGAAATAACAAGAGTGTCAGTTCAGCCGTACTTCAGCATGGACCCTATCACGCTAAAAGGGAACTAAATGCTTATATGAACAGCGAAGGTCCGAATCTAATCCGGGCCTTCGCTATTCACAAATAGCTTCTACTTCAAATCTCTCCAGAGAAATGGCAAAATATTGCCCAGCCTACGATGATATGCAGGCAGATCTGAGCCTTTCATCTTCGCATACCTCTGTGCACATAGTTCCGTTTTAACATGATAACTGGCCTAATGTATCTTTTGACACGGGTAAAGTACAAAATATACATTACAAACCCATTGAAAACTACTTCGTTACTGTGCTTAAAGGAAAATATCTGCCGCTCTATATCATTTAATTTTACAGTTTAGAAAAAATCTTTTGTGAAAATAAAAATAATATTCTTTTAAGGGCAACTGATACATTTTCAAAGGCGACATCCATGACCAAATTGTCCCTGCTCCCTTCTGAAAAAAGGGTCTACTCTAAAAGGAAAGAATATGCTTCTCGTGGTAGCACATTCTTTCCATATAGATTGGAGCCCTTTTTAGAATGGGACTGGTGTAAAAAAACAGTAAACAGAAAGTAACAAAACGTATCTCCCTTGCTAAATAATAGTGGAAAAAGTGCCAGGCTGCTCTGACATTTAATAGTTCGAAGTGACACATGTCCTAACAAACAACCAACATCGCAAGATCGTTTCGACTTCAACGCTACGTAATTACGTCATTGCCACGTCGAAACGACGGTATCTCGTTGGTTGTTTAATGGGAGAGGACTTATTCTCTACCACATAACGAAAACACGCCTATGCAAATATGTAGAAAATTTCACCTCCAAAAACTGAAAATTTTTAGGTAAAAAACTCTGATATTATTCATATTTCCGCTCAAAACATAGATTGTAGGTACTCGTTAGAACCGCCTCGGCGAGGCGGTTCTAACAAGTACCCACAATCTATGTTTTTGAGCAGAAATAAGAAAAATAATGTATACCCCTGTAAACCCCAGTTTTACTATATAAAAGTGGGGTTTAAGGGGTCAAAATTATATAGGCATGTTTTCGTTATGGGTGGCTCAATAAGTATAAGATGTATACTCTATATATGGCCCTATTTTACCATCATTTATATGCAGATTTATATTTGTAAATAGGACACCCATGACAGTGTTATAATCTCAAAATGTACATGACGCCCAACGCAAGAAAATAGTCATTATACCATGCGCGGACAACAGAGACCCAGTCTGTGTATTCATGTGGTCTGATCATGGCCTTCATTTCACTGAATACCATAGAACTATGTGACGAATTCCCAGGCTGATGTCTTCGCTGTTCGCATATGGCATTGACGTGTATGTTACACTTTCAAGGGAAGCAATACAGTAAAAATTGTTGTTGTCCCCTTTTGAAAAGGGGTCTACTCTAAAAGGAACGAATTTGCTCCCAATGGGAGTAAATTCGTTTATTTTAGAGTAGACCCTTTCCAGAAGGAATTCAATGAGCAGGACAGCCAATAGTAAGTCTTAAAAGTTATCTCCCTTGTGAAAATGGCGAAGTGTTTCAAGTCCCTTTAAGACCTTTCTTGCAATTGTCTGTCATATTGGTGTTCGTCATAAGACCTTAGTGCGCTGGTGACGATATTAGCAGAATAAATGATTTTCCATATGTCTGGCATATGCAACCTCGCAAACTACAGTGTTGCATATGAAGAGACTCAAACCGAGCCTCCGATTTTTGTGATTTTGTGTGTTCTTTGTTTCCAAAGGCAATCCTTTTTGACTTATATTCTAAGAATATGGCTTGACATCACGAAAACATGCCTATATAATTTTGACCCCCTTAAACCCCACTTTTGTATAGTAAAACTGGGGTTTACAGGGGTATACATTATTTTTCTTATTTCTACTCAAAAACATAGATTGTGGGTACTCGTTAGAACCGCCTCGCCGAGGCGGTTCTAACGAGTACCCACAATCTATGTTTTGAGCAGAAATATGAAAAATATTAGAATTTTTTATCTGAAAATGTGCCAGTTTTTGGTTGTAAAATTTTCAATATATTTGAATAGGCGTGTTTTCGTAATGAGGGTTTCTACAAACCAAATAATTAGAAAATACAATTTGATATTTCATGCTTAATCGTGTAAGGAGTTAATTTTCCTGAAAATTAAAGCCTAATCAGAGACAACTTATCTGAGTATGTTTGATGACATGTTAAACCCTCTTTTTGGGGAAAAAGTGTCACTTGTTAACTCTTTATTTCGCAAGTTAAGGTTTAACTTCTACAGTTTGAGCATGCAGATGTTAATGTCAAATGAAGGGAGTTCACATTCTATTCTAAACTTCTCTAAAATCACCTTTAAAGTGCTGAAATTTATGTTGGTGTTTGTGACAAGCTTTCTAGAGATTAACAATCTTCACTAAAAGTGGAATACGATACACCCGGTGCAAAGTTTAAAGTCATACTCGGGAAAATTAGTTCGCATTAAGAATTCAGTATAAGGCAAACTGGTTTCCACCAAGTTAATCCTGAAAATGCCAATCAAAACAGCAGCAGACAACATTTTGAAATAGCTTTTGATCATTCTTCAGAGTCTTGAAATTCCATGTGAATTGTCTGCTGAAAGGGCAAGCCTTATTTTCTCTGAAAAAAAAATGTCGTCTGCTACAATTTTGCTTAGTATTTCAAGGGTTAATCAGAATGCGTTTTATGAATACATAATTCCAAAACCGTTTTCATGTTTTTAATGAATAAAACATCATTTAAATTCCTAAAGTTATAATTAGGTCATCAATCATAAATTGTTGACAATTTGATATTTTCTTGTAAAGGAATAATCAGACGGAATAACGAAGTCAGAAGGAAAAAAGAAATGTTTGAGAGGCCAATAACTTTGAATCGCCTAGTAGATTTTTAATTTCCTATTTCGAATCACTTTTTATTGAGAAGAATTTTCTATTCTTTTTCTTTTCAAAAAGTCTCAAAAAAGCCCTTCAGGGTATTGTATTTTATTTCGGTTGATCTCTTACACATTACCTTGATTAGAGCATCCTTTAAAAGTAATTTTTCAACAGCTACATTGTCGAAAAAAATCTTCAGAAGATCTTTTTTTCCCCATGTGAATCGGATAATATATATTTTTTTTATTCTTCCTAATACTTTTGGAATTCTGTTTTCGATCTCTGATGTAGTTGGATATTTATTTATTTTTTTACTTGAATTGGTTATTTATGCGAATCACATCAGATTACAAATAGCACATTACGAAAACACGCCTATTCAACTATACTGAAAATTTTCCCACCAAAAAAAATTAAAATTTTCAGATAAAAATTTTTGATATTTTTCATATTTCTGCTCAAAATAAAGATTGTGGGTACTCGTTAGAACCGCCTCGAAGAGGCGGTTCTAACGAGTACCCACAATCTATGTTTCTGAGCAGAAATAAGAAAAATAATGTATTCCCCTATAAACCCCAGTTTTTCTATATAAAAGTGGGGTTTAAGGGGGTCAAAACTATATAGGCGTGTTTCCGTGATGAATAGTTAACATTTATACCACTCACTTTCTCTGAGCAAACTCAACATACGATAAGTTAAGTAATATTTATCTGATTGTTTCAAGACAATAAGGTCTAATATCTCATGCAAATTGTCTTCTATGGCTGTAGGAGGCATTTTTGCATGAATGTCAAACCTTATTTTCTGGAAATGATAAGAAAACCATTTGAATTTATCTTCTGAATGTTTTCCTAACATGCTAAGCATTAATTGTAGGTAAGTTCAAACCCTGCTGTACTGAAAAACAATCATCCACTTGCTGTCTGCTTATATTACTATAATATCATCATGGTACTTCTAATAGGCGTCATAATATATGATGTGTTACCATAATGAAGTGAAAGACAGCTATAGTATCAAGCGGCAATATGACGCACATGTAGATATATAGACTATCATGCAGATGTACAAACCATTGCGGTAAAATCACATAAAAATTTAGCAAGGCCATGAGAGAAAGGTCATTATATTGTATACGGACAACGAAGGCCTAGTTCACTCTGCGAATCATCGCAATCTGATCAGTGCGAATCATCGCAATCTGATCAGTGCTTTATCCGTTCTGCGATATCTACATTGTGGAAACGGTTGCTTAAGGCGCGCATTATGACCTGCTCCTTTGTTGTCCGCATATATGATGCTAACTCTTTCCCATGGCACTGCCCCATTAGTGTTAAATAGCATATTTTGTGTTAAATGTTCGTGTGTCTTGTTTTGATTATGACATATTTAAATAGGTGTTGCTGTGTTTTGTAAAGTTTTGTAAATATTTTAGCATCGCTATTACCGCCTCATATATGGAATAGATCACAAAAAGTAACAAAAATCGATTCGATATTATTACAAATGATAAAAATAAGCAAACTTATGTTTCCGGATCCCGGTCTAAATATTGGCACACAAAATATCATTTCTCTTTTTCTTCCAAAGAAACACGGACATTGATAATGCTTTTGAAATGGTTTTAAGTGATAATATGAACAAATATCAAATCATATTTTGAGAAACATAACAAAATATATTACAGACATTCAGGACCAGCTTATGAGACTGGTAAATATTAATAAGATACGAATGGGCATTCTTGCGAGATTTTACAAAATTGATAGTTTTGCCAGTAGTAGAGGTCTGACAGAAATTAACGGTTGGTAAAATGACACTGCTGTATAAAGAGTTGGCATATTTTTATATATCTTTTACTTTTATGGTTTGCTGTTTCATATTGCAAGGACTCCATTATCTCCAAGACAGGTTTTAAGACAGGGTACTTCTATCTTTATTATCATTTTTGAGTAGGGCTTTTGTTTTGTTCTTAATCTTGAGCGAGCTGAAGGCTAAATCTGCAGACTGCCTATCGATAAATTTTGTTTGTTTCTTCAAAGATTATATGTCAAAAGCTAAAATAACTAATTTAACTTTTTAAAACAGTTGCTGTTTAGAATAAATCAGATGACTAGATGCATTTATTATCATCTATAGAAAATAATGTTTGACCTTTAAATTTAGTAGGTAAAAGGTTAAATGTCGCTTACTGATATGCAGATCAGGACGCTAAAGATTAATGATTACAGAAAATTTAAACAATAGGCGGTTACATCTTATATTACCTCAGTTATTTTATTTTTGTCATTTAGTATATTTAGGAAGGAGGCAGAAAAAGGTGCTTTCTAGCGGAAACACAGATCAGCCTGAACACGAACAGATCGTCTGGCCTCTAGTCAAGGTCTTTGTTATACACACGTCCATATGTTATGGAATTTGAACAACTTCTTCATGGCGAATACTAAAAGTTCTGAAGAAGTCATTCAAATTTTAGAAATTCACAGTTTGAACCAAAATGAGAACACGGAACAGACCGAGCCGGGTTTTCGCTATTGATTTATGACATTAAGTACGTTTGCTGCTTTCGTCCATTTATGTCGTTACGCGCCAGTGCACCCTCTAGATATGTAGGGGACTTTATGTTGTGTTGCATGTTCTTCGGCCTTCTTTCTGCACATCGGATGTAGAAAGAGTGCCTGTATATAAATATTTATTGTAAATCTCGTGGTGTCCGAGAAGTGAGCGAGAAGTGAATGATTGAGTTGAACAAAACACGCATGCATAAAAAAGACAATATTACATTAGCGTTCTGCATTCTATATCCAGCCTTGAAAGTGCACTCCTACTGTTGCAGGATGTATTTATTCTGTCGTTTCGATACAATTTTGTCTTTTATCGTTACATTAGTGTTTTTTGTGTGTGTAATGTGGGAATAAACCTTTGTAAATCGCAACGTGAGAAATACTTTATGACATCGAAGACTCGGGATTAACCCGAGTATCCACTCAGTCGCACTGATATCCACTGGACACTCTGTGGATAGCCAGTGATTAAGGGCTTCTTCAGTCGCACAGATAAGATTCAGATCAGCCTGCGCGGACGCACAGGCTGATCTGAGCCTTTGCTATGCGCAAATGTAATAAGATATTTTCTCATGTTTCAGCTGATGTTTTACGCAGATACAAGTAGACTAGACTAGATATATCTTGATATATCTTATTTTTTATTTGCGATATCTGCAAAATCTTTTCGTTTCATATGTTTTTGATTCATTATAACACGACCTAGATGAAGACTAGAACTTTTTCTTAGTTTGATATCTGACAAAATTCTGCCCCAGAAAAGCTTTTTTTTTTGTTTATTTATTATCATTATCTTATCTTTCACTGATTAGTTTATTCCATGTTTCCTTCGATGTGCAGAAAGATTTCTTATTTTTCCCTGTGTTTGTTGTTTGCGTTAGTACTTATGAATGGATACTGTTAATATTGTAAATATTGTTATTATTGTGTACAATACGTTAAAAAAATAAATTATACACATGTTTAACTAAGTACATATGCCTCATTTTATTTTTTCTCCTCCTCAACATAAAGTACAGTCGACTCTCGTTATCTCGAATTCCAAGGGACTCTCTGAAGCACTTCGAGATACCCGTACCTCGACATAGAGTTGCCGAAGTGAGGAAAACAAAAAATCGAACAACCACATTTAACAAATGAATATGTAATTTGACTCCTCATATAAAATAATGTGGAAAAGAGGAGAAACTGCTCCTGAGAAGCAATTTCTCCTCTTTTCCACAATATTTTACCTGTTCTTAGATTTCCATATTTAAACAAGGACCAGAATCCCACTTCGAAATAAGCGGTTATTCGAGATAAGCGAGGTCGATATAACGAGGGTCAACTGTATGTGTTTCCGTCTATGGCAAAATGCAGCGAAAAACGCAGGTTCGACAAAGTATTCCAATAGCAGTTCTAGGTCTTCCACCCCATCCTTTTTTGTGCAAATATAGTCAGTAAAGGCTCCATATTCCCAAAAATTAGACATTTTTATTATCCAAAAAAGGTTTAATAAATTAATATATGGTATTAATACAATCATCAAGTGTGGCATCTGACAGTCTTTTAAATTTCATTTTGTTTCTCGCTCTTGAAATGGATCGGAAATGAAATGATATTTATCGTATCTCTGAATTAATGTGACCAACATTAATTCAGAGTACGATAAAAAAATCCTTTTAGTTTTGATCCAATTGACTTACTGAAATTGTACAGGCTGTCAGATGCCTTATTTTATGATCGTATTAATACCATACATACATTTATTAAATCTTTTTTGAGGAATTTGGAGCCTTTAATAGGTGTTTTAATGCTCTTCTTGAAGACACAAAAATAAGGACACTGCAGTCTGTTGACTAAAAATGTTTAGTAATGGGCGGGGCTTCTTTATTTAAGAGGTTTTTCTAGATTTAAAAGCTAATGATTGATGGCGAAACCACTGATCTCCACTCCATAAATTCAAAAACACCAATTCAGCAATTTCTAATACAGCCAAAGAGGTCATTGTAAACGACTTGATCAGAAGCTCTGTGTATCGGCTGAAGCTTTTGTCTTTTCTGATGAAAGATAAGGACTCAGAAGACAAAGTGATGAATTTGGAGGCGATCTAAAATGGAAAGGATAGAAGGATATGGACTGAGATGAAGAAAGAACTGAAAGTCAGTATCGAAACAGCGACACTTGTTGGAGCAGGAACAACGTGAAAGTCGATCAACTGCTGAGATTCCTCACAAAGGAAACAAGGAAATATACATAGCCGTATAAGTGAATTAACACCGAAAATGCCACAACAGTCACATTTACCGAGGCACCAAAACATGTCCAACAATCCGGATGATGGATATTGCGCAGACCTTTGCGAAGAATATGAAGTGGCCAAAAAGGGACAGAAGAGATGAGCATCAGCGGGAGTTGCTAACAAACACTTCGAAGTTCATGACTACGAGTTGTGGCACAGCATTTCCTACAAGATTATCTGTGCACCCAGAGAAGACACACATCAGCCTAGGCAAACGTGTCCGTATTATTGTCACTATTATCTTACGACCACCCTATTTGAATTTTATGCGTATTGTTTAAAAATATATTTCACGCGTATTGTGGTGACACTGATGGTTCATATCATATTACTAAATGAGGCATTCTTTGTTCAGTGAAGGGGACATGATACACTTGTTAGATTTTGCGACATTTTCAATCGGCAGACAGCTTTTATGACATTGTTTGCGTTCCTGAACACCAAAAACGGGTAAGAGAAAAGTCCGCCGAGTGCCACAATTAAAAACGCATCCCTTCCCAGACACCAAGAGGAAGAGGAAACAGACAAAACTAAACAAGCGCAAAATCGAACGAACGCACGAAAAGCAGCAAGACTAGCTCTCTCTTCCCCAAGCGAGGTAATCCCAATGCTAAAAGGACTGAAAACACAAGAACAAAATAACACAAGTCAATGCATAAAACAATTCGCCTCGTAGAGTAAACCACAAAGCAACAAAGAGTAAGACTAAAACCGGGACCACCGCCTTAGAACGGTCAGAAGAATAAATCACTGGGGGTTTAAAGCACGTTTACGGCCAGCTAACTTCACCCTGGGACCCGATGTAACACTTAATATAGAAAAAGCATAAAAATTCGGTTCGCATAAAGGCTTCCAACTCAGTCAATGCATCAAAGCGAAAACTTAAAAATCGAATTCATCACCATGATAAACAAATAAGAGTACTCATGGCTAATTCTACTGTGTGACAGAGTAAATGAAAACCAATATTTGAACTACGGCGGGCCAAGCCAAAGACAAATCGTCAAGCCCAAACCCACTGGTTTAAGTTTTATGAAGAGGCCGTCATTGAGTCTGAGGCCTGAACCGCCATCGTGCAATTAAAGAGTGAAGCCAAGTCCCTTCTGAAAATGTATCTTCTCTAAAAGGAAAGAATTTGCTCCCTCAGGGAGCAAATTCTTTCCTTTTAATGTAAATACCTTTTCACAAGTGAACTTAAAGCAAAACAATTTTACAGAGTTAACAACCCATATAGTGTATCTAGTCACCTTAAATAGTCTGTAGAATATATGAACGAACAGCAAAGGTCCTCAACACACTTCATTGATGCTCAAGTCGATATGTGTCTTCATTTCTCACATGTTTCATAAAGGTCATTTCTTATTTTGAGGCCCATGTTTTTCTGAGTGATCTGTTTATTTATTAACCCTTGTCATCCTAATAAATTAAGATGCCACGCCCACTTCTAATTTTTAGCCAATCAAATTACTTCATCCAGGTTTTTGATACAAATTCTAATACTTAATGTCAAACAGTGCAGATCAAGATCAGTTGGCTTTTTCAGAAGCAACTGATCTGGATCTACACTGCTTGCAAAGGCAGGGCATATCCGGATTCAGCAGGAATAGGATTAAAACTTCAGATAAACGAAATATGAACACAAAAATGTACATTTGATAAACAGCTAACACCTTTTGACAAAATATTTAACAAAGATGTCGTAAGAAGATTAAAAGTGGTTTAATATCTACTGTGTCGGTTTGTTTCATTGTTTGGTAAAATAGTTTAGAAAATAAATAGCAACAAAGCTTCAAAGCGTAAACAATTTATGCATGTGTGTCAAATCTGAAGATGACACTAGCTATAAAATTTCCATCATATACAGCTTTTAAAGGTGTAACGTTTCTACGTTTAAAACCTCTTGCTTATGCCAAGTCCTACATATGCGACATTGTTCTAAATAAGGGTCATATCAACCACGCCAGGCAAACTAGGACTAACGCAACTGCGAACAGCGAAGGCCCAGATTAGCATACGCATCCGTGCAGACTGATCTGGACCATCGGAATAGTTGTATACGAAAAAAACTACAAGAGAAACACAGATCAGATACGATAGAATGGCAGAAAGCCAAGACTCTGATCGGACTGTCTAGATACATAGCCTGTTCTGGATCATGGTAGTTTACATACAGAATAGTTGTATACTGAAAGATCTACAAGAGAGACGCATCGGACACGGTAGAATCACAGAAAGCCATGGCTCTAATCGGACTGCGTAGATACACAGGTTGATCTTGGCTTTCGCAGTTCGCCTACAGAATAGTTGTATACTTAAACATTCATAGGAGAAACACACAAAAAATATAAACGGTAGAATGACATCGCGATATATATTTTATCGTACTACATAGGCTGTTCCGGGCCTTCGCAGTTCGCCCACAGAACACTGTATTCTGAAATAGCCACTAGAGGGCGCAAACAAACATCAAACTAGGTAGAATGGCAGAAAAGCCAAATTTTCAGATCAGACTGCGTTGATACACAGGCTGAACCAGCATTCGCTGTTTTTCCTATGTTAAAACCCTCCATTATTCTGGACGAGTCTATTATTCCATTCATTTTTCTGATACTTCTCTAATTACTCAAAATATTCGGCCATTCAACGGGAATGAATATACTTTCAGAGAAGACAACTCTGTCCGCTTTATATTTTGTCCCCATCTGAAAAGAAATCTACACTAAAACGAAACAGTTTTCTGGCAAGGGGATTAGATTAGATCTCTTTTCAGAAGGAGTCCGTGTACAGTAAAGAAAACAGGGTCACAATAGTTGTCTGCCTTTAGGGAAATCGTGGAAAATCTACAAAGTGTTTCAAGTCAGTGTATCAATCTACCAAGTGCATTTGACTAACTCGTTGTAGTCTGGAGACCCTAAAAGGGCCATTGGCAAACAGTGCAGACCCAGATTAGGATTTTCACTGTTTGCAAACAGTTTAGCCATTTTTCTCTAAGATTATCTAAATCGCAGAGCCGATTGTACCTAAAATTGAAATTGGACTCTTCCAATATATAGTGTGGGAGAGTCTATTTAATATACAATGGGTTAATTGGTGATATGAAGAATGGTGAATAGCAAACAAACACTGAAGATCTTTAGCGTGTCTGCAGATAGATGTGGATCTTTGTGTGCACGAGCGACATGCCCGTGCATACAAAGACCGACATCTATCTGAATAGTTAGGAAATATTCTGTCAGAATAGTTAGGAAACAATGACATGTTGGAACATGACGATCAAAGGCGAATGCAGCCAAAGAGGATTACATTCCAAGGAGAACATACCTTTATAGGAAGACCAACTAGGGCCGGCCTCGGTGGCTCAGTTGGATGCGCCGTCCGACTGGAGACCAGGAGGTCGCGGGTTCAACCCCCGCCGAGGTCGGCAACATTCTTTCGTGGAGATTGATCATGAAATCTTTTCTACGGTCATTCTCTCCCTTCCGCTGATTCAAGAAGGGTAGTTGTCAGTTTCTGGCGAAAGAATGTGCACAATACTGGTTAACCGCTTAGAGGACTAAGCCTGCCCAGTATACGTGTGGTTAGGTAAACTGACCGCGCTCGACATGACCCCATTGGGTTGACTGGGCCGTAAAACCTCAACACAAACAAACAAAGACCAACTAGGAAGCCCTTAGATCATAAAGGGAATCCTTTTACAATGCCTTTCTTGTGAAATTCAGAGGGTAAGTCTGTTGTAGAACTACGAGTATGATGCAAATTTAAGGAGACTCTCAATGACGGCACTATGACATTTATTCCATCACAAAATGGTCGGAAATAAGAAACACTTACCTTGGATTATTCAATCTATTAAGAGGCAAATTCGAAAGGTGACCTATGTAGCAAACGTTCAACAAAACCTTAAAGATATGAAAGCCTCTTGAGTAGCAACAATTAAATCTGTAAACAGTAAGTGTTTAGAGAGCATTCTGGGTTTGAATGAACCCTCTGGTGCTGAAACCGACAATAGGTCCTCTTTTTCTAGGAAAAACACTAAATTAATTCCTTAAAGATTTCCTGAACAAACGCTCAAGGCATGGCGGTTTTCAAACAATGAATGAACCTATTGAAGACTGTTCTGTTCTATTTTTCAATCAGATGAACATAAGCACTTTTCAGGCTTTACCCCAATGGACTTTTAAGTAGTGAAATCTGCTTGAAATGTTGCTTTAACATATTATGTGCAAGGTCACTATAATGCTTGATATAGAAACATCTGTGGCTGGAGGCTAAACTCCTGCCAAACCTCAACCCTACAAAAGCCACTGTTTCGACGCTATCCGACTTTTAATCTTGAAGGAACTTAGCCAGAAAATAGCCTCAGTAGTCTTCAGAGACCACTGGATATATTGTTCTATCAGATTGGCAGAATGCCCAATGTCTGCTCTGTTTATAAAAAAAAGTAGTAAATAGGGCCCGTCAAATTGCGGACTATTTTCCTTAATTTGTATTCTTGGTGAGACCATAGAACATATTGACGATTCTGTTCTTACAAAATACTTTGACCAACAGAAGACCTAGAATGATCTTTAACACGGATTTAGTGAGTGAGTACCACGTGAATCGGCTAATTCAGTTAATGCAAGACCTTGCACAACATCTGACAGTATGTAAACAAACTGATCTCATATTACTAAACTTCAGTAAGGCATTCAATAAGGTCAATCACCTAAAACTCAAGGTCATATAATCTGTGTCCTAACAAAAGTATATTTTATGGGCATATAGGAACTGCATATGCCAAGACCAGACCAGAATCATGCAGCAAGACTGTTTTAAAATATTTTTGAAAAGGGGAACCTGACGAAACAAAGGATAGAAAATAGCAGACTGCTTTTCTTGATTCTGTTCATGTGGAATAATGAACAAATATGACATCTTTCGCGCCCCTGTAGTACCATAAGCACATTGAACGGTGCATTCATTTCTAGATGTAATGTATAAGCTTAATCATCTCAAAGGACTCTTATCATTTTATGATAACAATACTACGTATACTAAAGTATTAGGTGACGTTTTATGGTCTGCATACAATGATTTAACAGCAGCTACCTCGACCCAGTGGAGACCCTTTAGAAATACAGAATAAAACAAAAGATAGAAAGTAGGAAACTGGGTTTGGCTGAGTCTGCTCGTCACGCCCTGTATGAAGCACCTTAAAAATACTATTTTCAGATTACATTAAAAAAGTTTATGAATTCAATATTTCCGAATGACCAAAAACATTAACAATATCAACATTATGTCGAAGCACGGTACAACGTTTTACGGTCTTCACACAAGCACTTAACGACAGCTGCAACGCGTCCTGTTACAAAATATATCAACATCTCTCTAACGGCGTATGTTAATTGTACATGCCCAGATCTCACTGTGCCTACGCTAAGACTTTGTACAATGTACTTGTTATTAGCATCAACCAGACGAAATGAACATCCTTTGAACTCATTGTACTCATGCTCAGCTTAATCTGTGCATGCGCAGTCCGCATCTGAAATTTCGCATAGGCCGTGAGGTTTTCTCATGAGTCTAAATTAGCACACGGTTAGTTTCATATCCATCCATCATTTTGTCTGTACTCTGACATAAGTATAATTAATATTGTACAAAATTATTCGAGCTCGCATGAGACCACCACATGAAAAGAGTACTAAATGGCATATAAAGTGATAAAGATCCAGACCAAACTGCTAATCCACAATCTGTGATCGCCCACACCGTATAGATTCATAATAAACCTATTTGATTTGTACGACAGCTGGTCTGAAACTTTGCTGCTAGGACACACCAGCATTAGGGGTTTCCGGGTTTCGGAATGTTGCATGGCTGTCTTAAATTCAAAACACGAATATATATGTTAATTATGAACTCCTAGTATATCTGCTTAAAATATGTTTTATTTATCATATTTAAGTGATGAAATATTTTGCATTTTATCATCATAAATTGCAATTTTGTAACAAATGTAAAGTACTCAGTCAGGGCAGTATGCGTGCCTTTAAATGGAAACTGAGCTAATATAGAAATACATTACCGAATTCATCCTAAGTGTTCGCAGAGAGGTCAGAGCAAACAGTGTAGACTCAAATCAGACACCGAAAATCCATTTTATGTAGAAGCTGGTCAGGAAATGATAACAAAGACAAGAAAAAAAAATAATTTTTATATAAAATGTTATATCGAAGCGTTTTGTTCAACAGCTTCTGATAAAAGATGTCATGAAGCTACAGCAATGAACTGCCAAGTTCTTGTACGACGCCATGACCTTGCCATCAGCTACATAATGCATAACAGTGCGCAGCTTGTCATAAGACATAATTCTATCTGTCACTCTGCTTTCCTCCCCTGGTTGTACCATCCGGGACAACATGGGTGGTGTCTCTGAGGGTGTTGTGGTATAGTAATTAGAGTCATCGATACTCCGTAGTATCTGGTCTCATATTCAGGTGGCTCATGGTGCCGCAATCCATTCCTACCGAGTTTGAAATGAAACTTGAACGTTTTCACATGTTAACCCTTGTCTTGCTGAACACGGATATGCCCTGCCTTTGCAAACAGTGTAGATCCAGATCAGTTGGTTTCTGAAGAAGGCAACTGATCTGGATCTGCACTGTTTGCCATTCAGTATTTGAATTCGTATCGAAAACCTGGATCAAGTAATCTAATTGGCTGAAAATTAGAAAAGGGCGTGGCATCTTAATTTATTCAGCATGACAAGGGTTAGTGCTTAATCTCCCATTAAAAGGATTTGAATTAACAATCACATGCTACAAGCTGCATCATAATTAAGGGCGATGTTGCGATCGTGGAAAATTAGTTAAACCCTCAGTTGTTTTTCTGCTGAGAGTTCAAAGTCGATTCTTCCGTTTGCAGAAATATAAATAAAGATACACGGGAAATACCACTATCACGAAGCAAAGCCCTCCCGAGGCATCAAAAGAAGGAGCGATGAGGAACATATAATGTCACAACAAACGCTGTATATCAAACCACAGACCATTTCAAAGCGGTTCATCTGTTGCAGTTCTTTGAGGTTCGGAGTGATCTTCTTTAGAAATGTTTTCAAACCAACGTTATACTTGGACATTTATTCAGAATGACGGCGACATAATCTAGAAAATAGACGTAGTTTATGGTTACGGTAACCAAATTTATTTCGATAGACACTCAGTTGACTAGATGCTCTGGCAAAGCAAATTATCTGAGAAATATATACACCATATGGTGTAGCAACAGGGACAAAGCATCCAAAAATGGAAAATTTACTAATTTCAAAATCATTGGTTTGTCATAAAACTTAGTAGAGGTTTTATCATAGGTACTGATAAATTAAATCCAGAAACGGTGTTTTGGTGTCAGAAGTATTTGTTTTGTTTAACTGTAGGTTGTTTGGTTAAATTGCTCAAAATATTCACTATATTGATAAATTTAAATCCAGAAACGGCGTTTTGGTGTCAGAAGTATTAGTTTTGTTAAACTGTAGGTCGTTTGGATAAATTGTATCAACCTTTTGCTCAAAATATTCGCTATTAAAATTTAGAAAGCCATCCAAATATCGGGACGTTGAATTGAATGTGTCAATAATATTGGATGGAAATATCTAGATTTAAAATTAATTAAAACCACATCGAAAATCTTTATAGACGAACAGAGAATTTTACCTGATCTTTCATACTCTGTCTCACAGTATTTAAGTAGAAATTTTTTAATAGCAGTGAAACAAGAAGTTAATAATCGTGGTGCACGAATTAGAGTTTGCGATACAGCGAGCTTTATATGACCTTTCATTGAGCTTCAGTAACCAATACAACAAAGGGAGCCTGTCCTGTTTCTCTTTAATATTAACTTCATACCTGATAGACTTACTACTATGATTGTCAGCTCTTCTTTCATTTAAACTATATCTGAATATTCAGAACACCGCGGTAAACTATACTTGTAAACAACGTTCTCGAAGACACGGATGTTGGCGTTTCTTGGTCATACCGGGCGGAGGAAACAGGAGTAACCGGAGGAAACCATCGACTTTAGATGAGCTACCAGTAGTCTGTCACATGCCTGCGCCAGGAATAGAGCATTTTTTCTTTGTTTGTACGCCGAATATAGCAATTGTGCCATTGTGTCTTGTCACTGTTTTCTTCTAATTACTTCTTTCAGTGCCTCAGGAAGGCAGTGCTTCATGATTGTGGCTCTTTTCTGAGTAACTTCACATACATTTATACTAATTAGTGTAGACCTAGATCAGTCGTCGCGATATACGGCTTCTGATATACGGTCTTCACAGTTTGCCATAAAACTACAAAAAAAAAAAAAAATAATAATAAATAAATAAAAAAAAACACACACACACACACAAAAAAAAAAAACAACAAAAACAACGCAGAATCAGGTAGGGTACATACGATAATTATGAATAAATATGAGGCAATAAGAAGTAAAGTAGAGCATTCACTGTCAGCTGATATCACTACGAAAATACACCTAATCAAATATAATGAAAATTTCACAATAAAAAGAAACACTGAAAATTCTGATATTTTTCATATTACTGCTCAAAACATAGATTGTGGATTCTCGTTAGAACCGCCTCGCCGAGGCGGTTCTAACGAGTACCAACAATCTATGTTTTTGAGCAGAAATAAAAAAAATAATGCACACCGCTGTTTAAGGGGTCAAAATTATATAGGTATTCTACAATTTTCACAGATTCTATAAACGGAAAGCGAAAACCCTTGTCAGACCGTGCGGGTGCTCTGGGCACTGACCTTCAGCATACTTCTCGCAGCTTTTTTTACATGGCAGTGCACAGATTAAATTGTCGAAATTATTGCTTTGTCGGCAGGATCTTACAAACCCATATATCATTAGATCTATCAACCAATCAAAGGATATCATGAATAATTAGGAAATATATTTCAGTAATGTGTGGTAAAATTAAAAACGACAGGTGTAGAAGGAATCTGTCATAAATTACATAAATATCGATTTTTTAAATAAGCATAGTTGATATAGTCTGCGCGTTGTTATTTTATGCAAATGACATATAAAGCAAATAAAACGACCACAAAAATTGCCCTGAAATGTTATGTTGACTTAAAATAAATTGAAGGACAAAAAGGTCGCGTACTGACAAAATACATGACATACATGAACGCCATATCTGAATAGAGATATCGGTCTGTGTAGCCGTCCATTGTGTTCTCACATCACAAATGTTGTCACCCTTGTGGAAATTTATCAAGTGAATCCAGTCTCCTCAACATAAATATGTTGAGGAATACCGGTAGATACCGGTAGGTGAAAATACACAGGAAATGCCACAATCACGAAGCACACCCTTCCCGAGGTACCTTAAGAACAAACGATGAGGAGCAAGCAATGATATAACAAACGCCACATATGAGACCACCGACGATTCAACAAAGACGAGCTGCAACAGAGGAACCATCTGGGAACGGTCAATAAAAGAACAACAACAAAAAAAACAAATACTCAGTTCTTAAACCAGTTTTATTCGCGCGAAACCGATGCGGCTCCAAACCACAAACAATATGTTCGGTCCGCATATGAATCATGTACCACCAGTGAAACAGGCACCGAAAGCAGTTTCATTACATTACCATAGGTACAGGCACAGCATTATATAATCTATATTCCGAAGTCTATTGAAGAAAACTAACGTTAAATGAGTGGAGTTCTATTTTCACATATAATGTAGTAGCTCAAAGGTCCAAAAAGAGCCAGAAAATCAAATTATAATGTATGAGCCCAATAGTCCCAAAAGAACTAGATTTAATAATATTGGCACAATATGGCAGAACGAGGTGACCTTTATGGTATCCACATAAAAATATTCACGGATTCTTTAGAAATGCAGAACAAGTTAAATTCAGAAAACAGCAGATTCGATTTTATTGATGCTATAGCAGCTTCGGTCTGTTTGCAAAGTCCATATTAAATCACGCGTGAGCCACATTATGACAAAATTCAACAAAATGGCATGTTTGCCCAGCAAAGACTCAGGTCAGCCTGGGCATCTGCCCAGTCTGATCAGAGTCTTTGCAGTGCTTTCAATGGGTAATTGAGGACCCAAGTTTTCTTCATGTGGACTGCGAAGACTCTGATCAGGCTGGGTGGATGCCCAGGCTGACCTGAGTCTTCGCTTGGTTCACATGCCATTTTGTTGGTTTTTTCATGATGTGGCTCATGTGATAAATACATAAAATCAGAGATACAATTACATGAAAAGCCTAGTATCACGAGGAACCAAATTTCGTTTTGTACAGGATTGCCTACAAAGCGATGGTCTAATTTGTTCGAAATGGACAGAGGACCTGAGGAAGAATAGCATATCGATATTGCAATCCTTGTACATTTTTCTGAAACAAACTAGATGTGAACACATCTTTAGAAAAATAGCGATGTCCATCAAACCTCTTTAAAAGATACTAAACAAGGCATCTCAAATCAATAGTTTAGCAGTCCGCAATAGGATAAGTCAAAGCATGGGAAAGAAATGTACGATATGTCAACACATTGGAAATGTAAATCTTAAATCGTCTAAGGGAAGACCAGGGATTCGCAGAAGATGAGCACATCTTACTTTATGTACTAAAGAGTTGATTCCGGTAAGGACATAAATCTGTTGCCGCTAAAGCATCACTATGTCGGTAATAAACTATAAAGTAGAAAAAGTTGCTGTTATTAATAATATATGGCGCCTATAGTACTTTTTGAATGTCGACATGCGTCTTGGTTTCAAGTTGACTTGCGTCATGCGTTTTGAAGTTAGGTGCCGATCCACGAGGTAAATGCTTGAACAACTCCAGGGTGGTATTCCTGTTGCAGTTCTTCGTTTTGATCGTTCTACTTACGTTAGAGTGTTGTTTTATGAGGTGGTTTCGTGTCATTCTAACATTTTTCGCTGTCTTGGAGGGTCGCATACATTGGATGTCGTCGTTATTATTTACGTAATCAGGAATTGCACTTTACAAGTTTGCCACGAGTTCTCATCCTTGATTCATTTAATTTACATGTTTGTTTTGTTGTTGTTGTTTTTTACTGTGCTGTTTCACTGATTGACTTAGGGAGCCTCTATACGAGCCGAACAATCATTCAATAGTTTTACAACTAGAGTGAATATTGGTACAAGTAAAAATCGATTTAAACCCTTGGTTATTTTACTACTGAACTCTAAAGGTGGTGGTTTAGGTGTTGTAAATTCTTTGTGAAGCCTTGTGGCTGCTACTGCGGGCTGTCATCATGATTTGTCATGCCCGTTGTCTTATCCCAGCTAGCATTCTTTGTAAATCTATAGCGGGCCGTTATCGGCCCGTCAGGATAGCTGACAGGCCGATAACGGCCCGCTATAGATTTATAAAGAATGCTTACTGAGATTGTTGTGTTTAGTGGATTGTATTTGGCATTGAAATCGCTTCGTTGGGGAGGCAATAACTGGGTGCTTTACTTTTCTTTAGTTTGTGGTTTCTTTTTCTTTTGTTTGCCGTAAAAGTGCTTTAAACCTACTGACCGTTCTAAGGTGGTGGTCCCGGTGTTAGTCTTGCTCTTTGTTGCTTTGTGGTTTATTCTACGAGGAAATTTATTTTTTGTCTTACCTTGTGTTATTTTGTTCTTTTGTTTTTCAGTCCTTTTAGCATTGCGATTACCTCGCTTGGGGGAGAGAGAGCTAATCTTAGTGCTTTTCGTTCGTTTGTTCGATTTGTGCTTGTTTGGTGTTGTCTGTTTCCTCTTCCTCTTGGTGTATAGGAAGGGCTGCGGTTTGTGATTGTGGCACTCCCTGGATTTTTCTCTTACCTTTTTTATTATTCTACTGATCATTCTAAGGCAGTAGTCCCGGTGTTAGTCTTGCTCTTTGTTGCTTTGTGGTTTATTCTACGAGGTGATTTGTTTTATGTCTTACCTTGTGTTATTTTGTTCTTGTGTTTTCAGTCCTTTTAGCATTGCGATTACCTCGCTTGGGGAAGAGAGAGTTAATCTTAGTGCTTTTCGTACGTTTGTTCGATTTGCGCTTGTTTGATTTTGTCTGTTTCCTCTTCCTCTTGATGTCTTGGAAGGGCCGCGGTTTGTGATTGTGGCACTCCCTGGACTTTTCTCTTACCTTTGTTTGCTCTTCTATTTGGTGACATTGGTATCATATGTTCTCTGAGTGTGGTTCTTCCTATAATATTTTTCGACCGTTGAATAACATGTTTAGTATAGGATTAGTTTCTAACCCATTAATGAATGGCGTCCTGCATGTAATTGAAGATATTAGCATTAATTAGCTAACTTCACTCTATTTTAATCAGGTTTGTGGCCACGTAAAATCAATTTAAGCCTCCACCCCATCCCACCCATAGTAATATTTTTACTGACCGTTCCAAGGCAGTGCTTCTGCTGTGGTTTTGCTAAATCTGCCACTGTATATTATTGCCTGTATGTCCTGGTGATTTTTTTTTTTTATTTTGGATAGCCGTTTGGCCATTTTTTGGAAGATAATGTCCTTTTGGCTGTCTGCTTGTAGCGTTTTGATTGTGGTGCCGTTACTTTAAGTGCATATTTTTCCCCTTAGGTGTCTTGGAACAGGTGTTAGGTATTTGTATCGATTCCTGATCATTGCCTTCCTTTTTATTTAGATAGGCTCCTAGATGGCAGTAAATAAATATTGAAAAGGGGGATTCTTTGGGAGCAAAGCACACCAAAAATAAATAAATAGATAAATAAACATCAGGAAAGCATACCTATATAATTTTGATCCCCATCAACCCCATTTTTATATAGTAAAACTGGGGTTTACAGGGGTATACATCAGTTTTCTTTCTGCTCAAAATCATAGATTGTTAGTACTCGTTAGGTTCTAACGAGTACCCACAATCTATATTTTGAGCAGAAATATGAAAAATATCAGAAGTTTTATCAGAAAACCTTCAGTTTTTGGTGGTGAAATTTTCAATATATTTGAATAGGCATGTTTTCATTATGAAATAAATAAATAAATTTCTTTTTTCCATTGAGCATATCGGAAATGCATAAATTATATCTGCGCGTAGGATTTTCTGTTTTAGTGGTTTATTAATTTTATTTGTCAGATGAAATTTAATGATCATCTTGTGTGGTATTCATACAGGTGAAATGTCAAACGAATATAAGGTCTGCCGTAATTACACTATATATTTGGACCTTTTAACTCTAGCACATACTTCCACAGGTCCATTTTGCTTACTGTTATTGTATCCTAATGTTGCTTGATGAGTGGCAAACAGCGCAGACCCTGATCAGACGCCGCATTCTGCGGCGTCTGATCTAGGTCTACACTGATTGCTCAGGCCTATCTGTCCGAATATTTAGAGTAAATACGGTGCTTGTATGATCAGCGCATGCGCCAAATTGTAATGAAGCAAAATAACATACCCTTTTTGTCGTCAGGGAAATATATATGACAGCTAAATTGTAGATTTGGGCGTTGCATGAGTTATCTTAGAAATAAGTGCAGTAGCATTTGAAAGACTTCTGTTAATGCAGTCGTAATAAATACATTTGATGTGGAAAATTATATTAATATAAAAAAGGCGTGACAAGAGAAAACCTACCTGAACATCCAAATAAGATAGACGAAGGAAGATTCACATCAGACTGAACATCAAAGTAGCCCAATCAGTTTCTGTGACCCTTGATTTATAATTTTTATAACCCAACAAACTGTCCATGCGCTGATGCATGTGCGTTTTCGTGTCTTTCGCGTGCATGCTACTTAGGGTAGCGTATGTGCTTGTTTGTTTCTTGCGGCTGAAATTTTATAAATGATGTGCAAATACATAAATTAGTAATTTGATATTTATTTACATAGAAATCGTATCAGAAATCCATATTGCTAACATCTCTAAATAGTATATTGTGTTGGTTTTATTGTGTCATAAAATTATATGAACGTTAAAGTGTATAGTGTTGTCATTTTCATCCTACGTACACATTCCCAGTACAAGTAAGCATTCTAAGCATGAGTAAGCATTCTACATAAATCTATAGCGGGCCGTTATCGGCCCGTCAGGGTAGCTGACGGGCCGATAACGGACCGCTGTAGATTTATAAAGAATGCTGGCTGGGTTGACGTATGCTCAAATTGTACAAAAAAGTTTCGTACTAGCTGCTAACTTCTGTTGCACGAACCTCTTTGAAAATATAAGTGAAGATATTATCCAGGAAATGCCACAAACAGGAAGCTCGGCCATCCCGAGTAACCAAAACGGAGATGAGGAACAAATAATGAACAGATATGTCATATTTTACTCCACAACATAAGAAATATAACGTGAGAATCAATGTGTTTCAGCAATACTGTACCAATAATAAGGTGCTGGAGGAGAAAATATACGTTATGATATGCAAAGTAAAAAAGTGAATTCAGGAACTGATACAATTCGATACAGATCAGCCTCCGTCACTAAAGGGAAAGACAGACAAATACAATTAAGCCGTCACAAAATGAACAGATGGCAAACAGATTTGGCAACTATTTTCCAAAAAGAGATGGCAACCCTATTACCAACATAATTGAATATATCTTAAACTTACATAATTGTTAAAAAAAAAAAAAAAAAAAAAAAAAAACATTTGAAGTGAAACACTCCATCACAATTAACAAAATATATCACAAAATGCACCGCCTTGGAACGGTCAGTAATGAATTACTGGGGCTCAGATGACTCAGATAAATACTTAAATATTTCAGGGCGCTAATTACTATTCGTTCTGATGGTAGTGGAATGCGATGTGTTGTTAAGGTCTGCAAAGGGCCAGAGTCTGTAAGGAGCGGCTGCATGTGATTGGACAGTGAGTTTACCAACAAAGAAACTGACAGTTGGTTAGTACTATGATTATTATGGATTTACGCTGCTGCTTACTAATATTGGTCTGAAAAACTATGTTTTTTCATCGTTTGTATAAGAAAACACGAGCACAAACTGCCGCCGTTCACGTTGATTTGCACAGCTGTTTACTCAAAACAAGATGAATTGCTCACATAAGACGTATCATATTATTGAGATAGTCAATGATTTAATAATGAATGCTGCTCATGCAGAAAATTATTGTGCATATATCACATGATATGAAACATCTCAAAATGAAGAAATTACATTTTGATGAAATGCTGCTAGTATTTGCATCATTTACCTTAGAATTAAAAGGTTCGTTACATCCTGGCAATGTTTTTGCTCTCCTGTTTGTGCAATTTTGAAAATAACTTACAGTCCGTATCTTATACAGTGTTGACATGTTTATCTCTCCAAACCTGGTCCATTAAAGGGCCTTAGTAATAATATAAACAATATGTTTTATTATAATTAAAAAAAAAAAGATCAGAATTGGCTCAATGATCCCAAGAAAAACAAAAGTAAACACTCCACTACGATGAAGTGCAAAGTCCAACTATTTGCTTTACAGAAGCTTATAAAATTGCAGACAGACATAGCTCAACATGAAACATATTAAGTTGCATTGAGCCTTCTATCTTTATGGTTCAAAGTTGCTATATCAATGTTGCATTGTCATGAAATATCAACGTAAAAACATAGGTAAACATCTCTGCGTCCATTACTAACGGGTACTTACACACGTATAATTTTTGTTTTCTTCTGCTTTTCATATGAGCAGATGATTTTTAATACGAACATTTTTATACAATAACTGACTATTGAGGTATTAGATATGACGTGATATCTTCCAGAGAATACCAATATCAACTGAAGCGATAGCCGAGGTCAATATTAGTATTCAAATGTGGATATCAACGTCATATCCAATACTTCAACAGTCAATAATTGTTTTATTATATAGTTTGTCTTTTCTCTTGATTACTGCGGCAATAACAGTCAACACCAGATCTCATTAACATAAAAAGCGCGCGTAGACGTCGGCGTCACTGCTAGCGCTGTCACTAAAAGTTGATATCTGATTTTAGAAACTAATATTCACTGGAAGGCGCGCGCAAGCCGATGAACATCAGAAATACTCATTGGGCTGAAAACAGCTGTCAGCCAATGTTTCAAAAATCAGCCAATGAAACCTATATTTAGGTTGTATAATGAATTGAAATATTAGATGAGGAATCACAATTAGGCTCCGTCAACATTACTGTATTTCGACATAACTCAGAAAGACGTTTTCTGCTTGGCGTTTTATTTTCAATGAAAACATTTTATTCTGATTGACCATATATTATCAAAGCCTATCTGTCATTTCTGTTTCTGTGGTTTATTCGTAAATGTTAACTCAAAAATTAATCATACGGACAAACATAGGTCTGTCATATGCAATGACTATAGCTAAGGATGTATCATGACAATATTGTGAAACTTCCAGACAATTTGAACAAGTAGAACTTGTTGAAAACCTGCGTCCAGCTCAACTATACTACCGATTTAAGAATAATTTGCAGTCATTTTATTATGAACAAAAAAGAAGAATATATTCGAATGTTTTAAAACTAGTTAATTTCTGGCGAAAGAATGTGCACAATACTGGTAACCGCTTTGAGGACTAAACCTGCCCAGTAAACGTGTGGTTAGGTAAACTGACTGCGCTCGACATGACCTCATTGGGTTGACTGGGCCGTAGAACCTCAACACAAAAAAAAACAACAAAAAACAATAAGAAAAACTAGTTAAAATAATGAAGCTAAGATAGTTACGACGACGAACAGTTTTGTGTGAAATCATGATAACAGTTTGCGTTTACATCTTCTGTGTGAAGTGTAGGCGAACAAAATAGACTTTTTGAAACATGTCGAAAGCAGAGTAGAAGCAGTTGAAAGCTGAAGTAATGGTACTAGTAAATTGGGACAGAAAGAAGATTTCCAAATATTCCCGTTTTTCGTAATTTCTTAAAAAAACGACAGACCTGTCAGTTTTATCGGTGTTTAGTCCCTATCAAATAGCTACACCACTGCGTTTCAAGGTGAATATAGCAAATTTGATCTGATGATAAACTAGTGCACCATAACATTAATTGCCCAAATTTATTTTGTTGTGTGCAAGTAAGAAACAGACTTTTTACGACAACGCAATATGAAATACGTGATTGAACCCCTCCGGTTGTTTATATGCACTTCAAGGTCTGAAAAAATTCGGAAAAGTCTCGGTTGTGTACTTTTCGATGTGAGACACGAGCCATTCCCTGAACCAATCAATGTAAAGGAACTTACCAATTTTGTACGGGAGATATTCCGTTTATGTACCATTGAGATGCACTATGAGAAAATGTGTCTTTGGGGAAAGGGCGGACAGCTCAGACTGCACATCCGCACAGTCGGACAAGGGCCAGCTAGCATTCTTTATAAATCTACAGCGGGCCGGCCCGTCAGCTACCCTGACGGGCCGATCACGGCCCGATGTAGATTTATAAAGAATGCTTACTGGGGGGGGGGGGGGGGGGGCACTTAAAACTGTTTTGGGTATTGTTTTGCATATTTATGTAAAGTAAAAGTCATGATCAACTCGATTATCCCTTGTTTGTTTGTGTTGAGGGTTTACGGCCCAGTCAACCCAATGGGGTCATGTCGAGCGCGGTCAGTTTACCTAACCACACGTTTACTGGGCAGGCTTAGTCCTCTTAGCGGTTAACCAGTATTGTGCACATTCTTTCGCAAGAAACTGACAACTGCCCTTCTTGAATCAGCGGAAGGGAGAGAATGACCGTAGAAAATATTTCATGATTAATCTCCACGAAAGAATGTTGCCAACTTCGGCGGGGGTTGAACCCGCGACCTCCTGTTCTCCAGTCGGACGGCGCATCCAACTGAGCCACCGAGGCCGCAACTCGATTATCCGTCTTTGGTTACATGCGATCAGCAAAGACTCTGATCAGACTGCGCGGATGCGCAGGCTGATCTGAGTCTTCGTTGGTCGCACAAGTCTTATTGTAGTTTTGACGTGCGCTGGCTGAATTATTTTATATTATCCTGACAACCAGTGCAGACCGGACTATGCGAATGTACAGGTTTATCTAGATTTATACTGCTCAGGTATGCTTCAAAGCCACTTCTCTTACACGCATCTGGTGTGCACATTAACCGAAGAAGGATCTATTGGGATGACATTGGGCGTTAAGTTCTTGCTGACTAGTGTCTGCAACAGACTTCACACAAACGGCAAAAACATGACTCGAAAATACCGGACTTTGTACGTTCTCGGAACGAACAGATTTTCACACCACTTCTCAGTGAAGAGCGCCAAGTACGCACATGGTGGCAAAACATAGGCTGCGTAAACATCAATTAATGTGTTTGGCTTTGTAATTTATTATCAATTGTTGTTTACTAGCATGATACCCTTTTTAAAGAGTCTATTATTTTCACTGGACTATATATGACTAAGGAAATATATTTTCGTGACTAGCTTGTTAGTCAGTTCAGTTTATTAGAACGATGTAGAAATGAAACTTGTCCAAGTACAGTAAAACCTGTGTAAGAGAGCCCCTTCGAGACTGACTTTAAATAGTGGTTGATGTGGAAAAAGTTGTCTGTCTTATAAAGGTACATGTCATGTAATTTTGCTAGCTAAATTACATGACATGTACTTTTTTTAAGACAACCACCTTTCCACATCAACCACTAAGGTCAATTTCAAAGGTGGCTGTCTTACATAGGTTTTACGGTACATTGTTCATGCTGTTTGGGTCCTGTTTATACTCTTTTGGTTCTTGTTTGATGCGAATAATAAAAAGAATTTGTCGCCCAAGGATACCTTTGAATAGGCAGGTTTACATGCATAAAAACACAAACATTTTTACTTTAAGGCGAGTGAAATTATGGGCATGTCATATTTGTTTTTCGTAAAAGGGACTTCTTTGTAAAGTTTTATGAATACACGTATAAGAGGATGAGCACACAAACACACAAAAGACAACAATAAAAACAGAAAACAAACAATAAACAGTGAGTCGGCACGGCTGTATTACTGACTGGTGTAAAGACTTGTGGTCCCGGTGTTAGTCTTACTCTTTGTTGCTTTGTGGTTTAGTATTGCGATTACCTCGCTCGCTTGGGGAAGAGAGAGCTAATCTTAGTGCTTTTCGTGAGTTTGTTCGGTTTGTGCTTGTTTAGATTTGTCGGTTTCCTCTCCCTCTTGGGGTCTGGGAGGGGCTGCGGTTTGTGATTGTGGCACTCCCTGGACTTTTCTCTTACCTTTTTTTTTATTCTACGAGTTTTGTTCTTGTGTTTTTCAGTCCTTTTAGTATTGCGATTACCTCGCCTGGGGAAGAGAGAGCTAATCTTAGTGCTTTTCGTACGTTTGTTCGGTTTGTGCTTGTTTAGATTTGTCGGTTTCCTCTTCCTCTTGGGGTCTTGGAATGGCTGCGGTTGTGATTGTGGCACTCCCTGGACTTTTCTCTTACCTTTTTTGACTGTTTTTTTTTCTACTGTTTTGTACGGAACGCGGGAAAGAAAATGCTGGTTTCATTGTTTAAGTTGTCTGAGCAAAAATAATGTTTAGTTGTCTAAACAAAATAATATTTAGTTCAGACAACTTAATATCTTGTCTGCACAACTAACTATCTTCTTCGGGGACAACTTAATATCTTGTTCGTACAACTTCATAACGTGTTCGGACAATTTAATATCTTGTTCGGACGACTTAATATCTTATCAAAATAAAGGGTAAAAACAGGATAACTAGCCAACAATAGTCTGTTAAACTCCATGTTTTAATGGTTGACCGGTTTTGGTCAAATAATGACCTTCATCAAGACAATTAACAAGCTAAAATTATTCACTTAAGTAGGAAAAACGGATAATACTGTTACGTGACGTCTACTGTTCTAAAAATAGATTAGTCCTGTTGTATAGTTAAAATTGAAAGTTAAAGCAGGAGCAAATTATAAAAAAAAGTAAGTTATTATTAGTAAAGAATGATTACAGTGAGAGAGAGATTTAATTCTTTTCGTAACTGTCACTTGTTGTTCCTTTCTGTCTTAATATCTTGTTGGTCAACTTAGATTGCAGTCGATCCGCCATATTGCATCAAATATGAATCAGCCAATCAGGGTGTCTGATTAAGTTGTGCGAATAAGATTACGTTGTGCGAACTAGATAATAAGTTGTGCGAACAAGATAATAAGTTCAACGGACAAGTTTTAAGTTGTGCGAACAAAATATTAAGTTGTACGAAGAAGATATTAACTTGTCCAAACAAGATAATTAGTTGTGCGAACAAGATATTTAGTTTTCCGAACAAGATATTAAGTTGTCCGAACAAGATATTATCTTGTTCGGACAACTTAAAAAATACAACTAGCATGTCCTTTCCCGGGTTCCGTAGTTATGTTTTATATTATTTGTCTTATTACAGTCAGTGTCAGAAGAATGTGTGTATTCGAACCATATATATGCAGAATTTGATAATCTCTTGCAGCTAACCAGGACCATTAGGGTCTATAATTTCAACGGCATGCAACGATTTTGTGCAGTCTGGCCTGTTAAATAAATGACAAGTTTAGCCCGAACAGCGTAGTCTTCTCGGTGTGATTGATAAGTAGATATAATTCGAAATATTCTGCGAAGGCCAGAAAACTTGAATCTGCTCATAGATAGGAAATGAAATGAATATATTCTAAACGAATGACATATGAGAGCAATGCCGCAAAAACAAATTTTATGGCGTGTCAACGTTTTCTGCGTTGACTAACTAGTAGATACTTTCGACCTTTCAGACTTCATCGATGACTTTAATATAATTTTTCAAAACTCCCCGAATTGATTCAATGGTCAAAAAGGACCAGAAATATATAACCTGCACTATCGTGAAGTACAGGGAAAGACTTTTACGGCCGCCACGCGGGACAAACACAAGCTGTAGTGAATATATATATTTTGTATGAAACACATTTTCTCTGATCCATGAAGCTTCCTGATAATGATGACAGTGTTTGTTCCCGGCAACTGCTTTCGTCAGTATCTAGGATTTTTAAGGGGACTGGATACTCCAGGTTGATTTCCAGCCTACAAGGGAGAAAACTTTAGTGACTTCCTGTTTGTTTTTCTGCACACCAAGTCCCTTCTGAAAAGGGATCAGCTCTGAAAGAAAAAGGGGTAGCAAAACAATTTTGACAGTGTTGCCACCCTTAAAAGTGTTACAGTTCCCTTTAACGACAAATATTTCCAGCCCATGTTTGTATCTCGTGAACTATTGTCTTATTGTAGACTTTGTCGTGCGCTGGCTCAATTATATAATCCTGGCAACCAGTGAATACCTGAAATAACGCTGCGTTCTGCAACATTTGATATGCTGGCCTCCCTTAACACAGGTCCTTATTAATTTAAGCTTTTAAACCAGATTTGACACTGAAAGTCACCATAAGCTCCCCGGTCAAGCGGATCTGCGTTACGCCTTAGAGTAGATCCTTTTTCAGAAGGGAGCCAAAGCAATTTTGAGTTTGTCTCCCTTGAAAGAGTCTCAATTCTCTTTAACTTGTAATTCAGATTAATTCATAATCTTATCTTCTTTCTTTATTTTACTAACTGATCATGCTATCTCAGTCCATGAAAGTGAGACGAAAAGAACACTACACATTACGAAAACACGCCTATTCAAATATGTAGAAATTTTCACCTCCAAAAACTGAAAATTTTCAGATAAAAAATCTCTGATATTTTTCATATTTCTGCTCGAAACATAGATTGTGGGTACTCGTTAGAACCGCCTCGGCGAGGCGGTTCTAACGAGTACCACAATCTATGTTTTTTTTTAGCAGAAATAAGAAAAATAAAGTATACCCCTGTAAGCCCCAGTTTTACTATATAAAAGTGGGGTTTGAGGGGGTCAAAATTATATAGGTATGTTTTCGTGATGGATTAGAATATATATTGGCTGTAAATGTCTACATGTATCATACATTGAAACTGTTGAACACGAAAAGAGTTTCCAAAAGTCAAAAGTTAAATATTTCAAATCATAAAATGTAGAAAAAAAATGTGATACCTACCACACCCTATAAAAAAACATGCTTCGTCATTGAAAGTACAAAGTAAATGGGCTGCAACATCAAGAAACCTACCTTCGGACATGTGCGCCCAGAGAAGATTCTGATCAGCCTGCGCATTCGCGCAGTCTGATCAGAATCTTCTTAAGGCAGATTTTAGATACCCAAAGATGCGAGGTTTCTTCATGAAGAATCTGATCAGACTATACGGATGTGCAGGCTGATTTGAGTCTCGTTGGATGCACATGTCAGACGGTACTTTTTCGCACGTTGTTGCTCAGATATGGACCAAATACTTCAAATTGTATAATATCTTTATTTAACTTCATCTTAATACGGTATTAATTTCACTTAATTTATTTCTTTCCGCCCGTTTATCTCTGCGTGACATGAGAAAAACTGTCAAGGCTGTTTGTGAGGTTAGGTGGGAGAAAATGGATAAATAATTTCCAGAAAATGCATTCATACGTCAATACCACGTTGTATCGATGTAACCATAATGTCATAAGACGTTATGGCGATCTTGAAGTTCCGCGTGATGCTGCAGCGGTGTCACCACGCAATTTGTAATAACGCCGCAGTTTGTAATAAACTAGTTTATTACAAATTGCGACGTTATTACAAATTGCGTCGTGAAAGTGGTGTTAAGTCGATGTTGTCACAAAGTTGTGTGTAGACGGGGAGAAAAAAATATTGTTGGACATTAGCTATGACTTACACTATAAAATGTGCATGCTACAAAATCTAAGTACATAATTAATAAGCAGATCATCCGTGATAATGATACAATAACGTTGAACCGAAGTATTTGCGACGTTTACTTATTTGACGTACCCCGAATATGCGATGCTTTCTCTGATATCTGGTCTAAAAACCGATGTTGTTACTGCTTTACACGCGGGTGCATGTTCATAAACAAGGCGTTGGATAAACATTGACATTTTCACTGACACAACAGTATTAGCCCAGTTATAAACACACAATGTCGCCGCAATATCATGACGTCACGTTGACGTTGACCCACTTTGTTGCGACGTTGTTTGTTTGTAAATATTGATTTTTTATCACGATGTAAAAACTTGCAATGCCACTGAAAAAATGCTCAAATACAGATAGGAACCGTGCTGGTACTGCTATTACCTTTTCTATTGTAATATATTACATATCGTATGATCAATGACCGAGAATTCCGGAGAAAATATAGCTGGTATTTCCTACTGGGAAATATTTCTAGTGTTAAATTATCAATGCATAAATGACGTCATGTTATAGCATTTATGATGTCACGTAACGTACGTTGGAAGCAAAATATGACGTCATTAAAGTAAGTAGAATGACTAAATGTTTTGTTTATGGTATATGTAGGCCTATTATGATATTTAGTCCACAGTTGTTTTGAAAAAAGGGGAAATATTTCTCACGGGCACTGAAAGTCATGTTAAACGTCGTGCTGAAGCACTCGATTTTAATCGGACTGTCAATTGTCCTAGGGAATTATTTCCCGTATTTCAAATCAACTTTGGACTAATCTCTATATAATCTCAATGATCGTGGATAGATAAACAGGGCTATATCCTTACAGTTGCATGTTTCAAATACGTTATTTATGTGAGGTCTGTTGTGGTTACATTATGTTAATAGATCAAATGCATCTTTTACGGCTGGATGAATTATCAATAAAATTACATGCATGATCAATAAAACTACAAAATAAGTCAGAAACATCAAGTAAAGAAGGGCGGTTATAGGGTATGTGAATAGCAAAGGCGTAGATCAGTCTGCGCAAATGCGCAGACTGATCAAGGCCTTCGCTGTTCGCTTACAGTATACTTGATTATTGTAAAATCTGGAGGAAAGAGTAGGGCCTGATCAGGTTGTGATCATGCACATGCTAGTCTGGGCTTTCACTGATCGCACATCTGTAAAGCTCCTTTTTCTTTTCGGTAGAGCCCAAATTATTGCAACATTAGTAGCTAGTAGTATTTGGTTGGCGGTAAATAGGTGCAACATCAAAGCCGAAAACGCACAATCATTAAGAGGCTTTGTAATTTATCTGTAGAAGAATTTTATAGTTTAAATTTTTGTCTTATTTTTAAGGGTTTTAATGACAGTTGAATTTTATTTCTGAGACTGCATCAATCAGTTTCTTTGTAATCCCGGCCAATTTCTTTAATACGACATGCTCATACTGAGCACGTACCCAAATTATTTCCTCTTCTCTAAACAGGTACATGCTTCTTCTCATGGCAAGAGATATGAGGCTTTTAAAAATCTATTTATCTTCACTACTGCTTGTGTTAGTTCTGTGTGGCGACTGTAAAACGTATCTATGGTAAGCCAAGTGCACAATAAAACTTTAAAAAAAAAAAAAAAAAAAAAAAAAGGTAAGAGAAAAGTCAACGGAGTACCAACCACGATTTGAACTTAAAACCCAGGTTTGAAGTTTTCAAACTTGGGTTTGAAGACTTCAAACCACGGTTTCAAAGAAAAACTGCACAATAAATCTTTAAACCCCGGTTTCAAACTGGGATTTTTAATTTTTAATCCGTTTATTTCAATCCGTAGTTTAAAAATATTAGACCCCAGTTTCAACGCCAAATGCACAATAAATCTTCAAACAACGGTTTGAAGTTTAAACCGCGGGTTAAGACGCCATTTGCATAATAATTATTTCATTATCGTTTTCATTTTTAAATCATATTTCGAGTATTTCAAGTTTGAAGTCATTAAATTTGCAAACTGTCTTCAAAGCATGGTTTCAACCTTTAAACCGCGGTTTAAAATAGTATCGTGCAAACGGTCACGTACAAGTAATCCAACTTCAAATCATGGTTTGTAGTAAGCCAAGTGCACAATAAATCTTCAAACCACGTTTTGAATTTAAAACCCGGTTTGAAAACTTCATACCACGGTTTGAAGAATTATTGTGCACATTTTCTTTTAACCCCGGGTTTTAAATTTTCAAGGGTCTAAAGAATTATTGTGCATTTGGCTTGCTGGAACCCCCAATTGAAACTTTAAACCCAGGTTTGAAGAATTATTGTGCACATTTTCTTTTAAACCCGGGTTTGAATTTTCGAAACTCGGGTTTGAAGTTTCAAACTAGGGTTTGAAGTTCTAACTTAGGTTTAAAGATTTATTGTGTATTTGGCTTGCCATAGTATCCCCATACCTCATTAGGGTGCAGTTTTTTTCTTTTTTTTTTTTTGTAATCACCGCGTCCATTCCAGGATTTTTGAAAAAAAAACCACAAGGGTCACTAAAACTGACCGAAACTAGCTAGTCTGGCCCAGAAAACTTGACACGTCAGCTGTTTTCCTCTGTTTGTTCATTACTCACAAGGGTCAGTTCTTTCAGTATGTATTCATCAAATTGCAGTTTGTATCCGTATTTTCCTTGAGATTAGTGAACCCATTCTAGTATCTAGGAAAATCTAGTCCCGTTTACCCTGCAAACTATATTGTTGTCATATGAAGAATTTCACTTAATCCATTCATGCCTAGTGGACTCTTCTACTATAACTCTGTGGACCAGTCTTTTTTCCAATAGCTAGGTGTCTGCTTAGTTTTTTTATCATGACTATATTTCATAGAAATTCCTGAGCTTAATGCAAACAGTGCAGACCCTAATCAGACGCCGCGGGTTGCGGCGTCTGATCTGGATCTAACTGTTTGCTAATGTTCTTTTATGGGACGCTAGGCGTAAGTGGGTTAAGTCCATTCTCCGAATTTGGTTCGTTCATGTACTCTGTTTTTCAATGGGCGATCTTTTTAGAGGTCTTTCAACTTCTTCGCTTCTATCACTTCATCCATGAAACCAGAATCACTGAGAATAGGCAAAAGGATCCTAAGGAAGATAAAAATAACAATTGTACTATGATGATTTTTTTAACAAAAGGAAGAAAAGGTAAAAGAATCAAAGCACTGACAGCACTGGTGGGTCGACCGTCTCTGAGTGTAGGCTGGAAAAATGATCCTGGATGGGGACTTAAGACTGTTTCGTTTAAAACTTAACTTCCTGTTATTTATGCGAACAGTGCCGACTCTGATCAGATGCCACATTCGTCCGATCTGGATGTGCACTGTAAGCCAATGTCTAAGTCCAGGCTTTACAAATAACTCTCTTTATACTGCACTCTGACGTCACAGTGACAAGAATAGCGAGGCTATAAATAACCGTTACCTGGATGTCGTACTAACACGTGGTTTGATTACATTGGGCAATGATAATTACGTGGTCAATAACCTTAAGGAAATTTTGGTATATGTATACTATGGATCGACTGTAAACAAATTACCCAATAAAAGTCACATTAGCTGACAGTTTGTTTCGAAAAATGTTGCTAGACAAGAGTGTTTACAAGTACTGCGTTTTCATTACAACATACGAAAACTTGCAACGTCATTGAAATGATGGTAGAATACAAATAGGAACCGTGCTGTTACTGTTTATTGATGTATGCAAAGTGAAGTCAACAACACTGATCTAAGATTTATTGCTTTTATACAAATTGGTTGCCATTTGGTTGCGAAAAATACACAATAAATTACTACTGTCATAGAAAGGCTTTTTCATCAGCATGATGTAAAACGGTTTGAACAGTTTGAAATACGCATAAAATGTGCAATTCATGTAAATGCGTTATGTTTGAAATAGTTTGTTCTCGTAAATAATTCAAGGCAGGGAAGCTTTACAACTGAATAAGTTTCGTTTAGTCATTTTAACCGAAAAATGCCAAGCAAAGTTATAGCAGACGACGAAGTTGTTTTTATTACTTATTATTTTTGAAAGTAAATAATGCTCGACATTCTATTTTATTGTTGTTTTGAGAGAAAATAATGCTAGACATTTCATATGAATCATCTAGACATAGTCATGTACAATTCCAGAACAAATCCTTTCTACCTTATCCTTAATGGCGTGGTTACGAAGGCTAGAATGTATAATCACTACTTAACCAGTGACAGGGAAACAGGGGTTTGACCTCTGAGCGTCTGAACTGGAATCTACGATCGTTGATGCCAGGCACACCCATGAATGCCAGCAAATTATGTCAGTGTCGATTCTTTGTGGTTGTGGCACTTTCTGATCTTCTTCCTTATTTTCTTCAGCCAAACGTCAATAGCAGAATGACAGTAAGTGTAGAACGGTCTCATATGAAGCAATACAGTTTCCAAATGTATCTATTTTAATCTGAAGGGCTGAAAAAGTTGCATCACAAAAACATGCCTGTATAATATTGACCCCCTTTAACCCCACTTTTATGTAGTAAAACTGGGGTTTACAGGGGTATACATTATTTTTCTTATTTCTGTTTAGGCGCTTATAACGAGTACTCACAATCTATGTTTTGAGCAGAAATATGAAAAAAATATCAGAATTGTTATCTAAAAACATTCAGTTTTTTTTTGCGGTGAAATTTTCAATATATTTGTATAGGCGTGTTTTCATAATAAAAAAGGTACACTTTGTCATTGATTTGCATTAAAATGATTACTTGAGATTGTTTTCTAATTCCAGAACTTAATTCTGTTTCATTTGGTAGCTTACTGCTACTTAGATGTTCAGCCATTGTACGAGTTCCTTGTATACATGTAGTATCAGATCACGACCATATCATTTGATCTTTCGAGTTACATTTTGTTCATGAAAATGCGAACCAGTCTCCAACTGTGTTTCAGTGGGATCACCCGTAAAATAATAACTAGATAAAATTCTGTTTAAACTGTATCTTATCAATAAATAAACCGAAACTGGTGCAGTATGTATGCATGCTTGAACCGTGTGTGATAAAATATATGAAAATGGTGACAGTGTCAGTCAATTAGAAATCCGTTAGGCTGGTTACTTATTAACTCTCCCTCGTGCTTTATTAGCGCAGTTTCTATGTTGTTTTTTTTTTGTTTTTTTTTTTTTTGTTTTTTTTTTTGTTTGTTTGTTTTTTTCATGATTTTTTTAAAACTTTTGCATTAAAGATTAGATTCACTTTAAATGTTCATTATTTGTTTTAATTTATGGAAGTCTAGGAATTGGTTTACAACACTAGTCTCAGGAAATTGAATTCTTTCATTACAGCTACTAGTATGATTTCATTACTTATCCACAGGACTTTTGCAATATATGGACCTTTCAGTGCGTTCATTTGTTTAGAATGTTAAAATGGTATATTGATATATAAAATCAAAGCCATTAATAATCGTTTTAACCATCTATACCAAATATACTCCTAACTGATGTCATACATACCAAATATATCCTTAATTGGTTATCTTTTTCTCATTTAAATCCTCCCACTCGAAGATTAAATGTATTTTAGAGTTAAACTATGAACCAGTGCCATTTCTCGTCCTAATGAAACACGACGTTTCTTTGTTTATTGATTATTTTTGCTTAATTAACATATATAAAAATATCTTTATAGTAAACATACAAATTATCGTAAATTTAGTTTATTTTATCCTCAAAAGAGTACAATCAGAAATGACTCAATGTTTTGCATTGATGGATATTGCATATAAGATGTTTACTGTATAAACATTTAGAATTTTAATCACGTTGTTACTGTTTTGAAGCCACAGACACTATAAATAACCGAATGTTGAAGATCTTGGAAATCTACGCGGGTAATTCATTAGATCACGGCCTAACATATCAATCTTCACTTCTTTTTTCCCACATAATTACCAATGAGGTCAATGCAATTTGTCCGGTTATGTTTAAGGGCCTACATCTATGCTGATAAAAAAAAAAACTGAGGGGTATTCGTACAACCATGTCATTCATCGACTGCTGTCTGGAAGGCATAATGGGACCGTAAGTGGCGTCCACGCATTACTTTTTAAAAGTTTTGAGAAAGTGAAAACTTTGAACCCGTTACGCTTTCCTGCATTAACTGTAATTCGACAGGTATGCTCTCAGGCATTCACATGTTGGAGCAGCACACCTTTTGTGACCACTCCACGCTTTTTGCAATAATAGCAGTCCGTAGCCATCCAAGAAATCGGAGTGGTACTCTCCAGTAACTTTTTGACCGTGTGGCATGTAATCAACAGACATGACGCTCTCGGCATTCCGAAAGATTTTCGTCATTTTCTTGTCAGCCAATCCCTGAGTCTGAATACTTTTGGGAGAGGTTAGGATTTCAACTGGTTACCTTGGCATTTGGTTTCCGGGTAGTGGTGAACAAGTAACAAATCACTAATTTGCCACTTGTAACAAATCTAATCTTTCAATAAAATTGTCAGCGTCCTGACTATATTGTGCCAAAAGTGTTTGGCACATCGAAGCACAGACAGCCTTCGCATGTTCGATGTATTAACATTCGCGAAATTTCGGGGTATTAACAACCTCCTTGGTTTATCTGAGTGGACACGTCGTCCTTAAATATCGTTTAATAAAGATCCTCAATGAGAAATAAGACGTGAGGGCTGGTGGTAATTATGTTAGCCCGGTCGTCTAATGAACGGCCCTCGTACATTACCATTTTACCTATAATATCGTTGACACGTTTTGGGTTTCACAAGCCTTATGATAACTTTAGCCTTGGTCCTGCTGAACCCGGATTTGCTATGCCTTTGTAAACAGTGTAGATCCAGATCAGCAGCTGGCTTCTGAAGACACCAACTGATCTGGATCTACTGTTTGTCATTATGTGACTTTGTATAAACAACCTGGATCAAGTAATCTTATTGGCTTAACGTTAGAAGCGGACGGGGTATCTTAATTTATTTTTGAATTATGTTTTTGATATAGGTTCTAGCCATTTAAAAGCTAGACTGTGGCGGTGATCAGGGATGTTAGTGAAGCCAATGGTATTAACACAGTGCAATTGAAAATAATTCATTTGAATGAACTTTATGGGGTGTGTGCAACGCTGCAAACTACAATATTATCATATGAAGTCTCAATGAAATCGTGACTCAGATTTTTTTTTAAATTCATGCGTTCTTTGTTTTCAAGCGCAACCCTTATAAATTTTATTATCATTTCGAAAACATGCATATTCAAATATATTGAGAATTTTACCACCAGAAAGTACTTGTGAGAACCGCCTCAGGGAGGCGGTTCGAACAAGTACCCACAATCTGTGTTTTTGAGCAGAAACAGGAAAATTAACATTCTCCTGTAACGCCCAGTTTTACTGTATAAAAGTGGGGTTTAACGGGGTCAAAACTATATGTTTTCGTGATGATTTAGTTATTGTTAAGTCGGTTGTCGGATTCGAAAATAACACATTGTATAATTATTTTGCTCTGTTGTTTCATATCTTATCTGTTTCTTTTGGGAGCTCTCTTTCTCTCTTTCTCTCTTTCTCTCTCTCTCTCTCTCTCTGTATGTGTGTGTGTGTGTGTGTGTGTGTGTGTGTGTGTGTGTGTGTGTGCAGACCAACACGGGTGCACAGGTTCATCCGGGCCTTCGATGTCTGCATACGCCCTGAAGACAAGTCTTCTCATGGCGCACACATTCATAGACCATTTTCTGTTTCAAATGTTTCCCTTTCTTGTCGGTGAACATAATCTTGTTAACAACTGTTAAAGTGTTTAGTCATTTAAGGGTACAAGACACACGTGATAGAGTTTTCTCCTTTTTTGACAAAGGAGACGATGTTTGTGACTTTCTGTTTGCTTGCATATACACCATGCCCCTTTAGGAAAAGTGGTCCACTGGGAAAAGCGAAAAAAGAATTTTCTCCCTTTTCTTTTAGGATGGACCCCTTTACAGAAGGGAGGCAATACAATTTTAACAGAGTTTTGCCACCTTGAAAGCGCATCTAGTCCTTTGAATGGTTTTGAATTACTAATAGAACTGGTATCTTGCTACAATTTTATGAGGTAATCAATTAATAACAATAAAGCCGTAGCCAAATTATTTTTATCTTATGCTGCCTGTAAAGAGTTAACGGGTCATTCAGAACTATTTATGATGCCACGTTTGTGTGAAGTATTTAATTGATAACAAGTTCTCTTAATCGTACGGCTTCATAAAGGAACTGTGCTATAAGAAAATATCCGAATGCTGACAGCTACGATCAATTTGCACATCCACATAGCCTGATCGGGCTTACATAAACATTGGAGCTGCAACGTGAAAAAAGCGTGCATTTTGACATGTGCTCCCAACGAAGGCCAATCAGCCAGCACTACCGCTCAGTCTGATGAGTCTTCTTTGTCCGCATGAAGAAACTTTGCATCCTTGGCTATTGAAAATGCGTCCGGTTAAGATTCTGATCAGACTGCGCGAATGCGCAGGCTAATCTGAATTTCCGCTGGGCGCACATGTCCGAAGGTACGTTTTCTAATGTTGCGACTCACTGGACACTGTAAATTTTATACAGTCGAACCCCGTTATCTCGACTACGCTTATCTCCAATAATCGCTTATCTCGGAGTTAAAAACTGGCCGCTGTTAAAACATGAAAATCTAACAACAGGGTAACGAAATATTCTGGAAAAGAGGAGCAACTAAGGAGCAATTTCTCCTCTTTTCCGCAATATTTTCAATGTATATCTAATTTCAGGAGTCAAATTACATATTTATTTGTAAATTGCGGTTGTTCGATTTTCTTTTTTCCTCAGTTCTGCAAATCTGATATGTCGAGGTATGGATATCCCGAAATATTTAAGAGAGTCCCTTGGACTTCGAGATATCGAGGGTCGACTATATCCTGTCAGATTCACGGATTCAGCTGGCCGAACTGGCTCTTTATTATTCACAAACATCTCGAAGACACCTTTTCTTATGTTTTTTTTTTTTATTATCATTATTTTTTTTCTGATGGCGCGGCTCCAAGATACACTATCCGTTCTCAGAACAACTAGCTGGTCATGATTCTTTCAACTTTACAATAAAGACGAAACAATAATTATTGTTGATCAAAAGCAGGCTGGAAATTTCCTTCCTGTAATAGTTTCTATGCGATACGATTAATCATTTAGTATTTTTTATAACAGTTGAACCTAAAGTGAAGATTTGGTACCAGTAAATTCGGTGTTTACTTCTGACCTTTCTGACCCTTTAAAGGCAGTGGTACTGGTGTAGTCTATTTTTTGTGTTGCCTTTTGGTTATTCGCTGCGGGGCTTATTCCGTATTTTGTACTGATCGTTGTCTCCTTGTTGTGTCTGTCTAGCATTGCAACCACCTTGTTGGGCAAGAGGGAGCTTGTTGTTTTGTTTTTTTTCTTTTTCCTGTGTTTGTGTCTTGCGTTTGACGATTTGTCTTTGGCTTGGCCCGCCGTGGTTCAACTATTGGTTTAAAATTACTCTGTTACACAGTGGAATTAGCCATGAGTACTCTCTTTGTTTATCATGGTGATGAAATTGTTTTTGAATGTTTTCGCTTTGATGCACTGACTGAGTTGTGAGCCTTTATGCGAACCGATTTATTTATTTATTTTTTTTTTTTTCTGTATTAAGAGTTACATCGGGACCCAGGGTGAAGTTTGCTGGCCGTAAAAATGCTTTAAAGCCCCCCGGTGGTTTATTCTACTGACCGTTCTAAGGCGGTGGTCCCGTTGATGGTCTTACTATTTGTTGCTTTGTGGTTTAATTTACGAAGCAATTTTTAATTCTTGCCTTGTGTTATTTTGTTCTTGTATTTTTTTCAGTCCTTTTTGCATTAGCTCGCTTGGGGAAGAGAGAGCTAATCTTAATGCTTTTGTACGTTTGTCCGATTTTCACTTGTTTGGTTTGTCTGTTTTATCTTCCTCTTTGTGTCTGGGAAGGGCTGCGGTTTGTGATTATGGCACTCCCTGGACTTTTTCTCTTATCTTTTTTGTGTCTTGTGTACTGTTTGCTCTTTCTCTAGGTGTCATGGTTTATTTTCTCTTCCTCTTGGTGTCATTGGTAGGCTATGTTCTGTGATTGTGGCTCTTCCTTGACATCTTCTATAATACTGTTGTGCTTTTACACCATAATGCAGTCTGTGAACTAATACAATCTTTTTTTCGTAGAAAACAAACAGGAACTAAGTCAATAATTTCTATGCAAGATAAAATCAATGAAAGCCTTATTTTGTCAATTATTTACAATCGAGCCATAGTATACAAACGCCAAAATCCGAGTAAGTATTCTTTATAAATCTATAGCGGGCCGTTATCGGCCCGTCAGGGTAGCTGACGGGCCGATAACGGCCCGCCATAGATTTATAAAGAATGCTAGCGGTAGTTGTCCAAGTGATTATCATTGACCAATGATTGGAAACCGCGCGTTAGGCGGTATTTTATAGTCACGTTATGCTTGTCGCTGTGACGTCAGAGTACAGTGTAAAGAGGGTTATTTGTCAAAACAACCTGGACTGGGACATTGGCAAACAGTGCAAGTTCCGGACCATTTTCCCTCCTTTCACCAAGAGAAAATCGACCCACCAGTGTTTTCAGTACTTTGATTTTCCTCTGGAACACATGGTCCATACTAACTGCACTAAAGACAGCAACAACACTGCGATTCACGTTTTCTTGCTTTAATTAACAAAAATGGCAACACATTAGGGTGCCAAAAAATGTAGATTCCGTTCCCATTGTGACTGGCGTCCCATAAAAGGGACGTTGGCAAACAGTGTAGACCCAGATCAGACGCTACAGAATGCGGTGTCTGATCAGGGTCTACACTGTTTGTATTTACTATAGGAATTTCTATATAACATAGTTATAATGAAAATTAACTAGAATCCTTTCTATTGGAAATGGACAGGTCCATAGATTTAAAGGCTAAATATTCCTAAAAATTAGACATTTTTTTTATCCAAGAAAGGTTTAATAAGTTGATATATAGTATTAATACAATCATAAAATGTGGCATCTGACAGCCTGTAAAATTTCAGTTAGATTCTCGTTCTTCAGCTGGATCAAAAATGATTTTTTTAATCATATTTCCGAAATAATGTTGCCAATATTAATTCAGAGATACAATAAAAAATCATTTCATTTCAAGAACTAGAGACTAACTGAAATTTTACAGGCTGTCAGGTGCCACATTTTACGATTGTATTAATAACATATATCAATTTATTAAACCTTTCTGGGATAATAAAATGTCTATTTTCGAGGAATATGTAGCCTTTAAGGTAGAAGAGTCCACTAGTCACAACCGGGTTAACATACCTAAGAAACTTTAATATGCCTAACACTTTACATAAAAGATTGGCAGACGATATGCAATATACATGTTTTTTTATTTTTCCTGAAACTAGAGTTTGACTTTCGCGTGGAATAGCTCATTTCTCAAGAAATATCAACCCTATCATGTAAGAAGTATACGAATTCTACCATTTGTTGTCTGCTGATTTCAGATGAAATCTATATTTACCCTAAATTAGAAGACACCATGATCCCTTATCAATCTTTCCTTAAGTTTGAACAAGTCTATTTTGTTACCTGATCATTTGAATGAGTGTAAAACAGTGTATACTCTGATCAGACGCCGCGTTTTGCGGCGTCTGATCTGAGTATACACTGTTTGCTCTGGCCTGTCTGACCAGAATACTTAGGGAAAATATGGTAAACCGTGTTTTGCTTATAAACGCAAGAGGCGGGAAAAGGGCAAAGATGTAACACTACGCCCAAGGCAGTGTTGAATTTCATCACTTGACGAATCCTTTTGAAGTTACTTGTTTGTGAGTGATTAATTGTTACGTTATGTGCAAAACATATGACGGAAATGATGAAACTGAACGTATAAGGTTTGCAAGTGACAGATATATAGGATGCATCCTCAAACAGCTATTAAATTTGTCCATTTGGTGCCATTTTGTTTTCATTTAATCTTGAGAAGGCTGAATATAAATTTCCAAATCATTATGTTAACACACCTTTGTGAAATGCATACTTTTAATCCTTCCCCTAGACAAAGTCTGCACAGTGCACTCTCCGCGCAGACTAATCTACGTCTTCGATGGGTGCGCATGCAGTCTTGTACATGCCGGAAATGTTGTGCCCCTGCGTAATTTACAGTTCCAATAAATACTACAAGATGTCTAACACAAGTAGTATATCCCCACATACCCTTTTCTTGTATTAGGCGATCCCCATCTCAGACTGCCCCTCTCAGTGGTCCGATCTCTTCTTTTAATTATCTATTATCAAGACACTGGGTGAGGTACAAAGGTGCCTACCCGGCAAACACACAACATCGAAACGACGTTGTTATCATGTTGTACGTTTACTGGTTATGCTTAGGTTAAGGGTCAGTTACCCACTGTGTTATTTAAATATTAAAATTACATTAGACCCAATTAATTCTCTCTCTCTCTCTCTCTCTCTCTCTCTCTCTCTCTCTCTCTCTCTCTCTCTCTGATTTCTGATACAGAATTTTCCTTGTATTGAACACCTAAGGAATTCAGTATACCACCTTATTCTGCTATATTATCTCATAAATGAGCAAGCACACGAAAAAATCTACAATAAAACCTGTGTGACCAGCAAACACTCAGATCTGCCTGTACGTTCACTAAGTATGGAAAGGATTCTCATTAATCCCTTTTTGAACAGTCCAGACACTGTAGAAGGCACATATCAGCAAAGACTCAAACTGCGCGGATGCGCAATCTTCTGAGTCTTCGCTGGTCGCACATGTCTTATTGTAGGCTTTGTCGTACGCTGGCTCGTTAATCTGAATGAAACAAATTCATTTCAACATGATTTATTGTAGACGACATCAATGAAAGTTAACAAGGTCGCAGGCGTAAGCATGCAGATACAATATGTGTATAAGGATAAAACAAAGTGTAATTAAATGATATTCGTCCTGCATGGCTTCTCAAAATATTACAGCAAGCGTGTTACTGTGTTCTTAGTTTTTCGAAACATCACGAAAACACGCCAATGTAATTTTGACCCCCTTAAACCCTACTTTTATATAGTAAAACTGGGGTTTACAGAGGTATACATTATTTTTCTAATTTCTTATCAAAACATAGATTGTGGATACTCGTTAGAACCGCCCCGACGAGGCGGTTCTAACGAGTACCGACAATCTATGTTTTGAGCAGAAATATGAAAAAATATTAGAGTTTTTTATCTAAAAATTTTCAGTTTTTGGAGGTGAACTTTTCTATATATTTGAATAGGCGTGTTTTCGTAATGGACCAATCCTGATCAGATTGGATACTTGGCTACCGACGGAGTGCCTTGCGAAGACTTTGATCAGGCTGCGTGGATGTGCATGGTGATCTGAACCTTCGCTGGGCGCACATGCAATCTTGTTGGAAACGCTATGCCCTGGCCAAGTTGTATCATATATCATACATTTTTAATGGTACGTATATAAGGAATCATATTTGGTACAGCGGCATAACCAGAACGACATTGTTGTTACGCACACCCAGGAAAAATCTTGAAAACAAAAAAACAACAAAAAACTTCCTTCTGTCGCGTCTACAACAGGGACCACTCTTAAAGGAAAGAATTTGCTTTCAGAGGAGCAAATTCTTACCTTTCAGAGTGGCCCAAATTTTAGAAGCGATTATTTTCCCGGATGGTAGAAAAGCAAACTATTTTATGTTAACTCCTCGCATATCTTTGTCTTTTTAATATAGGGGAACAAGAAAGTATTCGTACACTTCTTATTAACTTATGAAAGTAAAATGTAGGCAAAAAAGTATGTGCATTTTAATAAAATTTCCATTGAAATTTTCAGATGACGCCATTACAGTTGATGATGCGTTGATGATGGATGGTTTCCAGCAATGTTTGTCGTCTAAATTTCAGATCAGGACCTTCGAATTAACTGACAAAGTGATGTTAAATACCTCAAGTGTTAATGATAAACATGTTTACAAGCAAACACACACTCCTAAATTTCTTTACTAACTTTGTTATAAATGTTATATGGAATTATTTTGAAATGGTGGAAGGAAATGAAACGCAAGTCAAGAATACGATTTGTTTATAACTTCAAATGTTGCATTTCACAGTTCCAGATGTTCTACATTCAAGTAGTCTAATAGCCCCGCAAAGTTTAAAATACCGTTTGCTACATTTTCATTCGAATTTAATTAAAGGCGAATGTATTTAACTTCTGTGCTTTATTTCAAAATTTTATAGAAACAAAAAAAGACAAAAAAACAACAGATTTAGGCAATGCATAAACAGAAAATGTACCCCACTGTGTACGTCTGCCCCCGACGTATTATTTGATTAGCGCATTCGAGTTCATTCTTTCGTGCATTAAAAGTCAAAAGGGATTGCCTTTGGAAACAAAGAACACACAGAATCACGAAAATCGGAGATTCGGTTTGATTGAGTTTCTTCATATGCAACACTTCTAATAAGCATTGACCAGGTGGATTATTTAAATATATTTTTCTGATTGACGCTGCTCAAAGTTTTACAAAGGGAACTTCATTAAGATAAGATTTGTCTAGACAAATTATCATTAATGCGATTTTTGTTTTAGTACTTTCAATTGGGATCACATGAATCAGTTGAAATGATAGATTAAAAATACATAGGGAATGTATGATGTCATTATACATATCACATATGTAATTTTAATGTAGAAAAAGCGTGATAATAGTAATGTACGCTCCGAAACTTGGTTATTACTACAACAAAGTTGTAAATCGAGAATGTCCATCAGCCACATTTTAGAAGATTTGAGCTGAGGCACATTGTTTTTCAAGAGTTTTTGCTGTCCGCATGAGGACGCTTTGGGGCCTTGGTAAGCCTGATGTGTTCATGCCATCTTGTAGGAATGGCTGTGTCCCGGTTCATTAGTATACCCCACCCCAGTAAGCATTCTACATAAATCTATGGCGGGCTGTTTTCGGCCCATCAGGGTAGCTGACGGGCCGATAAAGGCCCGCTGTAGATTTATAAAGAATGCTGGCTGGGACAGTAGTGTGGTATCCTATTCCTTTTAGGTTTAACTGAAACTTCTTCTCAGCGTGTACGATAAATTTCACATAAATTAAACAATGTGTTATTCTTTCTTTTCAGAAACATTAGCAATATTCTTTGACATTGTATTGAAGTCCTAGAAACATGTGATTGTAGTCCTTGTGATTTCTATACGAGATAATCAAACATTATGAAAACACGCCTATTCAAATATACTGAAAATTTTACCACCAAAAAAAGTGAAAATTTTCAGAGAAAAATGCTAATATTTTTCATATTTCTGCTCAAAACATAGATTGTGGGTACTCATCGACGAGGCGGTTCTAACGAGTACCCACAATCTATGTTTTTGAGCAGAAATAAGAAATATAATATATACCCCTGTAAACCCCAGTTTTACTATATAAAAGTGGGGTTTAAGGGGGTCAAAATAATATAGGTATGTTTTCGTGATGAAGGCGATTTTGAATTACCCGATAAAAAAAAATGAAAATAATTACACTATTTTTTTTTTTTTTTTTTTTTTTTCTTCTTCTTCTTCTATCATTTATTAGCAGTTTTATAAACATTAACACAACTTCTGTAGAAAACTGGAGACATCCAGAAACCATGGAACATAACTTTCCCAAAGTACCGAAGTAAGCGTTCAACGCTTTCGTCGCCTTGTTTCTGAAATGGAATATTCCATCTTCGAAATTCGGGCACCCTCATTGATACAAATGGGGTTCAAGTCCAAAAATGAAAATTCAAGCGCAAACAGTTTAGATACTGATGAGACGTGTCTCATCAGGATGTACATTGTTTGCAAAGATATCTAGTTTGGCCAGCAGAGCTGACGGATTAATCATATGAAACGACAACAGAAAACAGCACTTCGACAATCACAAATGAATAGAGAGCAGACACGAAAAGAAACTGCATCAATCAGAAGTAACCGCCAGGGAACATGTTGAAACACTTAAGTTCGTTAGTTTGATATACAACCATAATGTTATGCGTAAAAAATAGCCGTGTCTCGCTAACATGCTGAAAAAAAGGTCGGTAGTACTCGTAGGAGAAACCTTTTTTTTTTTTTTAATTTCTCTATTTTTTTTCTCCAGATAAGAACAGGGTCAGGCCTGTACTTTTATGGAAATACAGGTATTTTGTTGAGGGTCGGTGCTTTACTTTTTTTTTTTATTTTGCATTTTTACTTACTGATAAAAATAGCGGAATCCGGTGTTTGAAACAGGGTCGGTCGGGTTAGCGGAAACGCAGCTATTTTTTTTACGCCTTAATAAATGAATACGTCTTTCCGTTCTTCACCATAGTATGTTTTGTTTCCTTTGGGATCATTTAGCCCATTCTGGTTACTTTGAAAATCGAATTCCGTTTAAGCCGGTGTTAGGAGGGCCACGCAAACTACATAGCTGTATATGAAAAGGCTTTTTAAAACCGAGTCTTTCTCTGTGTGGTCTCTGCTTCCAACGGCAACCTTTTAGATTGCAACAGGTCTGTCGTTTTGGCCCTCGGGTGGCTGTATTGGCGCTTGGTGAAGCCAAGGGCTAATACAGCCATCTGAGGGCCAATCCGATAGACGGGGGACCTGTAACAAGCCCAGTACGAAAACATCCATTTCATGACATTTTATAAATCAACTACGTTTATTCACTGTTAGTACTGTCGAGAGAAAATTAAACCGCTTTCCTCGTTCTGATTTTACTTGAACATAGTAAACTAAGGTGAATATGAGAGACAGATTTAAATTTCAGGAGATAGCATCGACGCCATCTTGATTTGCTTTTAAATTATTGTTTGTGCACGTTTTATGCCTTAAATTATTGGCCCTCCTTACCTCATTTGAAACCTCTCAATTCTAACTCCTAAAACGCTACTAAGTTCTATTATTGCCCTCGTATTAGACAATGCCAAATGTCATATAGATCTGATGCACTCGTTAGACTGTATATAACACAGTTTCATACATATTAGTACTAAAACTTATTTAGCTGATTAATAAAAAATGGTAATACTGCTTGAACCATTCAAATATAACTATTACCATCTAGTTAAGTATTTCCTTAAATGCTGCTGGCCTAGGTGACTCGGTCGAATGCGAGTTCGACTGGTGATCAGGAGGTTGCGTGTTCCATCCCCGCCGGGTCCGGCAACATTCTTTTGTGGAGACTGATCATGAAATATTTTGAAAATTTGGTTAGGTTAATTGACCGGTTCGACATGATCTTAATAAAGTTTGCCGGCCGTTCAACTCAAAACCAGTAAACCTTAAGTGCTTACGTCAGAAAATGTCGTGTCCGTGTATGCCAGGATGACTTGCTTATAGTTAGCTTGGGATGTAACTGGTGCATGCAAAGATGATTGAGGTTGCCGTTTAGCTGAACGGGGAATTTTTAGCTGAACGAATAATTTTCATTGGAGACAACCCTGTCAACAATGATTTCCATTCCTGAAAAAGGGTCTACTTTGAAATGAAAGAATTTGCTCCAAAGGTGTCTACTTTAAAAGGAAAGCATTTGCTCCCACTGAGAGCCAATTCATAAAGGGTATAATGTGTAGAAAACGCAAACAGGAAGTCACTGAAGTCGTGTTCCTTGAAAACAAATGATGGAAAACATATTAAATGTATCAAGACCCCACCCCACTCCCACCTGAACGTCAGACGGTTGTAACGCTGGTACCTTTAGAAAATGAATACTGTATATTAACCAAGAAGGAAGCTATAATATCTTTACTAAACATATTTGTCATAATTTGTCTTTCTGTGTGAAGTAAAGACATACATTATTATGTGTTTATAAACAGTTTTATACTCGTCAATCGGTGGTATGCAAAGCTATATTTTGCTTAATTCTTCACGAAAAGGCGTCCACTGGAAGAGATATATCACTTGACGTAAATGTTTTACGTTTGTATATTACGTCAAATGTAAAATGTACTATGACACTTAACTGAAAATTCAGTGAAGCTTGCTATGGGAACCACAAAAAAGTAAACATGTACGTCCTAGTTATCATTGTATAATTATGAGAAACACTCGTGAAGGAAGTGCGTTCTTATAAAAGAATTGAATTATCAATATGACGCCAAATTACTATACCGTTCTGTCTAAACGAATCTACATCTCTTGGCCCTGGAATACCATTGTTCCTCGAAGTAAAGGTCTACCATAACTTGATGATTTCATCAAATCTGTCTAAAAGTGTGTTTGATTGTCTCCTTAAAGCTGAGGATCACCTCAACATAAGAAAATTTCGTAAATATTTAAGGCGACAAGCACAGCTACCTCAAAGTGAAGGATTGGCCTTTTTTGACCTACAGAGTGTAGATTGTAAACTCTAGCTATGTGAGTGTGCTCGTCGTTTGCAGCGATACAGAGAATCCGTCACAGAAGCAAAATTTTACGATGTCAGACAGGTTTTAATCATTTGGAAAATCTTTCAGAAACTGAAATATGGTACCGGTTTGGATTTTGTACTCACATAATAATGATAATTGTCTACATTCTTTGCGCCCGTATTGTTTCGTTCACCAGACGGAGTATGGCAATTACATCCCTGCTAGTATTTCTAGCTTTGAGGTACTATGCTGCAGGATCGTACGTTTCGTTGGCGGGAGAAACTTGGGAAGCCATATTTAAAGCTGTCCATAGAGTTTTGGATGCTCTCAGTGACATTGGTAGACTTTTATAACATTTCCGATAGGAATACACTTATCGGCAGTTAAGGCTTCATGTCTTTTATGTGCATTTCATGTATAATCATTGCATTTCGATTACGAAAACACGCCTATTCAAATACACTGAAAATTTTACCACCAAAAAATGGCAATTTTTCAGATAAAAAATACTGATATTTTTCATATTTCTGCTCAAAACGTAGATTGTGGGTACTCGTTAGAACCGCCTCGTCGAGGCGGTTCTAACGAGTACCCACAATCTATGTTTTTGAGCAGAAATAAGAAAAATAATGTATACCCCTGTAAACCCCAGTTTTACTATTTAAAAGTGGAGTTTAAGGGGGTCAAAATTATATAGATATGTTTTCGTGATGTTTGTATGTTTAAACTAAGGCTTCATTTTATAACATTGCCGGTAAACAGAAGCTCCAAACCGATTGAACACGTCAGCCTGCATCGACGTTTATCTAACAGTGTAATGAGTAGGAAGTGAGAAATAGAAGTTTGAGGAAAGAAGTAGGAACTGGAAAACAAGGTAAGAGAAAAGTCCAGGGAGTGCCGCAATCACAAACCGCAGCCACTCCCAGACACCAAGAGGAAGAGGAAACAGATAAAACCAAACAAGCGCAAATCGAACAAACGTACGAAAAGCAACAGGGAAGTCTATCGGAGAATGTGAGAAATATGAAGTTGCTAGTTCTATTTTCCTGCAACTAACTTCCTACCTGTAACTTTCTACTTCTTATTTCCCACTACAGTGGGCTCTCGTTATTCCAAACTCCAAGGGACCATAATTTTCAGTTCGAGATAAGAGTAGTTTGAGATAACAGGAGTTGAGATGTAAAGAATATTTAAAGCAAAACTACACCAACATTATTATAAGCCGAGTATGACTTAAGCAGTAATTTGAGTTATCAGTGTTTGAGATAGGGAGAGTCGAGTGTACTGAAAATATTGTGGAAAAGAGGAGAAATTGCTCCTTTGAAGCAAGTTCTCTTTTCAACAATATTTGTGACCTGTTGTTAGAGTTCCATACTAAATAGGGACCTGATTTTCACTTCAAGATAAGCGGTTATTCGAGATAAGCGAAGTCGATATAACAAGAGTCGACTGTATCTACCGATATGCAGTCGAACCTCAATAGCTCGAACACCGATGGCTCGTATACCGTGGCTAATTCGAACTCGTTTTTGAGTTCCTACAAAATTCTTCGATATCTCAAGAAAACAAACATTTAAGGATTTTTTCTTTTTAAAATGAAATTGCATGTCGTGTGTACTCATTAGAATCGCCTCATCGAGGCCATTCTAATGATTGCACAACATACCATTATTGTCTAGATCGAAAAAAAAATCCCTAAATTATTACCCTTTGCTTCCTGGCCTGGCGTTCTGATTAACCTTCAGTGGCTTGAAGTACCCATATCTCGAAAACATTTCCACGGTCCCAAAGAGGTTTAAATTATTAAGGTTTGACTAGATATATATGCATGTTGCTATCAACTAGGAAGTCGGTGGTTTTGCCATTATTTGTTCCTCACCTCTTCTTCTTTTGGTGCTTCGTGAAGGCTAAGGTGCTTGCTTTTGGCATTTCTTGGGTATCTTCACATACAGCTCGAACACGGATGGCTCGTTTACCGTGGATGATTGGAACTCTTCTTTCAGTCCCTACAAAATTCTCCCAATAGCTCAACTAAACAAATAGTTAATGTTTTTTTTTCTTATTTTATCATGAAATTGTATGTTGTGTGTACTCATTAGAATCGCCTCATCGAGGCGATTCTAATGAGTACACACAACATACAATTATTGTGTAGAAAATCGAAAAGATTTCCCTAAATTATCGCTATCTGCTTCCTGAACTGGTGTCATGATTACCCTCAGTGGCTCGAACTACCCATGTATCGATCGAATTTCCATGGTCCCGAAGATGTTCGAGCCATTGACGTTCGACTGTACATTTTATGCGAAGGATATCAAGCAAAAATACGCAAAAATTGTCTCCCTTGTGAACTTGTGAAACCTGGCAAAAATTCTACTCTGCTAAGTGTACCCACTCTGCTTAATAATCTATTCAAACGAAAATACGTCACAAGCTCCAACACAATAAATCCCGTGATATTATCTAAACCGGAATTCGTACTTACTTTAAAATAATCCTTAGCTTTTATCTTCTATTCCAGTACAAATGCGAGGTTTTATGGGTAACCAGTTCAGGTTTTACATGCTGACACCACTATCTTATCTTCCAAACTAGCATACATGTACTAACTTTTCACCCGGCCACGCGATTGTTTGAAAAAGGTAAGATTTCAATATTGTCATACTTTTTTTTTATGTTATATGCCCTGTTAATCAGTTCTAATAACAGGGGCGGATAAGATTAAAGGGGTTCTACAACTCTGGGTCTAGATTTGCCTTGGTATACAGAATCACCGGATATAATATACTGAAAGGAAAAAGAAACGCAGGGTAGAGTTTTTTCCTTCTTATTTTAACCATTTTTTACGGTGTTTACTATAGCCATACACTTTTACAGATTGTCCTGTGAATGTGAACCGCGGGTATACGAGTCTTTGGTCGATGTGCTATCTACCCAGTGTGTGAAATCATTCAACCGTGCACTACACAGTGCATTGCACAGACAATACGGAAAGCCAAAATTTCGTGCAAAACAAGCATGTTTAAACCTTCAGCACAAAATTTCATCACACCATTTGGTACACTTCAACGATACACAACGCTCTTCGATTCTTTTACCGATTTTTCTTTTCATTTTTACGCTACTTTGAACTTTTTTTCAATCATGGTACGATTGACTGATGTTCAGAGGGGTAGGGCAATTGCGTTGCTGATGCAGGGTCAGAGGCAACAGCAAGTTGTCAATCATTTTGGGGTTAATGTCTCAACAATTGAACGTCTTGTTAGACGTTTAAGGGAGACAGGGCATTTAGCAGACCGACCGCGGTCTGGGCGTCCACGCGTGACGTCGCGACGTCGAGACAGGACAATCCGTCTGGCACATTTGCGGAATCGTCATCTCACTGCTACCGAAACTGCCCTTAATACAGTAGGTACGCATAATCGACAAATTTCTCCGAAGACTGTTGGAAGTCAATTGCGTGGGATTGGTCTTCGAGCTCGTCGTCCATACGTTGGTCTGCCTCTGACCCAGGCACGTAGGTTGCGTCGTATGGCCTGGTTGACGGCGCATGCGCCCAGGCTATTTCCGATGAGGCAGTGGAGACGAGTTCTTTTTACGGACGAGTCTAGGTTCACTCTCTATCGCGCAGATGGTCGACGTCGTGTGTACCGACGTCACGGAGAACGCTTTGCCGACGCCTGTGTTGTCGAACGGGATCGGTTTGGGGGTGGCTCCGTTATGGTCTGGGGAGGCATTGCTCACGGGATAAAATCACAGTTGATTATTGTTGCGGGCAATATGACCGCAGTAAGGTATAGGGATGAGATCTTGCGTCCTGTTGCAGTCCCGCTTGTGCAACAACGTAATCTGATTCTGCAGCAGGACAATGCCCGACCACATGTTGCCCGAGTTTGTCAGGGTTTCCTGGCAAACAATAACATCGCACCACTAGCATGGCCACCGTACAGTCCAGATTTGACCCCAATAGAGCACATGTGGGATGAGCTAGACAGAAGGGTTAGGAAGCGCCGAAATCCCCCCGCAACTCTCGCACAACTAAGGAATGTGTTGATCGATGAATGGAATAACATCCCGATGCGAACTGTCAATGCTTTGGTTAACTCTATCCAAAGGAGAATTAGGGCAGCAACGGCAGCAAGAGGGGGGCACACCCGATATTGATTTTAGTTTGATTTTGATTTCAAGATTTTGGGGGTAGCTACCAATGAACTTCAATAACTGGAGACTTGTTGATCACAAACCAATGAAATTTAGAACTTTTATTCCATACATGTACCGTTTTGTAATCATAGTAAAATATTTAACAAACTTTTTCAAACTCGAATGAAATTTAGGAATAAAATTTACCCTGCGTTTCTTTTTCCTTTCAGTATAGAATCAGATCATGAAAGCACTAGGGGTAAACCAGAACTGCTCTGAACTTTTGTTGACCACATACGCACGCGGTTTTTAATCTATTTAGACTGTGTATTTGGTTTTACTATCTGTCTCGCTCTGAGTATATCTTGTAAAACATTGACTGGATTGGTATTTTTAACTCTGTGTTCATTTATTTTCAGCCAGAGAAACATGGCAACACGATGGGGATGCTTGGGCGCTGGTAAAATAGCGAATGACTTCTTTACAGCAATAAAAGACAATCTTCCCGCTGAAGAGCATGAATTTGTTGCAGTAGCTGCACGAGACATTAAGCGAGCCCAGCCATTCGCCGACAAACTAAAGTTCAAGAAGGCATATGGTTCCTACGATGACTTTATTCAGGACCCCGATATAGAGGTTGTGTATGTTTCTACTATCAACCCAACACACGCTGAACAATGTATTCAGCTGCTGAATGCGGGAAAACATGTTGTTTGTGAAAAGCCTATGGCAATGAACTTAAAGCAAACAAAACAAGTTTTGGATGTGGCAAAACAGAAGAATCTGTTTTTCTTGGAGGGTCTGTGGAGTCGATTTTTCCCAGTGTATGTTCAGGTTAGAAAGGAACTGTCAGAGAATACTCTTGGCACGGTGAAGCTTTTGCGAGCAGAATTCTGTGTACCAATAGTAGACGTAGAACGAATCAAGCAAAAGGAGTTAGGTGGCGGGGGTTGTTTAGACATTGGTGTTTACCTCATATCGCTCGCATGCATGGTGTTCGATGAAATGCCAGAATCAGTGACTGCAGTTGGAAGTCTAATGTCTACCGGAGTGGATGAAAATGCTTGTATTATTTTAAAGTACAAGAATGGGGCTGTGGCTAACCTGATTTACCATACCAACACAGTATTTGGAGAAAACACCGCCGTCATATATGGAGACAAGGATAAACTTAAGTTGGGTTCTCCAATATGGTGTCCTACGGAGCTGACGACGCCGTCTAGTTCCTATGAATTTCCTTTGAAATCCGGGGATTATAATTATTTGAACTCTGGCGGGTTCCAGTACGAAGCAACTGCTGTGCGAAACTACCTCAAATCCGGAGCAAAGGAAACTACGGAAGCCTCTCATCGTCACAGTGTAATGATAGTTTGTATTATGGATGAAGTACGGAGGCAGCTTGGTGTCGTTTATCCTGAAGACTAACGGGATGAACTTACGTGAGTTGACATTTAAACAAGCGAATAAACCATGGACATTATTAATTTGTACGAATTCTTGTCGCTACGTTATCGTGCATCGGTATAATTTTATTTTTATACCCACGCATCGGATGATGCCGGGGGCATATAGTTTTTCGGTTTTCCGTACGTGCGTACGAATGTACGTCTTTCTGTACGAATGTGTATACGTACGTACATACGTACGTACGTGATCCTGTTAGACTCAGGTTAAGGCATTTGTACCAGGTAAAATTTTGCAGTTTTATAGTCAGGTACCCCACAGCGGGGGCATCCGTGTACTGCATCCGTGTACTGTGGATACATTTCTAGTTTTATTTTTATTATCTGTTATAAAATGACCAACATTATATGAGCCGCTTGTAGCGAAAACGTGCCTTCACGGCACGCATGGGCATCAAAAACCCGGATCAGACTGTGTAATCCGATCAGGGCCTTCGCTGTATACGATATCCTCAGCGGGCACACACCGTTGAAACAACATCGATTCAATGTTGACTCAACGTCGTGACGTTGAATCAACGTTTAATCGACGTTGTTGCAACGTTTTGTGTCTGTGGGTATTGTTTCAAACATAACGAAAACATACCTATATAAGTTTGACCCCCTTAAACCCTACTTTTATTTAGTAAAACTGGGGTTTACAGGAGTATATATTATTTTTCTTATTTCTGTTCAAAACATAGATTGTGGGTACTCGTTAGAACCGCCTCGACGAGGCGGTTCTAACGAGTACCCACAATCTATGTTTTGAGCAGACATATAAAAAAATGTCAGATTTTTTTTATCTCAAAGTTTTCATTTTTTGGTGGTAAAATTTTCAGTATATTTGAATAGGCATGTTTTCGTAATGAGGAGACCTAAGGCCGGATGAGACTTTGCGCATGCGCAGGATGATCCGCGCATGTTTGAAGACACTTTTCGCTTGACGTGGCTCGTATCGTTTATCTTGTTTTGTATATCACCGCAAGTGAACCTAAATGATTTCGAAAGATAATTTTCTTTGGACGTAAGCGGGTTAGATACACGTGGAAGGATTTTCGTCGTTTTTTTTTTTTAAAGGGAACCAGTTTTTAATGGTTCCCTATTTGCAAGGAGCCTTTTCTAAAATAATAAGGAAGCGACACTTAAGAATATATCCCTTTTTTAAGCCGACCTCGATGGTTCAGTTGGATGCACGTCCGACTCATAATCAGAAGGTTGCGGGTTCGACCCCCACCGGGTTGGCAACATTATTTTGTGGAGGTTGATCATGAAATATTTTCTACGGTCATTCTCTCCCTTCCGCTGAATCAAAAAGGGTAGTTGTCAGTTTCTGGCGAAAGAATGTGCACAATACTGGTTAACCGTTTCGAGGACTAAGCATATCCAGTGAAAATGTGGTTAGGTAAACTGACCGCGCTCGACATGACCCCATTGGGTTGACTGGGCCGTAAAACCTCAACATTAAAGATCCCTCTTTAAAAGAGAGGAAAACAGTATGACAGAGTTGCCTCTCCTGAAATGTTCCCTTAAAGGCTCCATATTCCTTAAAAAATAGACATTTTTTTAATCCAAGAAAGTTTTAATAAATTGATATTAATTCAATCATAAAATGACAGCCGGTCTGTAAAATTTCAGTTAGTCTCTCGTTTTTAAACTGGATCAAAAATGAAATAATAATTTAGAGATACGAGAATATAATCATTTCATTTTTTATCCAGTTCAAGAACGAGTGACTGAATGACATTTTACAGGCTGTCAGGTTCCACATTTTATGATTGTATCAATACCATATATCTATTTATTAAACCTTTCTTGGATGATAAAGTGTCTGTTTTTTTAGGACTATGGAGCCTTTACGTATTTTGTAATATTCAGAAGGAAATCAAATTCTTCAGGATTTTTATGGCCACTAACCGCCAAATTTTAGAGTACCATGACAAAAAGAATTATGATGTAAAACTTCCTAAGCGAGTCTTGCACGCGGGAGGCAAACCCGACCCGACTTCATATTATGGCTTATGTAGAGTTTGACCTTGCACTCTTGAAGGGGATAATTTAGATGACCTTGCACTCTTGAAGGGGATAATTTAGATGACCTTGCACTCTTGAAGGGGATAATTTAGATGACCTTGCACTCTTGAAGGGGATAATTTAGATGCACATTGCGGTAATTATTCGAAAATAATAATCTAACCTTGACCTTCATCACGCTTAGGGCATATTCAGCAAACGACAAACTGGTGATGTTTTTCTTATTCTCAGAGAATAGAATTTGACATGCGCTCGACTCCAACTTTGTACTTGTTTGCCTGAAATGCATACTTGCCATTCAGCCTGGCAGACAAAAACCAATACCTGTGCAAGCAGTATAGATCCAGATGAGACGGCTCTTACGAACCGTCTGAATATCAGGATATGCACCGTTTGCCTTTCTGTTTTGTGATTTTAGACTGAAAGCCCCATTTGTATCAGTGGACAAATCCAAATTCAAGAATGGAAGAGTCCACTACAGAAACTCAGGGGGAAAGAGTTAATTTACATAAGCCACTGCACATTAATACACCAAAATTAACTGGTGAACCGATTTTGATGTAAAATATAATGTAGACACTCCAAATAAATCAATTTGGGAAGCCGTGTAAGTAGGGCCTGATCAATCGGAAGAACCAAGAAGTCTGACTTCCGAGTCTCTACTTCTGGCTTTCTATTTCTGATTTCCTACATCGCACTTCGTACTTTCGACTTCTTGCTGACTTGTCAGTTTCTTTTAATTCAACTACTAATTGTGTACTTCTTCTAATTCTGACTCTACCTCCCACATTACCTTTGGACTTACTTCATCTGATTTTCGACTTCCTACTTATGGCTTCTCGCTTCCTACGTCTTACTCTCTACTCCCTCCTTCTTATTTCCTGCTTCCATAACATTGATGATGTAGTGAAAACATGGAGTGGGCAGAAGGGAGGGAGAAATATGATGTCACTTCCGGTCTTCAGTAGATAAATGTCACCTTTCTGTCAAATTATCATTTAAAGAAATGGCATATGAAGTATTTTCGTACAATAGTGTCTGATAACATGGAAATTTCGTCCTTAATGTTTCAACTTCTAATCAATCAATTAGAAATGATCTGTTCAAACAGAAAATAGCCTTATGACGTATGTGACCAGCGTACACCCAAATCATCTGTGTAACCGCGCAGTCTGATCAAAGTCTACATTGATCCTTAACATAATGAAATTTTATAGACTCCATGGGGAGCATTAGACACCCTGATCATATGCTGGTTGATCTGGGTCTACACTCTTCACCACATTTTTATTAGCTCACCTGGAGCTTCCAGGCCATCTTATGCCATGGCCTGTTGTCTGTCGTCTGTCGGTCCGTTGCCAGTCTGTCTGTCGTCCGTCCGTCGTTAGCTTTTCACATTTTCGACATCTTCTCCATAACCGTAAGTTTGATTGAGCTTAAACTTAGTGGGATGCAATGTGGCAACTTGGACATTCAGAATTGCTAAAATGGCGGCCATTTTGAAAGTCTTCGAACGACATTTCCTCCCAAACCGTAAGTCGGATTGATACATAATTTGATGGGAAGCTTTACAGTGGGACAAAGATTCGGAATTGCTGAAAACGTACCGTTCCGATATCCAAGATGGCTGCCATGGCGGCCATTTTGAAATTCTTCAAACGATATCTCTTCCCAAACCATAAGTCGGATTGAGCCGAAATTTGATGGGAGATTTCACAGTGGGACAGAGATTTAGAATTGCTAAAATCATTCCGATCCGTAACCCAAGACGACCATCTTATATTCTTCTTCAAACGACATTTCCTCCCAAACCGTAAGTCGGATTGAGCTGAAACGATGGGAGGCATCGAAGCGACATAGAGATTCAGAATTTCTAAAATAGTTCCGTTCGGCTATCCAAGATGGCTGTCTTGAAAATCTTGAAACCACATCTGCTCCAAAACCCTAAGTCAGATTTAGCCCAAACTTATTGGAAGGCATTTGGGCCACATGGAGAGATAGAATTGATAAAATCATTCCGTTCCGATTTCCAAGATGGCCGCCATGTCGGCCATCTTGAAAATCTTCAAACACCATTTCCTTCCTAACCGTAAGTCGGATTGAGCTGAAACTTGATGGGAGGTATCGGAGCAACATAGAGATTCAGAATTACTAAAATCGTTTTGTTACAGTCTCCAAATCTTCAAACCTCGTCTGCTCCTGAACGGTAAATCGGTTTGAGCCCAAACTTGGTAGGAGGTATTGGGGTGACATGGAAATGTAGAATTGCTAAATTCTTTCCGTTCCAACATCCAAAGTGACCGCCATTGTGGCCAGCTTGAAAATCCTGAAACGACATCTAATATCGAACGGTTAGTCGGATTAAGATGAAACGGTGGGAGGCATTTGGGGAGACATGCAGATTCAGAACTGCTTAATTCGTTCCATTTCGACATCCAGGCTGGCCACCACGACGGCCATCTTCTTGAAATTCTTCAAACAACATCTCCTCCCGAACCGTAATCCGGACTGAGCCCAAACTTGATGGGAGGTCATCAAGTGGCCATCTTGAAAATCTCCAAACTCCTCTGGTCCAGAATGGTAAGTCGGATTGAGCCAAAACATGGTGGGGGGGGGGGGGGCATTAGGGCGACATGGAGATTCAGAGTTGCTAAAAACAGTTTGTTACGATATCCACGATGGCCGCCGCAGCAACCATCTTTAAGTTGTTCTATTGTTAGCTCACCTTGAGCTTTGCTCCAGATTAGCTTATGCCATAGGCTGTTGACCATGGTCTGTCCCTCATCCGTATGTCCGTCAGTAACTTTTCACATTTTCGACATCTCCATCAGAATTGTAACTATGATGGCCGCTGTGGCGGCCATCTTGAAAGTCTTCAGTTGTTATCTGCTCCCGAACAAAGTCGGATGGAGCGGAAATTTGGTGGAAGGCATCGAGGCATGGAGATTTAAAATTGCTAAAATGGTTCCGTTCTGATATCCAAGATGACCACCACGGCAGCCATCTTGAAAATCTTCCGTATGGTAAGTCTGACTTAGCTTAAACTAGCTGGGAGGCATTGGCGTGTTATGGAAATACAGAATTGCTAAAATCATTCTGTTCCAATATCCAAGATGGTCGTTATCTTGAAATTCTTCAAACCACATCTCCTCCCAAACAGTGTCAGACTGAGCCGAAACTTGATGGGAGGCATCGGGGGTGACATGAAGATTCAGAATTGCTAAAACGATCTTGAAACTCTTAAAACAACATCAGATTCTGGATTGCTAAAGGCAATCTGATCTGATAGCCAAGATGGCCACCATGGCTCAATGTAACATATCATGATCAGCCTAATCCAGGTGAGCGATTTCTGGCCCACCTGGGTTTCTAGTTTTTTTTTTTTTTTTTGTTTTTTGTTTTTTTTTGTTTTTTTTTGTTTTGTTTTTTTACTTGAAGGGCCCGAATGGTGTTCTACTGTCCTATTAGTGTTAACCTATTGATATGATTCAAACCTGGAAAGCAGGTTTAGGCGTGTTACATTTTCATTTGCAGACAGTCATACATTTGAAATCTTCTACAAGATCAAATACAATGTCTTTCTCAGAGATTCCTTATCCTATTGATCGTTTCTATATAATGAAATTTAAAACAAACTGTAGATGAACATATCTGCAAGACGAAATGATCATTCGGAGTTTCGTTTCTGGTTCTTTAACTGTTCAGACTTCCATAAAGTAATAGGTCAACGATGAAATATTCAAAATTACGTCAGTCAGACTAAATGTAGATACTATATTAGATACATAGGTATATATAATGTTATTGTATAATTTGTTCCGTACAGTCAACCCTTTTTATACCGACACTCGATACAACAACAAAATTCGCTATAATGACAATTTGAATGTCACGAAACCTTTGCTCAATGGGTAATAGTTAACAAGAAAATAAGAGAACATTGCATTAAAACTTCAAGCAACATATGTTTTGGATATTTGTCAGAATCGCCTCAATGAGGCGATTCTAACAAATATCCAAAACATATGCTCTGTGCGGTAATAAGAATAAAACAAGGCATTTTTACATATCATTCTGTCCATTATGGGTTCCTTACAATAACAAATTCATTATAATGGCAACATCTTTGGGAACAAATGCTGTCGTTGTAACGAGGGTTCACTGTATTTGCCTAGTCTGCAGTAATGACCCGACCTGTGACTGAACCAATGCGAAATTAACTATCATTAATGATAAAATTTAATTAATAAAATTAACGAAAAGCTATACATACGACAGAGTATGGTTAAAGAACAATTCATCGCACAGGTCACAAACGCAGGCAATACTGACAAACTCGACCAATACGGAATACAGACAAACTTGACCAAGACAGCTCGTATTTGCCAAGCTGTCCTGTATTAACCAAGTTGATCTTTACTGGCCGAGTTTGTCTATATAGACTGAGTTTGTAAATCTAAGCCAATTGTGTTATTTTCCATACAAGTACTTCATTAAGTACTGTTAATATCACAAAACTAACGTTGAACTATACTCGTATATACTTACATGTATCTTTAGTAGGTTTCATGACTAATTTGACCCTTTCGGATAAATTTTGAGAACGTATAATCAAAACCAAAAGTAACTTGTCACTTTTTATTAATAGGTAATTTTGTTTCTACCTGGACTTCGTTGCAATAAATTAGTGCAATTGTTTTCACGGTTATACTCAACACAATTCAAGAGAGATCATTCAAGTAAGTGATTCCAGCCTCGAATTACCTGCATTTTCATCAAAAACAGTGTTTTTCACTTTTACTCAGCTTGTACATGTAACACAGAATAGGCGGCATTATTAAAACTAATCATTTATATTTCCTGTTTTTATCGAAGCAATCAGATTCAGTCGAACTGTCTTGGTTTTATATATTTTTCGTTACGCTCGATTTATCTTGACCTCGTCTTGTTAGTTGGAATAATAGAGCCTTGGCCATTATTACAGATGTTGCCCTGTTACAACAAATACGTCATATTGTCAGGACAAGACTGCTACACTGTAGACAGCTACATAGGACTTTTTTTTTTTTATGAAACAAGCAAGAAAGTTGTCATTACGATAACACGTCTATTCAAATGTATAGAAAATTTTACCTCAAAAAAGAAAATAAATAAATAAATAAAAAATAAAAAAAAAATAAAATAAAAAATAATAAAAAAAAAAACTGAAAATTTTCAGATAAAAAATTCTGATATTTTTTATATTTCTGCTCAAAAAATAGATTTTGGGTACTCGTTAGAACCGCCTCGACGAGGCGGTTCTAACGAGTACCCACAATCTATGCTTTTGAGCAAAAATAAGAAAAATAATGTATACCCCTACAAACCCCAGTTTTATTATATAAAAGTGGAGTTTAAGGGAGTCAAAATTATATAGGCATGTTTTCGTGATGAATACTCACAATCCCGTCATTGTAGGTTAGATAATTGATCCGGGACATAAAATTTCTTACAAAATCGCATGCTCCACCAGAGAAAACTAAGATCATCCTGCGCATCTCCACAGTTTGATCAGAGTCTGCACAATCCAATCTGCGAGCAGACTAATCTGCGTCTTCGGTGAGTGCACATACAGTATTATACCTGTAGGAAATTATGTTAATTTACAGTTCCAATAAATACTACAAGATGTCTAACACAAGTGGCTCATCCCTATATGTTCTCCCCAAGCAGTTGGAGATAAAACCACACACCGCCCCTCTCAGAGGTCCTGTCTCTTACTCAGATCAGCCTGCTCATCTGCGCAGTCTGATCAGTCTACACAGTGCAATTTGCAAGCAATCTGCGTCTCCGATGAGTGCCATACAGTTCTGTACATGTAGGAAATGATGTGCCTCGGCTTAATTTACAATTCCAATAAATACTACAAGTCTAACACGTTGCTCATTCCCATATACCCTTCATACAAACCCCACACCATCTTTTATCGAGACACTGGATGACGTACAAAGGTGCTTACCCAGTAAACGTACAAACGCCGAAACGACCTTGTTATCACACGTTGTGTGTTTACTGGGTATACGTAGTTTTAGGGTCAATTACCAAATGGTTTATCAAAATATTAAAATTACCTTAGACCCTCTCTCTCTCTCTCTCTCTCTCTCTCTCTCTCTCTCTCTCTCAGATAATAATACTAAATTTTCTTTGTATTGAAAACGGTAGAAGTTTAGTATACCATCATTCATATTCCCAGTTATTCTGCAATATGTTCTCATAAATCTCAATGAAATAAATGAAATTAACATGATTTATTGTAGTCAACATCAATGAAAGTTAACAAGGTCGCAGACGTTAGCAGTTGCAATATGTGCACCGTGATGAAAACATCTCTTCAGTAGTAAGTGTTGTTTGTCTCGCATGGCTTTTCAAATCTTTACATAATTGTGTTACTGTTTTTGATGGTGTGGCTTGATAGACCGACCATCCCATCACTAATACTTTAGCTCTGATATTTTTGCTCTCATTGTCGGAAATCACCGATACTTTAGCTCTGATTGTCGGGAACCATGGATTTAGCTCAGACTGTCTGGAATCACAAATACTTTAGCTTTGATTGTCGGGAATCACTGATATTGTAGCCCTGATTGTTGGAAATCATTGATACTTTACCTGTGATTGTCGGGAATCACTAACACTTAAGCTTTGATTGTCGGAACACGTCATGTTCTCTGATCACCAAAATACGTGTAGTGAGGGAGGTGGTGCAGTGTACTTGGTGTTTTCTAATCAATTATGCATTACGAAAACACACCTATTTAAATATATAGAAAATTTCACCTCCAAAAACTGAAAATTTCAGATAAAAACTATGATATTTTCATATTTCTGCTCAAAACATAGATTGTGGGTACTCGTTAGAATCGCCTCGCCGTATGTTTTTGAGCAGAAATATGAAACATAATCTGTACCCCTGTAAACCCCAGCTTTACTATATAAAAGTGGGGTTTAAGGAGGTCAAAATTATATAGGTATGTTTTCTTGATGGTAAAACAAATACCAGTCACAAACAACAGCATTTCCAATGCATTGAGAGTAGAAGTAAGGGTTATGAGGCAGTTGTAAAAGCATATGAACCTTCAGCATTCCCGCAGGGACGGCATGAGCGTCCGGCGAAGACTCAAATCAGCCTGCGCATCCGCCATTACCAAAATACACCTATTCAAATATATTGAAAATTTCACCACCAAAATCTTAATATTTTCAGGTAAAAATTATGATATCTTTATATTTCTGTTCAAAACATAGATTGTGGGTACTCGTTAGATCCGCCTCGTCGAGGCGGTTTTAGAGGAGTACCCACAACCTATGTTTTTGAGCAGAATTATACCCCTGTGAACCCCAGTTTTTCTATATAAAAGTGGGGTTTAAGGGACGCGTGGGGTGGGGGGGGGGGGCAAAATTATGTAGGTATGTTTTCGTGATGGCACAGTCTGAGCGCTCTTCTCATGAAGACGCTTTGGATCCTTAACTATCTACAGAGTGCTCTGTGAAGACTCTGATCAGACTTTGCACATTAGCAGGCTGATCTGTCGTCGCTAGGCGCACATGCAATATTGTAGGAAATGCTGTGGCCCGGCTCATATTTGTTTTGATATCCCTTTGTGTACAAAATATGACTGTAAAACATTCTGAAAGTGACACCAAGCCTTTGGTAGTTGTGCGAGTTCCCCAACACAACAAACTTCATATTTCAATCCCAAATATTGAGGTCTTTTCTTATTTTTGCATAAAAATAGTAGGCCGTGATGATATATTAATGTGTACACACGACATGTGCTTTCATGCTGTAATAAGAAAAGGAAAAAAAGTTATCTGGATACCCCGCTTAACTATAGCTATGTAGTCCTTTAAATTTCATTACATAATACGGCACAATAAGGAAAATGTAGGTATTAAGCGGATTCTGACAGACTTATGCATATTAAAAGATTGACAGACATAATAGGAACACATGAATAAGGTTTAGAAATGGCAAAAATCTGAAAATTGTCCTGATAATCTATACCCATGCATACCTTAAGGCTTTGTTTTCATCATATATTATAGGGGAACAAGAAAGTAAACTTTGGTGTTGGGGTTTGATGTGGATCTGATTGTATCAGTTCCGGAGTTCTCTTATCTACTTTGTTAACATATAATGTAGACAAAAACGTTTATTTATGTGCGTTTTAATAAACGCTTCCACTTGAATCTTCAGATGTCGCAATTACAGTTGATGATGCGTTGATGATGGATTGGTTCCAGCAACGTTTGGCGACTAAATTCCAATTCAGACCTTCGCATTAACTTACAAAGTGATATTCAATACCTCAAATGCTAATTATAAACATGTTTTCAAACAAACACACGCTCATAAATTTCTTTATTTACTTTGTTATAGATGTTATATGAAATAATTTTTGGAATGATGGAAAGTAATGATAAGCACGTCAAGTCTATGATTTGTTCAAAGCTGCAAATTTTCAGAGTATCAGATGTTCCGCATTAAAGTGATCTAATACCCCTGCGAAGTCTAAAATGCCTTTTGCTGCATTTTCATTCGAGTTTAATTAAAGGCAAAGGTATATACCTTATGTGCTTTATGTCAGTTTCTTTTTATAATGAATACAGATTAAGGCAATATATAAATAGAAAAGGTACCCAAAGTGTATGGTCCGCCCCCGACGTACATGTATTGTCTGATTAGCGTATTCGAGTTCGTTCATTTGTGCATTAAACCTCAAATAGGCATTGACCAGGCGGATTTCTTAAATACATATTTTTGATTGGCGCTGCTCAAATTTTACATCATTAAGATTAGATTTGTCTAGACAAATTATTATTAATGCGGTTTGTGTTCTAGTTCTTTCATTGGGAGTGCTCTTTCATTGGGACCGCATAAATCAGTTGATATGATAGATTAAAAACATAAGGAAAGGATGATGTCATTATACATGTTACCAAAGTAATTTTACTGTAGAAAAAGCGTGATTAAAGTAATATACGCTCTGAAACTTGCTTATCACTACAAACAAAAGTTGTAAATCAAGAAATGCCAAACAACATCATTTAAGAAGGGTTAAGCCGGGGTACATCATTTCTGCAATGGTCTTTGCTGTCCGAATGAAGACATTTTTGGATCCTTGGCTAGCCAGATAGCTCTGCGAAAACTTTGATCAGATTGCCAAGATGCACAGGCTGATCTGAGGCTTCGCCGGGCGCTCATGCAATCTTGTGGGAAATACTGTGTCCCGGTTCATTAGTATACCACAGTTGCATCTTATTCGGTTTGCGTTTTACTGAAACTTCTGTACAGCGGGTGCAATAAATTTCAATACGTAAATTTTAAAAAAAAAATGTTATTCTTTCTTTTTCAGAAACATTAGCAATATTCTTAGACATATCATTCTAGTCCTTGTGATATGTGAGTATAGTCCTCCTGATTTCTGTATGAGATAAACAAAAACGCCATTTTGAATTACTCGATAAAAAGTTGAAGATATCACAATAATTTTTTTGTATCATTTTATTAGCAGTTTTATAAAAGTAAACGCAGCTTCTGGAGAAAATAAATATTGAGATATCCAGGAAAGGTCACACCAACAGAACTTAGCCTTCCCAAAGCACCAGATAAATGTTTAATCACATGAGATGACAACACAAAACAGCACTTCGTCAGTCACCAACGAACAAACAGAGACCTGGGCCCAGCTGTTCAAAGCATCGCTAGCTTAACGAGCTCGTTAGTGGTCAAAATATCAGCTGTTCTAGTAAGTACAGTATCTACTCGTAATTTACAGGTATTTTTGCTGAAAAAATGTGAGTAGCTTTTGCAAATGCAAAAGCTACTCACATATTTTTTCAGCAAATATATAAGCATATATGCCATTGATATTTAATGATCAAAGTTTTCACGATACGTTAACTAACGACATTGTTAGTTTTAAACAACTGCATGGGCCCAGAAAACCGACAAAGAGCTGCATTAGAAGTATTACCTTCCTTTTGGCTTTCTGCTTTCTGCCCGCCGTGGTTCAACTATTGGTTTTCATTTACTCTTGCATACAGAAAAATTAGCCATGAGTACTCGTCTTTGTTTATTAAAGTGATTAATTTGATTTTTATGTTTTTCGCTTTGATGCATTGACTGAGTCGGGAGCCTTTTTTATGTATTTCTGTATTAAGAGTAGCATCGGGGCCCAGGATGAAGTTGGCTAGCTGTAAAAGTGCTTTAAACCCCCGGTGGTTTATTCTACTGACCGTTCGCAGGCGGTGGTCCCGGTGTTAGTCTTACTCTTTGTTGCTTTGTGGTTTATTCTACGAGCTGATTTGTTTTATGTCTTACTTTGTGTTATTTTGTTCTTGTGTTCTTCAGTCTTTTTAGCATTGCGGTTGCCTCACTTGGGGAAGAGAGAGCTAATCTTAGTGCTTTTCGTAAGTTTGTTCGATTTGCGCTTGTTTGGTTTTGTCTGTTTCCTCTTCCTCTTGGTGTCTGGTAAGGGCTGCGGTTTGTGACTGTGGCACTCCCTGGACGCTATTTTTACCTTTTCTTTTGTACTCAGACAATAACGTTTATTGTGGACATGATTTGCACCCGTACTGTACTTTGTTCTTCTAGCTTTGAAATCCTGTGCAACATAATTTTCTTTGGAGGGCGAATCTATGGAAACCTCATTTAAAGCTGATCGTAGAGTTTCGGAGGCTCTCTTTGACATTGGAAGACTTTTGTAACATTTCTGACAGGAAAACACACATCGGTAGTTAAGGCTTTATATCTTTTATGTGCATCTCCTGTATGTATAATCATTTTATTTCTTGGAATAAAATATGTTTAACCCTTTTATCTCTGCATACAAATTCAGCTATTTGAGTAGACAGTGCAGCTCCAGATGGGACGGCTTATCTAGTCAGGATCTACACTGTTTCCAATCCTATAATTGATTTGTGACTGAAACCCCTATTTGCAACAATAGGGGGTTGCAACAATGGATATGTCTAAATAGTCTGTTTCAGAAAATCAGGGGTGACAGGGTTAAACAAAGACTTTATTTTATAACACTCACGGTGCGTAGAAGATCCCGGACAGTGTGTATACATACACAAAGCCGATTGAATATATCAGGCTCCACCGAAGTTGATGTGACAGTGTAACTAGTAGGAAGTTGGAAATAGAAGTGTTGAGGAAAGTGTTACGACCGAGCACTCCTACCTTCGATTATCTGCCTTGGCAGATTACGCATAGCTTCTAAGCATATATTCAATCTCTGACAACTGCGTCAGGGAGTCGACTCTTTGGCTCAGTGGTTAGAGCATTGGATTTTTAACCGGGAGGACCGGGTTCGATTCCCAGGAAAGACGGAATATTTTTTCAGCTATGCTTCATTCCTTTGTTACGGCTTTCATATTCCTTTGTTGCGACTATCATGTCGTAAGATGGGGGCTCGTCCGGGATTGGACTTTATTTCGCCGACAATGGCTTCACGTCATCATAAATGATGACTTCCTTGAAAAGGGGGAGTGTTACGACCGAGCACTCCTACCTTCGATTATCTGCCTTGGCAGATTACGCATAGCTTCTAAGCATATATTCAATCTCTGACAACTGCGTCAGGGAGTCGACTCTTTGGCTCAGTGGTTAGAGCATTGGATTTTTAACCTGGAGGACCGGGTTCGAATCCCAGGAAAGACGGAATATTTTTTCAGCTATGCTTCATTCCTTTGTTGCGACTATCATGTCGTAAGAAAAGAAAGAAGTAAGAAGTGTAAAGTCAGAAGGAGAATGTGAGAAATATGAAGTTCCTGCTTCTGTTTTCCAACTGCTGACTTCCTTCCTGTAAGTTTCTACTTCTCACGTCCCACTGTCTACTTCTGAGTTATACCCAGCTAGCATTCTACATAAATCTATAGCGGGCCGTTATCGGCCCAGCTACCCTGACGGGCCGATTAAGGCCCGGTATAGATTTATGTAGAATGCTTACTGGGTATATATGCTTTGCATGTTGCTAACAACTTGGAACGTCGGTGGTTTCATTGTTGATGGCTATGCTTCACTCTTTAATTGCACGACGGCGGTTCGGGCCTCAGACTCAATGACGTCCTCTTCGTAAAACTGTAACCAGTGGGATTGGGCTTGACGATATGTCTTTGGCTTAGCCCGCAATGGTTCAGCTATTGGTTTTCATTTACTCTGGCATGCAGTAGAATTTGCCATGAGAACTCGCCTCTGTTTATTATAGTGATTAATTTGACTTTTTTTTTTATGTTTTCGCTTTAATGCATTGACTGAGTTGGGAGCCTTTATGCGAACCGAATTTTTATGTATTTCTGTATAAAGAGTAGCATCCGGACCCAGGGTGAAAAAAGGGTAAGAGAAAAGTTGGCTAGCTGTAAAAGTGCTTTAAACCCCACGGTTGTTTACTCTGCTGACCGTTCTAAGGCGATAGTCCCGGTGTTAGTCTTACTCTTTGTTGCTTTGTGGTTTATTCTACGAGGCGATTTGTTTTATATCTTACCTTATGTCATTTTGTTTCTGTGTTTTTCAGTCGATTACCTCGCTTGGGGAAGAGAGAGCTAATCTTAGTGCTTTTCGTACGTTTGTTCGATTTGTGCTTGTTTGGATTTGTCGGTTTCCTCTTTCTCTTTGGGTCTGGGAAGGGCTGCGGTTTGTGATTGTGGCACTCCCTGGACTTTTCTCTTACCTTTTTTTTTTTCATATGTGGTGTTTGTTTGTTCCTCATTTCTTCTTCTTACGGTACCTCGGGAAGGCTGTGCTTCGTAATTGTAGCATTTCCGCGATATCCTTACATACGTTTCCTCGTTGGGGGTAACTTCCTATATATGGCATAGTACGATGTGCCTGCCGAATAACCCGCTTTTCAGGGCTGCCAGGTATATGATAAGCCAGCTTTTTTTCAATATATATATAACTGGTCCGATTGTTCTTGATTCGTATGTGAAAGGCCCCACTTTTCTGACAATCCAGTATATGCATATATATATTTTTTTTTCGCTCAGAAATTTTTCGAGGCTGCATCTTTTCTTGGTATTCAATTAATTGACTTGCTATATTTGTCTAATTACCAGGAATAGATAGGTATAAAAATCAACGGGCAGTTTATGAAAAGGTCAACATTTCGGATGATCAAGTATATGAATGGATCCAATTTTTCAACGGCCAGGTATATGAATAGGGTAGGTTTCGAAATACTGGCTCGCACACCCGTACCAAAATTACCCCCAAGTTACCCACGAGACGTTTTATGAGTAGAAAAGTAAGCAAAAACACAAAAGGTGTCTCCCTTTTGAAAATGGGCGAGAAATTTACTGTAATACGTGGTTACACTCCCCTTAATAATGCAATCATACGAATATTTACGGCGCTCGATCCAACACAATAAATCCCCAGATATCAGTTACACGCGCTTTAAAATAATCCTTAGCTCCATTACACATGCGAGGTGTTATATGTAACTAGTTCATATTTAATGTGCACAATCTTATTTTGTAAACAGCGCATACACGTACTGAAATATCCAGTGGAATTATCACCCGACCACGCAATTGCTTGACAAAGGTAAGATTTCAATATTGTCATATTCTTCATGTTAGCTGCCCTGTTGATCAGTTTCTATAACAGTAACGGATCAAACATAAATTTAGGGTTCTACGCTTCTGGGTCCAGGTTTGCCATGGCATAGAGAATCACTGGATAACGTAGAATCAGCTGACGAAAGAACCTGGGTGAAAACATATCTAACCAAAGTTGCTTCACAGTAAGCATTCTTTATAAATCTATAGCGGGCTGTTATCGGCCCGTCAGGGGTAGCTGACGGGTCGATAACGGCCCGCTATAGATTTATAAAGAATGCTAGCTGGATTTGAAGCTTCGTTGATCACATGTGCACCCGGATGTGTGATAAAATATTATTAACATGATAGTTGTTTTTCGACGTAGTTGAATAAGACCATCGTTCTGACCTAGCGCTGTCAGCAGCTGTATGAAATCACGAATACCTCATACAGACGAAAGGACTCTACAAAACGACCTTTTCTGCATTACTGGAAAAGAGCACGCCATCTTATTCATTGTAAATGATGCTTTGAAAAGTGTTTCCAGGATGACGGCAGAACTGCGAGGTAAGAACAAACCCAAACAGGAAAATAATAAAATTAAAACTACTTGTAATTTTTTTCGAATGATAAAGACTCGTTTGTCCTTCCATACGCACATTATTGATCGATGGTGGCGTTTGGACGCTGGTGAAACGGGGATATGACCGGTGCTTCTGGCTAAGATGTACTGCGACACGATGATGGTATATAATTCTCGAGATTTATTTATAAACAATCTAACAGAAAACCTCTAAGATATGTCTAGATGCATGATGGCTTCTATTAGCTACAAAACTGTAGCATAACTCATGAGTTTGATACTTTAATGGCACAATCGTACAAAGCAGCTACAGTACCTTTTACGAAACTATTTGTGTGATTCGCTTGAAAATACGAAACTGCTTAGCAACATATAATTACTCTTTCGAGCGGCGCCAAAACAGCCCTGTAGCTCAGTTGGGAGAGCGATAGCCTCCCGCGCGGAAGGTTGTGGGCTCGAAACCTAGTCCTTCTTTTATTTATATCCGGTACCTTTTTTCATTGGTATAAGTTCTAGTGTTATTTATTTTCTGTTCTATATATTTTTCTAATTCAATTATTTTCATTTATAGTCTAAGCTAGAAACACCAAAGTCGAGATTGCAGTTTGGTTTATCGGAGGACATCTGCAAGCATTTGGACAGCCTTGCATTCGAAAAAGTAGCGCCCATATTAGCTCTTTTTGGTTGAGTTGAAGGGAGTTATATTGCTAATACACCTGTATAGGGCCAGTAAAAGTCTCCCCGTACGTTGTTCTATTTAACTGCGATAATAATTCAAATGTTAGGATATGCACTTTACAATCATTTGATGATTTGATGTACAGTATTTTGTTTTCCGTCTGGATTCTTTCCTAATCCCACACTGAATGTGCTTTGGGTGGCTTGCGTTTGAGAGTTTGTGTCTTTGGCACTCCCTAGATCTTTCATTTAACTTGTTTACACATCGGTGTTCCTAATAATACATGTGCAGTTTCGTTTTTTCGTCGTATATCTGTTTTTTGTTTTTTTTTACTTGTTACTTATATGTCTTGCTCTTCAATGTCGTTTTTGTGTATATCTTGTAAGAAATCGACTGGATTAGTATTTTAACCCTGTTGTTATTTATTTTCAGCACGACAATCATGGCAACACGATGGGGATGCTTGGGCGCTGGCAAAATAGCGAATGATTTCTTTACAGCAATAAAAGACAATCTTCCCGCTGATGAACACGAATTTGTCGCAGTTGCTGCACGCGACATCAAGCGATCCCAGTCATTTGCTGACAAACTAAAGTTCCAGAAGGCATATGGTTCCTACGATGACTTTATTCAGGACCCCGATATACAGGTTGTATATGTTGCAACCATCATCCAAGCCCACGCTGAACAATGTATTCAGCTGCTGAATGCGGGAAAACATGTTGTTTGTGAAAAACCTATGACAATGAATTTAAAGCAAACAAAACAAGTTTTGGACTTGGCAAAACAGAAGAATCTGTTTTTCTTGGAAGGTCTATGGAGTCGATTTTTCCCAGTGTATGTTCAGATTAGAAAGGAACTGTCAGAGAAGACTCTTGGTACGGTAAAGCTTTTGCGAGCAGAGTTCTGTGTAATGGCAGACCTAGACCGAATCAGACAAAAGGAGTTAGGTGGCGGGGGTTGTTTAGACTTTGGTGTTTACCTCATATCACTCGCATGCATGGTGTTCGATGACATGCCAGAATCAGTGACTGCGGTTGGAAGTCTAATGCCTACCGGAGTGGATGAAAATGCTTGTATCATTTTAAAGTACAAGGATGGAGCCGTGGCAAACCTTATTTTCCATACCAACACTGTATTTGGAGAAAATACCGCAGTCATATACGGAGACAAGGACAAGCTTAAGATGGGTTCTCCAATATGGTGTCCTACGGAGTTGACGACGCCGTCTGGTTCCTATGAATTTCCTTTGAAATCCGGGGATTATAATTATGTGAACTCTGGCGGGTTTCAGTACGAAGCAGCTGCTGTGCGGAACTACCTCAAATCTGGTGCAAAGGAAACTACGGAAGCCTCTCATCGCCACAGTGTAATGACAGTTAGTATTATGGATGAAGTGCGGAAGCAGCTTGGTGTCGTTTATCCTGAAGACTAACGGGCGTATTTTGTACGGCTGACATTTAACCAAGTGTATAAACAGTGGACATTAATTTGCAGAATTCTTGTTATTACTTCATCGTGCCTCGGTACAACTTTATTTTAGTTGTCTGTTATGAAACAACCAACATGAGCGTGTCTTCGAGGCATACAAGACAGCAAAGGCCAGATCAGACTGCGCAGATGCGCAGTCTGATCAGGGTATTTGCTGTCTGCTAACAAAGTCCTTGGATACTATAGAATGTACCAATGGACAATAAAGGCCCGAATGAAACATAGCGCACGCGCAGGATGATGTGAACGTGGCTGAAGACATTTTAACATTGACATGGCCCGTATCATTTATCCTGTTTTGAAAGATGTATATCACCGCAAGTGAACCAAGTTCGAAAGATAATTTTCTTTAGACTTAAACGGTTTTGATACACACGGTAGTTTTTTTTGCCGTGTTTTACAGGGGAACCAGTATCTGAGCTCCGTGTTTGCTTGCATGTACAACAAGTGTCTTTGGAAAGAAGCCTATTCTGTAATAATAGGGAAGTGACTCCTTTAAGATAGACCGACTCTCTTAAAAGCCTCTTTAAAGGCTCCATATTCCTCAAAACTGGACATTTTCTTCTCTAAGAAAGGCTTAATAAATTTATATATGGTATTAATAGCGAGCACAGCTCAGCGTCGCGAACGAAGTGACCTCTACGGTAGAGAATATTATCAAGGAAAAGTAACATACAATTATATATACTTTCAGCAGTAATCGCTCTGACCAATTTTCTTCCGTTTTTTTCTTCCCGGAAGTTGTCACCGGAAGTTAGGGGACTTGATTATGGGTCTCACTAATAAGCGTCACGAAGTGACCAAACGAGTGTCAATAAGTTTCACGAACATATTTTGCTGATTATTATCATGATCTAGTCAATCCCTACAATGTGGCAGTTTCCAGAATTGTTTCTGATGTTTTTGCCAGTGACGCGCCATAAGTAGACTTCCCAAATCCCGGACATACGCTTCTACCGATATTTCCTTCGTTCAGGCCCATGGGCATGGTGGGCGAAGCTTGCTTACCAAGTAATGCTTACTATCCGCGGACGCCTGATTACACCCTTTGTTCTGGGGTCCATGTCTGTTGGTCTGAACATTCTGATTCGTCATTCGTTTATGGATTTATGATTTTGAATTACGGCTTTGGTACCATGACCGCAACTACTTTTATTATTTATTATTGTTTTACGTATTATTTTTAAATACTGATATTCATTCTTTAATGATGCTGTGCAGGACGTTTGAAGTGCAGATACAGGTTTGTGCTGTGCTCGCATTTAGGCTAAGCCTATTTTCGTATTACAACCATAAAATGTGGCACCTGAGCCTGTTAAATTTCAGTTAGCCTCTCGTTTTATAAATGAAATGATTTTTTATCGTATCTCTGAATTAATGTTGCCAACATTAATTCAGAGATACGATAAAAAATCATTTCATTTTTGATCCAGTTCAAAAATGAGAGAATAACTGAAATTTTACAGGCTGTCAGGTGCCACAGTTTATGATCGTATTAATTATACTATATATCAATTTATTACATCTTTCTTGGATACAAAAAGGTCTAGTTTTGAGGAATATGGAGCCTTGAAAAGGGAGGGAAAACAGTACGTCAGAGTTGCCTCTCCTGAAATGTATTAGTTCCCTTAAAGGCTCCATATTCAACAAAAATAGACATTTTATTATCCAAGAAAAGTTTAATGTTTTAATAAAAAGATATATAGTATTAATACAATTATAAAATGTGGCACCTGACAGCCTGTAAAATTTCATTTTGTCTCTCACTATTGAACTGGATCAAAATTGAAATGATTTTTTAAAGGCTCCATATTCCTCAATAATAGACATTTTCTTCTCCAAGAAAGGTTTAACAGATTGATATATGGTATTAATACAACCATAAAATGTGGTATCTGACAGCCTGTAAAATTTCAGTTAGTCTCTCATTCTTGAAAGCAAATGATTTTTTATCGTATCTCTGAATTAATGTTGCCAACATTAATTCAGAGATACGATAAAGAAAATCTTTTCATTTTTGATCCAGTTCAAAAATGAGAGACTAACTGAAATTTACAGGCTGTCGGGTGCCACATTTTATGATGAACTGTATCTGTTTCCCTTTAAGGCTCCATATTCCTCAAAAAATAGACATGTTTTTTTTTATCCAAGAAAGGTTCGATATATTAATGTATGGTTTTACTACGATAAAAAAATATGGCATCTGACAGCCTTCAAAATTTCAGTTAGTCTCTCGTTTTTGAACTGGATCAAAAATGAAATGCTTTTTTGTTGTATTTCTAAACTAATGTTTGCAACAATAATTCAGAGATACGATTAAAATCATTTCATTTTTGACCCAGTTGAAGAACGAGTGACTAACTGAAATTTTACAGGCTGTCAGGTGCCATATTTTATCATTGTATTAATACCATATATCTATTTATTAAACCTTTCTTGGATGATAAAATGTCTATTTTTGAGGAATAGGGAGTCTTTAAGTACTTTTGTAAATATTTAGAAGGAAATCAAATTCTTTAGGAAAGAATTTAGCTGCACATTGCGGTAATTATTCGAAAATAATAACCTAAACCTTGACCTTTACCATGCTTTGGGCATATCCAGCAGATAACAAACTGGTGATGGTTTTCTTATTCTCAGAAAATAGATTTTGATATGCGCTCGACCCAACTTTGTACTAGTTTGCATGAAATGCATACTTGCTCGTCAACCCATTCAGCCCGGCAGACCAAAACCAATACCTGTGCAAACAGTGTAGATCCTGATGAGACAGTTCATAGCGAGCCGTCTCATCAAGATCTGCACTGTTTAGCAATCTATTTCATGATTTTAGACTGAAACCCCCATTGGCACCAGTGGACAAGTCCAAATTCAAGAATGGAAAAGTCTACTTCAGAAGCGCAGGGGTGAAAGGTTACTGCATATGAATACACCAAAAGTTAACAAGTTAATTTTTGAACCGACTTTGATGTGAAGTAAGAAGTAGACACTCATAAAAAAGTGGAAGGCCGTTTAAGTAGGACATGAGCGATTCGAAGAACCAAGAGGCCTTGCTTCCGAGTCCCTACTTCTGGCTTTCTATTTCTGACTTCCTACATACTTCCTCTGGCCTCCTGCTCTTGACTTTCCTTTTTCTTCTGATTCCAACGCCCGATTATGTATTTTGTACTTCAGACTTTCTACTTCCCACATTACTTCTGAACTTACTACTTCTGATTTTCGACTCGCTACTGATGACTTCTCGTTTCCTACCTCTGTCTATACACTTCCTACTTCCTGCTTCAATAACATTAAAGGTGAAAACAATGAGTGGGAGGTAGAATCTGAGAAATATGAAGTCACCTCCGGTGTATAGTACATAAATGTTTCACACCTATCACATTATTATTTCAAGAAACGGGAAGTATTTCCATATAGTACTGTCCGATAACATGGGAATTTAGTCTTGACTTTATCAACAGTTAATCAGCCAGTTATAAATGACCTGTTTGAAAATGACCGTGTGACATATGCGAATAGCATAGACCTTAATCGCCTGTGTATCCACGCAGTCTGATCAAAGTCTACACTGATCCTAAATATAATGGATTTTATAGATTCTATGGGGAGCATTAGAGACTCAGATTATATAGAGGTTGATCTTGGTCTACACTCTTCACAATGTCATATGGACGATTTTTGCTTGAGGGGCTCGAATGGTGTTATACTGTCCCATTTGTTTTAACCAATTAATATGATTCATACGTAAATGCAAATATAGAATGCAGGTTTAGACGTGTTACAGTTTTAACAATATTGTTTGCAAAGTCATACATTTGCAATCTTCTACGAGATCAAATATAGTGTCTTTCTTTTAGATGCCTTATTCTATTGGTCGTTTCTATGTTACGAAATTGAAAACAGACTATATCTGCCAAAAGAAATGAATATTCACAGCTTCGTGTCTGTTCTTGAACTTCTTAAATTCTTCAGACTTTCATAGAGAAATAGGTTAACGATCAAATATTCAAAATTACGTCAGTCAAATTAAATATATATACTTTATTAGCTACATAGTATCGATGATGTTATTATTTTACTGGACCTATTAACTTTCATAAATGATATTTTATTAATAAAATTAACGAAAACCTGATATATACGTCAGAGTATGGTTAAGGAACAAAGCATCGCACAGACCACAAACTCGGGCAATACTGACAAACACGACTAATACGGAAAACAGACAAAATCAACCAATACGGAATACAGACAGACCCGACCAAGACGAGTTCCTATTGGCCGAGCTCTTCTGCATTAATCAATAGGGCTTATCCGGCAGTGCTTCTTACACAGGTATCAGATACTACACACAGCATGATTGGGTACAAATATCTGCTAGCTGCTGTATGAACCTAATGGAAGTAGGCTGAGCTTGAAACACTTTGCTTAGTTTATTTGACTAATAAATGATATTTAGAAGAAAATCAGTTCTGCAAATTTTAATTTCCATGTCTGTCAAAGAGTTACGACAGTTTCTGAAGAATCGCTTAATTATTTTTTGTAAAACTTTGTAATGACTTACTGATGGGGATCAAATGGCACAGGTAATGACATGACTGGTGTCTATGTTCACTTGTTCATGGGGTCTTGTGCAGGCTTTGAGCCATGGTCTACATCTATCAAGGTTCATCCATGGCTTCAGAAACGGGGGGAAAAAACTCTCAGATCTTCCATGTGTGTGGCTTGTGACTGTAGCGAATGTCACTTCTACATTTTCCCCAAGCACACCTCTTAGTTGGCCTTGTCTTATATTCGATATGCACGTCAAAGAAATAGCTACCGTGCATTCAACATCTTTCAGCAAGTAGATTTTTTTGTTTGTTTTTACTTAGCAATTTACACATAAGAAGTAAATTTGCAAACGTTCGTCATGATTTAATGCAAAACCTTTTGTCCTAACTACCTCTGTTCAAAACAGTTTTATTCTAGTCATTGTTTTTTTTGTTGTTTTTTTTTTTAAATCAAATATTTTCACTTGCTTCCCCATAGAAAAAAAAGAATGCAGAAATCTGTAGGGTAGGTAGTTTTGAGGCAGAATTTCAACAAATTCTGCTTGGTCCATTTTTTTTTTTTTTTTTTTTTTTTTTTTTGAAATTTTCTCAGTATTGTGAAACATCGATACTTCAAATTCAAATTCAGCAAAGAAGAGTAAAAAATATTTTCCTCGACAAAAAAATCAAAATAAAATAAAATAAAAAAAAAAAAAAATCACTTAACTGAAGAAATTGCCATTTATTTTTTTTATTATTATTATTTATTGTTTGTATTTTTATTCATTTTTTTTTTTTTTTTTTTTTTTGCCATAAATTTGATTTTAGAATAAATATTTGAGAATAAAGCACAGAAACACAGAAGACAAAAGGTGTCTAATAAGATATGGTCAAACCTTTTCATTTAAAATAATACACCAAGCGAAAAAAGCGTCTTTTTTAAGTGATGTTGAAATGACAGTTGATGCTAAATCTAAATCTTAAATACATCTGATACTATCAAATCACATTTTTATAAAATGTTGGGTCAATTAACATACAAAAATAAACAAAAAAAAAAAAAAAAAAAAAAAAAAAAAAAAAAAAAGGAATTTGACTGACTTCTCCTTGTGCAGAGCTATATAATTATAACTGCAGCTGAAAAATGTTTGTACCCAATCAGGTAAAGTTTACACACAGCATACGCTTATCAGCTACTGCCGGAGTAGGTCTATTAATCAAGTTGATCTGTACTGGCCGAGTTTGTCTCTAGAGACCAAATTTGTCAATCTAAAACAAAATGTGTAATTTTCCATACATTACGAAAACACGCCTATTCAAATATATTGAGAATTTTACCACCAAAAAATAAAAATTTTCAGATGAAAAATTCTGATATTTTTTTTTATTTCTGCTCAAAACATAGATTGTAGGTACTCGTTAGAACCGCCTCGTTGAGGCGGTTCTTACGAGTACCCATAATCTATGTTTTTGAGCAGAAATAAGAAAAATAATGTATACCCCTGTAAACCCCTGTTTTACTATATAAAAGTGGGGTTTATGGGGGTCAAAATTATACAGGTATGTTTTCGTGATGGTAGTATATTATTAAATGTTATTTGTATAATTGTATAATTAAAATAATGTTAAACTATATATTTGTCTTTTGTAAGCGTCATGAGCAAATTGTCCCTTTCGGATCAATTTTGGGAATGTGTGTTTCGTTTTGTTTTGTTTTGTCGCCTATATCAAATAAAATTTGGAAATGTCTCGGTCATGAACGTAAACATTTTCGTAAAAATTTACGATTTCACCCGAAATCAAAACCTTTACTAAAGTGACATATGAGATGCGTTTCAAATCTGCGTTTCAACGAAATACTTAACTAAGATAAAATTCCGTCCTAACCTTAACTTGAGAAACGATTGTAATCCTGGGCTAAGGGTGGGATATCGTTGGTTATGCACAATGTTTCACACGGGTTGAACGCGGGGTCGTATGCATGGTGCGCCGACGGCGTATCGTGAAGCCAGTAATGAGTGAGATAAACGTGGAGGAACACTTTTTTTTCGCCGTATTAAAACTATATTACGGCGAGAAAAAATTTAACTGGTGTAGTGTTATGTCTCAACGAAGGCGCGCTATGACAAAAAAGTTGAAAATTATGTCTCTTGTATCGTCTCAAAACATCCTCTACACGCATATTAAAGTTTAAACAGTTTGGTTATGCACGTAAATATGCAGATGCACTCGCCAACAAGTGTCACTGACTTTGTCATAGTTGCGATGAGTGAAGAACATAGAATTTCTTAAGGAGGCTTATTAGGTGGTTATTATGGGATATTTTTTCTCCAGCTCTTCATAAACACATATGTTGTGGGTACTCATTAGAAGCGCCTCCCCTGAGGCGCTTCTAATGAGTACCCACAATATATGGGGTTTTTTTATCGAAAAATAAGAAAAAATATAACAGAATTATCACCAAATAGTCCTCTTATGAACATATAATGTATTTGAAATGTATTCATAGGTCAACGGAATGCAATTAATTAGAATTTCTAACATTTTGTCCTTGCTCATTGATATGCACATATCTTTATTGCTTTTTTCCACTTTTCATCTTTCTTTTTTTAATCCTGCTGGAATTTTAAAATGAAAAAACATCTCAAATGTCTTGATATTATCACTGGGAAAATATGTTAAAACTGCATACTGGATAAAACATTATTCAGCAGACAACAATGTTCAATATTTTGTCTAATTTTTCTCAGCGAACAGAACTTGAAGTTCATCCTATTTTTCTCCTTCGGATCACGCTCTCTCTCTCTCTCTCTCCCTCTCTCTCTCTCTCTCTCTCTCTCATTGAAGTTCATCCTATTTTTGTCCTTCGGATCACGTTCTGTCTCTCTCTCTCTCTCTCTCTCTCTCTCTCTCTCTCTCTCTCTCTCTCTTGCTGTTATTTTGCTTATCTGAGAAACAGATATAAAATTTAAGAACACTTATTAGTTATTGAAATTGTATCAGTACTAAGGGCGAAAGCTGAGGTCTTATCACTAAACTAGATTAAAGCCTCCCCCCCCCCTCCACACACACACACACACACACACACACACACACACACACACACACACATTCTTCCCCAACCTAAAGTTCTCTTGTTCCAAGGCAAAAAGGTCTGATACGTCTCCATTTTGTAAATTTAGTCACGCGGCCATCCACTGATAACAGAGGAAATGTCATGTTTTCTGGGCCAGATTAGCTAGTTTCGGCAATTAGGCCTCATCATTGACCCTAATTTATATACAGTCGACTGTCGTTATCTCGACTTCGCTTATCTTGAACAACCGCTTATCCCGAAGTGAAAACCCGGCCCCTGTTTAAACATCAAAATCTAACAACAGGTAAAAAAATATTGCGGAAAAGAAGAGAAATTGCTCTGAAGGAGGAATTTCTCCTCTTTTCCACAATATTGTCAAAATTTATCTCTAACTTCTGGAGTCAAATTATATATTCATTTGTGAAATGTGGTTGTTCGATTTATGTTTGTCTCAATTCTACAAATCTGACATGTCGAGGTACGGATATCTCGAAGTATTTCAGAAACTCCCTTGGACTTGGGAATAACGAGAGTCGACTGTATATTGTTTTTAATCCTGGAATGGGCTCAAAGATCACAACGAACAAGAAAATATAAACTACACAATAGTGAAGTACAGTGAGTGAGTATAGAGAGTCATGTTTATTTTATTTTAAATATTTACGAAAAAAATCTTATCTTTATTACAAACAGTGTAGACCCTGATTAGACGCCGAGGTCTGGGCTGGGTCGACATAGTTTGTCAATGCTCCTTTTGGGAACGCTAGACATGAATAGATTAAAACAATGTCAGTGTTTTTTCAGGTAAACCAAAACTGTCTGTGGGCAACATAACCCTGTCAAATTAAACTAGGCATAGATCTGAAGTTAATTAAATCACATGCTCAAGTAAACAGTAACAAAATCCTAAATCGATAACTAACAATTTCAACGGGGTCATGTGCAACGGCGTTTTCTCAAACTGCACCATTTGAATAGCTCGAAAATCATTCGACATCATGCAAATCAGACGGGCCAGCTTTAATTGAATCTTATTTCCGCCCAATTACTCCGCAATAATGTAGTTCTTCACTTGAAACGTTTTGATTCAGATTAAGAGCCAAATGCCATGACCCTCCTTCGGGAAAGAAATAGAAAATGTAAAGTATTCTTAATTTGACACAAAATGTATTTATCTTAAAGAGACATCGTAAATGACAGACAACAACTAATGACCTCCTCTGTCAATCATATCATCAATGCCTCAAAGCGACATCTGTAATCATATTTCCTATCCTGATTATTGAATTAACTTAAGATTAAGTCAATTTTGACGAGACATACCATTGGGCCAGTTCTCGAAAAGACGTACATTACAAGATATGCGCCCGCGCCCGTGAATTGAGGGGTCAGGATTATGGTTTGCTGCTCCATTGGCACCAAAGATCTCGTCGAATCACATAATTGTTCTAACGTGTCCATACATTTTGCTCTCCCGACAAATGGAGTTTTATGAATGTCTCCTTTTAACCTAAACCCAAAATAGACACAATGCTGGTAAGAAAAGACTGTATAAGAAGGACCATAAGCTGCTTATCAGTTATGCAAATGACGGCGTCGCCGTGGAAAATGATGGAAAATCATTATGTCGTGATTCTGCCTTCTGATCTCATTTCTGTTTAACGATTAACCCATTTATGCCGAGTGGACTTTTCTACCACAACTCTTTGGACCGGTCTATTTCACAACACAGGGTGTCTAGTTAGTTTTTATTATCAGTATGTTTTTAAGAAATACCTAGAATTAATGCAAACTGTGTAGACCCTGATTAGACACCGCGTTCAGCGGCGTCTGATCAGGGTCTACACTGCTTGCCATTGTCCCTTTTTATGGGACGCTAGGCATAAATAATTAATTTATTTAATAATCCCGTTAAATGTTCAGGCTTATTTGTCTTCAAACAATAAGTTCTGATATTTCATGAAAGTTGTCTGCTGAGAAATAAGATTTGAAATTTCATGCAAAATGTCTCCAGAAGAGACCATTTTTATTAAAAATCAACCACCACCAGGCACATGACGTTTATACAACGTCGCATCAACGTCGATGTAACATCATGACGTTGCATCGACGTCGATGCGACGTTGTCTCAACGTTGCGTGCCTGCTGGGCCGTCTTTTCTGGAGAATTATTTTGTTTTGTGCTCAGATACACATAAATCAGTCAAATACATTTTACAGAGTCAAGCCAAGTGATTCAATAGTCAAACAGTTAACAATTTTACCGATCTGTCGGATACACAGGTTGGTCTGGGCCTGTGCTATTTGCATAAACTCGGAGACGCCATTTCGCTTGGCGCAGCCCCTTCATTCAGATCCGTCCGGTCAGAATTGCTAGCTATAGTTTAGCTCAAACTGTCTCCATATTCTTTGTACGATCCAAATGACCCTTGCCTCACTTTGTGGATGGGTTGGTCATTCTGGTGTTATCACATACATTATTAGCATGTTAGACTGAAATTTCAGCATATGACATTTAGAAATATTTTCTTAATTGTCCAAGAAAATAGGTTTTGACTTTTCATGCAAATTGTCTCCTTAGGAGACAATTTGCATGAAATGTCAAAGACTATTTTCTAGGAAAAATAAGAAAAAAATATCACCACATTTTTGTCTCAGTGCTGCATAAGACCAGAGAGTGGTGAAGGTTAAAAATAGCAGATCGGGATCGTGCGTTTCTATACAGTCTGTTCAGGGTGTTCCGTTGCACGTCACTGTCTCATGTAGCGACAAGCAAGTATTTGTTGGAAGCGAACTGCGAAGGCTCTATTTGAACTGTGCGTATGCACAGGCTTGCCTGGACCTTCACTGTACCTCGAAGGAGGGGGGGGGGGGGGGTAATTTGTTTGTGTTTGTGTTGTGTTTTACGGCCCAGTCAACCCAATGGAGGTCACGTCGAGCCCGGTCAGTTTACCTAACCACACGTTTACTGGGCAGGCTTAGTCCTCTAAGCGGTTAACCAGTATTGTGCACTTTCTTTCGCCAAATGGTGGTGTGCGGGGTGGGGGGGGGGGACGGGGGGTGGGGGCGGAGGGTAACTTCCTATATCTAGCATAGTACGGGTGTGCGTGCCGAATGACCCCCTTTTTCAGCGCTGCCAGGTATATGATTGGCCCCTTTTTTCAACAAGAAGTTTATGAATGACTCGATTTTTCTTGATTCCTATGTGAAAGGCCCCAATTTTCTGACATCCTGGTATATACACACATTTTTCGCTCAGATATTTTTCGAGGCTGCTTGTCCTCTTGGTATTCAATGAAATGACTGCGATATTTGTCTAACAACCAGCAAATAAATGGGTATTTAAAGCGAGGTTCGAAAGCATGAAAAACCCTAGTTTGAACGTTGAAACCGTGGTTTAAAGAATTATTTTGCAGTTTTCTTTGAAACCGTGGATTGAAGTTTTCAAACCCTAGTTTGAAAACTTCAAACCGAGATGTTAAGCTCAAACCGTGGTTTAAAGTTTTATTGTACACTTGGTTTGCCATGCATAATAGACACCCAGATCAGCCTGTGCATCCATCTGGTCTGACCAGAATCTTCGTTTTCCGCTTACAAACTATGTGGATGTTGTTGAATTTAGAGCCGCGTCTAGAGAAAACTGTTCTTCTGACTTTCCGCCACATGTCTAGATTTTGACAGGTTTCTCCTTGAGCTGCCATTACATCCCAAAACATGCCTATATAATTTTGACCCCCTTAAATCCCACTTTTATACAGTAAAACTGGGGCTTACAGGGGTATACATTATTTTCCTTATTTCTGCTCAAAAACATACATTGTGGGTACTCGTTAGAACCGCCTCGCCGAGGCGGTTCTAACGCGTACCCACAATCTATGTTTTGAGCAGAAATATGAGAAATATCGGAGATTTTTATTTGAAAATTTTCAGTTTTTTGCAGGTAAAATTTTCAATATATTTGAATAGGTTTGTTTTCGTAATGACATTCTGGCGAGACTGCGCGGATGGACATGTTCGCCTGAACCTTTCTGTTCGCATAAGCTTTTAAGATTTTTTTCCTCATGACGCGATTCATATAAATGGACAGGGAAAAGCCTGATCGGACGGCTGTTCGTATATGAAATCAGAGTCTGTTCACATGTTTCGGAATGAACTGTGTCAGGAAATATGTTTGGCATTTCAGTCAAAACGTTTAGAGACTACCTGAAAGTAATACCAGCCGTCTTCTCGGCGCAAAGTGGAGACAGTTATTAAATGAGATGCAAATTCCTGCTTTTAAACAATTCAACCATTTCAGCATGTCAGGAGGGTGGCGTTTGGCACGTAGTGTAGACCCAGATCAGACGGCTCATTTTGCGGCGTCTGATCCAGGTCCGCACTGTTTGCCATTAAAATCGGTAGAAAAAAAAATACACAGTATTTTAATCAAAACTTTAAATCCAGAAAGACGAGTCCAAATTCTAAGATTATAGACTCCACCAAACGCAAATGGTCTTCTGTGGAGTATTCGACAGTCATATAGAGTGCATTTGTTTCAGGAATAAAAGTTCGAATCTTTGCAATAAGGAACAATGTTTACATAATATATAAAAGTTCATTGGTGGAGCTATATATTATTTATCCCTGTCCGTTCGGTCAAACTGAGCTATGGTTATACTGCTTGACTCTTTTTATGTTCAGGTCCTTACCCGTTTTATGTAGTTTCATTTATTTTAGTTTTTGGGTCGATTGTTTAAAGTCGATCCAAAGTATACATACACTAAAATTTCCTTAAGGTTGTTGTTCACTCACTTATCATTGACCAATGGAATCAAACCGCGCGTTAGACGGACTAACCGAATGTTCCCGAAATGAAACCCTGTTGTCTCCGAACCGAACTCTAAAACCTGGACTGGGCTTAGTGCTGGGACATTTGCAAGCAGTGCAGACCCAGATCAGACGCCACAGAATGTGGCGTCTGATCAGGGTCTGCATTGTTTGCATAAACTGCAGGAAGTTAAGGGTTAAATATAACAGTCTTAAGTTCCCGTTCAGGACCATTTCGCAGCCTACACTCAGACAATCGACGTATCAGTACTGTCAGTCCTTTGATTAATTAATGTATAGCTACTATATGCGCCTGCCATAACTTCTTTTACGTAAGAGAAGGGCAAAAGTGACTGTTTTTCACCCACCTGCGCCTAGAGTGTGTCGATTACATCAGGCTCACACCAAGGGTGTTGTAACCTATCCGTTTGACCTACCTCATGCCGTCCCCCTAGGCGGTTCTCTGTAATCTTGAAAGGTTAATTAATAAGTTTGAATTTATGACATACTGTCAAATTATTGACACGAATAGCTAATGGACGAAAGATGAGCACCAACGTGAGAAAACTTTTCTGACATGTGCGTCAAACGGAGACTCAAATCAGCCTAAGCATCCATGCACTCTGATCAGTCCTCGTTGTCCACATGAGGACACTATGCATCCTTGGCTATCCAAAAAATGCGCCCAGAGGCTGCTCTCATTTTTCGCTGGGCGCACCTGTCCGACGGGACGTTTTCTTACGTTGCGTCACATTTTTTATCAGCCGGTGTCTGATGATTACCGTATTTCCTCTAAGTATCTGGGCAGAGAGGGCTACGCAAAGAGTGTAACCAAGGTGAGACGCCATAGAATGTTAAGTCTGATATTTGTCTATTCTCTTCGCCATTGATTCAGCAGGGTTAGACACATCGGCAGGTAGTATTCAAGGGACTGATAGCACTGGTTGCTCGATTGTCTCTGAGTGTAGGCTGGGAAAATGATCCTGAGCGGGGACTTACGACTGCTTCATTTTAACTTCCTGTAATTTAAGCAAACAGTGCAGACCCAGATCAGACGCCGCGTTCAGCGGCGTCTGATCTGGGTCTGCACTGTTTGCCAATGCCCCAACTGTTCCAGTCCAGGATTTACAGATAACCCTTTATCAATAGCACGCTGACGCCATAGCGACAAGAATAGCGCGGCTATAAATAACCATTACCTGGATTTCGTCTAACGCGCGATTTGATTACATTGGTCAATGATAATCACGTGGACAGTTTTAAAAATATTTGGCGTTTGTATACTTCGACAAAAAAAAACTGACTTTTTCATGAAGTGCCTAGAATTTGCTAGATGAGTGACAGTGTATTCCCTGATCAGACGCCGCGCCGTGTTTCGTCTGATCTTGGTCCATATTCATTGCTCTGGCATACGTCTGTAAGTATCCAAATACTTAGGGTGAGTACGGCACTCACAATGTATTATATTTATATATCATGTTGAATTCACTTCCGCGTGCATTAATAATAAATTATAATTAATCATACTTATTCTTCATTATGAAAAGCTTAAGGTTTTTAAATACGACCAGAAGCTGAATATATTTTACTTAAAACGCACTGATTTACGCTAATTATGGGATAAATGACTTATAGAAAATAAAAGTAGACCAAACGACTTATAGACTGCCAGGCCAAATAATAACTATAAATGGTCTTGGTTTCTAGATTCATCTCTTCTTATCAATCTGCCTCCTGCTTTACAAAACATACTTAACTGTGTTTCGCATTATCGATACGATTCTTTTTTTTCTTTTTTTTTTGTGCGGTTGTGGTTCATCTAGACTCGCTGTCCACAGGTGCGGGCGTGTGGGTATGCTTTTGTGCGTGCTATATTCAATGCCATTAGTAGGGATCCTTTGCAACAACTATAGATGAACTACTTGTAATAGTATCTGATAATGAAATGTTTGGATGACTCGTAACATAAATATCCCTATCAAGGTTCATACCTGTACTAAATATTCTGTGCCACAGCCTCTCAAAATCCCTCTAGGCACATACGAATATTCAATTTTTTTAACAGTTTGAATCGCCAGACTTTCTACAAATATCGTATTTATCCTAGATACTGGGGTCCCTTTACCCCTTACCATAACTATCCTAACATTTGAAGAAATATATCTCACTACCTTTCGTATTTTCTAAACAGCTACTTCACGAGTGACAAACAGTCTGACGCCGCATTCTGTGATCTAGCTAATTTTTTTTGCTAGGGCCTGTCTGTCCCAATACTCAAGGTTGTTACGGTAATATCGAATACACTGGATTATTCATTAAGCTGGTATGAATTAGAATGTGTCTATTTGAAAAGGTGAATGACTTTTATTCTATTAATGATAAAGACTTTGTTATTATGGGTATATGAAACAAGAAAAGTTATTGAATACTAAATGTAAAGGAACAGAAATTTGACCTTAGTTTTGTGTATGCGTTCATTGCTCTCAAATGCATTTTAGGATTTATAACTCTTCCTACGAGATATTTATTTCTCGTTGTATTTGTCTTATACAAGGGCAAACGATCGCGTCGGTAACTTTAACACTAGCTGCAGAGCTTTCAATTTTTATCTTCTTATACAAAAAAGGTAAGAGAAAAGTCCAGGGAGTGCCACAATCACAAACCGCAGCCCTTCCCAGACCCCAAGAGGAAGAGGAAACCGACAAATCCAAACAAGCACAAATCGAACAAACGTACGAAAAGCACTAAGATAAGCGAGGTAATCGCAATACTACAAGGACTAAAAACTACCAGAACAAAATGACACATGGCAAGACATACAACAAAACGCCTCGTAGAATAAACCACAAAGCAACAAAGAGTAAGACTAACACCATGCTATCGTTATTGTATATTTCGTATTGTATATTTCCAAAGTTTTATCTCCGGCATTCAGAATTAATTTCTAAATTTAACGTCACCTAGAAATATGTACTACTGGAAGAGCTCCTTTTGAAACAAGAACACTTCTTCTATAAAACCTATCGAAACCTGAATTTTGTAGTTAACTAATTTACAAATTAAAAAACGTTATAGGCAAACTTATTGGCCATAACATCTAAAATATAGCTAGATACAATTTAGATCAGTTCAGTTCCTTAACCGTGAATCTTGTTTGGCACCCCTGACGATGTTGCAACAAACATTTCCACATTTCCTGTCTTCCGCTGCCCTGAGGGAATCTCCAAACCTCAAACGTGTCCATTCCTTGATATTGTCTTCCCATCAGTTCTCCTGCCTTCCTCTCCTTCTTGTTTAATTCACTTTTCCCTGCAGATTGCTTTGGAAGTGTCAGAGGATCTTGAGACGAAGCAAGACCATTGGAGTAACCGCTTCTTCATGATAACTAGTACATGGCCATGCACTCTAATTGCATTTCGGATCCTGCTACCAACCTCCTCTTCGGTGGCATGGTTTTTGTATGATATTCAGAAGTCTACGATTGTATCTTATCTCAAGACCTTGTATTCGTCTTTGAAGATTAACAAAAGAGCCAAGCTCTCATAAGCATAAGAAAAGATGAAAAAATATGTGGTTCCGCATCAGCTACACTTTAAAAATAAGCGAGATGCTCTTACTGTTCTATATGAGTATGTCTTTGGCTTGGCCCGCCGTGGTTCAACTATTGGTTTTCATTTACTCTGGCATACAGTAGAATTAGCCATGAGTACTCGTCTTTGTTTATTATAGTGATTAATTTGGTTTTTATGTTTTCGCTTTGATGCAATGACTGAGTTGGGAGCCTTTATGCGAACCGAATTTTTATGTATTTCTGTAATAAGAGTAGCATCTGGACCCGGGGTGAAGTTGGCTGGCTGTAAAAGTGCCTTAAACCCCATGATGGTTTGCACTATTGACCGTTCTAAGGCAGTGGTCCCGGTGTTAGTCTTACCCTTTGTTGCTTTGTGGTTTATTCTACGAGGCGATTTGTTTTATGTCTTACCTTGTGTTATTTTGTTCTTGTGTTTTTCAGTCCTTTTAGCATTGCGATTACCTCACTTGGGGAAGAGAGAGCTAATCTTAGTGCTTTTCGTATTGTTCGATTTGTGCTTGTTTGGTTTTGTCGGTTTCCTCTTCCTCTCTCCTGATGTCTGGGAAGGGCTGCGGTTCGTGATTGTGGCACTCCCTGGACTTTTCTCTTACCTTTTCTGCAATTTGGAAAGAGCTACTGTTATCTAGACAATCCCAGAAAATATTTCTGTTTTGTGCCCCTCACTAGAGGAGATTGATCGCAGACATTTGAAGTTCCCAACAGTCTCTAGCCCCTGACCTTCATTCCTGATCTCACTTTGGAGTCCATCAGGGTTGTTTGTCATCATTTTCTGTCTTTTCAGGACCAATATCCATTTTTTTGGCTTGGTGGTTGTATCAAGAGGATCTACAAACTCACCTGCAAAAAGGAAGTTGAAAATAAGCCACCCTACGATGCTGACACTACTTTCTTGCTCATCTAGTGCGTCACTCATGATTCTCTCTATTAAGATGTTGAGGATTGGTAAGAGTAGATATCCTTATCGGACTCCGATTTTAGTTCTGAATTATTCTCACGTGCTGCCATTGGATAGTACTGCACTCTGTGCCTTATCATAAAGATCTTCGATAAAAACTTTCTATGTTATTGGCATTGATATTGTACGTTCTCATAGTTTCCAAAGGGCTTCATGCCATTCCCTGCTTAAAATCTATCTAGAAATGAATCTGCTGATGTTGCAGGTTCAAATTGAATCCGTAAATTGAATACCTGCTCTGTGATGTTCCTTCTCGCTCTGAAGCCCTCTTGCTCTGCAATGACTTCTTCATCTTGTGGCTGGAGTCTGCGCAAGATCATCTTCCGCATAACCTTTATCTTACTAGTATGTCTGATAAGGCGATGGTTCTGTAGTTTTTGCTCAGTTGCGTAGTTGCTAGTTTCCTTTCTTCGGGAGTATGGCAACGAGGGAACGAATCATGATTTGCCATTTTCCTGTCTTCTAGATTTTGTTGCAGACTGGGTTAAGGATGCTTACTTTGAAAATTAAATATCGCTTAAGCTGGAGCTAGTGGGGTATATACAATCTCGAAAGCTTTACTGCTGTATATAAAAAATAGTAATAAAACCGAGTCTCCGCTTCTCGTTCTTTTGTTTGTTCTTTGTTTCCAAAGCAACCTTTTAGAATTTGGTTTTCAGTTATCATGCACTGACCAATATCCGTCGGTTCATATAGGATATTCCTTAACAACTTTCTGATACTGGAATGAGTACAGTCGAACCTCAATAGCTCCAACACCGATGGCTCATTTACCATGGTTAATTCGAACTCGTTTTTTGAGACCCTACGAAATTCTTCCGATAGCTCAAGAAAACAAATATTTAGAGAAATTTTCTTACTTTATCATGAAATTGTATGTTGTGTGTACTCATTAGAATCGCCTCGATGCGATTCAAATGAGTACAATCAACATACAATTATTGTGTAGAAAATCGAAAATATTTCCCTTAAACATCACTATTTGCCTCCTGACCTGGCTTTGTGTTTAGCCCTCAGTGGCTCGAACTACCCATTTCTCGAACAAATTTCGGTTCGACTGTATATTCAAGTAAAGCTCAGATACTCGTTTACTCAGATCGTAGTCGCTTGTACTTATGGATATAGAGTTTAGCAAATACTTCGCTCAAAATTCAAATTCCAGTCATCTGAAACTTTGTGTTCCGGTTCAAACGTTTGATCGAAGTGTTTCTGAAAAGTTTGACTTAATTTTGGAAGTAGTTTAAAATCGACAATAGATCTTTTGTGGAACTGGCTGATAGCTGCGCTGTATTTGAAAAAAATCCGAACAACATTAACACATTTATTATGACACTTTATCCGTTTCATTTTGACCAAAAGGTCGCCATCCCCCCCCACTCCCAACACACACACACACACACACACACACACACACACACACACACACACACACACACACCTCCTCTCACCCCTCTTGACCAGAGTTAATAGTGGTCACTATTACTATTGTTGTTACGCGGCTGAAGTGCTCCCCTACCATCAAACCCTAAAACACTCTTTGCCAATGTCCCTTATATGGTCCGCAAGGCATAAATAAGTTTAATAAGTACATCTTATTATAATTGCTTAATGGGTAACAAATAGTTACTTTAGCTTAAAATATTTTAATCTGAATATTATTATAAATTATAGTTAATGTCTTTGGCTGGCTGTAATGTATGCACATTGGCGTGATCGTTATTGGAGCAATGTAACTATGAAGCAAAAATAAACAATTATATAATTATTTACCCAAATATGCCATTTCACTTTTTTCGCTGACTCACATGCATGTAATTTCATTTACAATTATATATAATACTACCGACAATTTGACGCTCAAGTAACCTTCGTTTCCTTTCACATATTTGAATTTAGGTACGCGCATTCCATCATAACTTTAACACTCTATTTGCAAATTCAGTATATTGCAAATTGTTTTTTTCCTTAGCATTTTAGTTGGAAAATAGGGTTTGGCATATCATATAAATTATATCATCTTATGATGGAGAAATGTCAAACCCTATTACTTAGAATACGTAGAACAATATTTGGAAATGTCGCCTGTTGCATAGTTTACCAAGCATGATAAAAATAAGAATAAAGCGCCTTTTTAAAGATCAAAATGATTTAAAACCGTGAAAAACAAATATTCACGTAACTTAAAATGAAAGTATAAACAGAGACTTCAAACGGTTCTTACAAAATTACTGTTCATCAATTTTCTATTATGTCAAGGGTGAGTATCAATTACGCCACCGATCGTATAATTACATACAAAATCAAAGAAACGAATACATAAGAGCCCAAATGTCAGACAACGTACCTTCGGACATGTGCACCCAGCGAAGATTCAGATCGCAGTCTGATCAGAATCTTCACTGGGTGCTTTTTAGGATATCCTAGGGTGCAACGTTCCTTTGTAAGAACAACGGAGACACTGATCAGACTGCGCGGATGCGCCGGCTGATCTGAGTCTTCGCTGGGTGCACTTATCAGAAGGTACGTTTTCTCACGTTGTGGGTCATAAGAAAACTAACTACTACTGTCAGATGACATAGGGGTTCTCTTATTCCGTATAGAGAACATCATGATCTTATTTCAACGTAATCGTTCTAATTTTTCATAATATAAAGTGAATTTAGGTGGTAAACATATCGATTACAAAGAAAACATTTATGGTATCTATATAATGAAAAGAAAAAAAAGAACGCCCTTGTTAAACTGTACTAAATGTGCAGCATGACCGGCAATATATATATATATATATATATATATATATATATATATATATATATATATATATATTATATATATTTATATATATATATATATATATATATATATATATATATATATATATATATATATACGAAAACATGTAGTGCACATTGTGGCATTTGTTTTAGGGGAACTATTCTTTTTCTGGCGGGGTAGGCGACGGTGGGGTTTTTTTTTTCTTTCAAATAGTTTGTTATTTTGTCTTTTAAATTAAGTAGCCATGTTGTATTACATATTTAGTTAGCATCATGAGACTCGCGGCCTTGAACAGGCTATAATGAATGTGTTAGGTACATTAATAAGGTCATAATAAAAATCAAATTTATCTGCACCAATATTTTATTTCAAATTTAAAGTTTGGAATTAATCGGTTAACTATCCCTCAAAGTACGTGTACTAGTTCAAATTTAAAAAAAAATGAAGCTCCGTTTTAAACCATGAAAATAAGGTTTGCTTATCTATATAAATGTACATTTATCGAAGCTTGGATCAACTTTGGTACATATAATCATAGGTAACAACAACTGAATATTTCTTTGTTGTGTAGGCGAACAAGAAATACACTGTCAAGACTTTGAGAATATGCAGCCTAGTTCAATTCGCTATTGGAACATATTTCCCCTACAGCATACTCCAGCTGGTATGTCTGCAATGGATAAGTTTCTCTGACATGCAAATATTTGCCTCCATTCTCATTAGATGCTACTATTGAAGGTAAGAATTTGCTCCCTAAGGGAGCAAGTTCTTACCTTTAATAGTAACACCTACTGTGAATGGAAAGCTTCGAATACTACAAAATGGTGTCAGAAGCTGTCAGATGTGTGCATTCTCCTTAAAGCGAAGAAGACTTGAAAATGTCGACACGGCAGTAACTCTAAATTTATTTAATGTTATATCAATATCTCTATGTAGAGGCTTATTTCAAGCGTTACGTCTATGTGTTCTTTCCACGTTTTCCTTATATTAAAAAAGGAGTTTTCAGAACTGCATTTAAAAACATTTTGGTGAATGGAGATTTCTGTGTACGCTCTCCTCTTTGTGGACAAAACACTCACGTCCTGTATTCGAATGTGAATTTACAGGCCAGCTGCACATTTAACCTAGGTGATCAGCATATTTTCTTTCCATTCTAGAAATTCCAGAAAGATGAAATATTGTGTTGTAAGAAATATTAAATGTCCATTCATCGAAACTTGTATCCCGATAAGCAGACGAATTCAATAATGGGATACGATATCTCTTGGGTAATTCAAACTGCGAGCAGGTGTCCATCATGTTGATTGTCTCATACTTTCTGAGGACATACATATTATTAACCTTAGTCCTGCTGAACCATGATACGCCCTACATTTGCAAACAGTGTAGGTCCAGATATGTTTTTTTTTTTTTTTTTTTTTTTTTTTTTCTTTTAAATCCAACTAATCTGGATCTGCACTGTTTGTCTTTAAGTTTGTGAATTTGTATCAATAACCCGGATCAACTAACGTGATTAGCTGAAAATTAGAAGTGGGCGTGGCGTCTTATTTCAACATGGCAAGGGATAATTAACGTTTTTGTATATTGTCTTATACCATTCTGTACCATATCAAAGCAAAGTATTTTATTTTAATTATTGCAAATATTGTGCAGATAGAACCTTTACGACGACAAGATGGTAGACTAGATAAAGCATTTACAATTTACAGTTTTTCCGAACTGTATCGAATCCAGCTCCATATTATAATTCACCCAAGAACCAGCTTTGAATCAGTGAAAATTTAAATAACCTATTGGAAACAGAGTAGTAAAACACAGCTCTTAAGTGTGTTAGCTTCCATTTCTTTTTCAAATTAAAACAGCCTTTGTATACAGGAGTTCAATTCAGTTCCCCAATTCTTGAATCCTTTCCAAATGAAGGCCATTCTCAAAGGATAGAATTTGCTCCCTCGAGAAAAATTCTTTCCATTAGTAGGAGCCACTCTTGAGAAAGAATTTAAATATTTCCATGCCAGAATTCTTTTCTTTGAAGCTTTATCCATTTCCCTTAAGGCCGTCTCGACTTTGTATCTATCGTTTGTATAAAGTTTGTTTGATATATTTGTTCACAGATTGCAAAGCAAAGAGGATGGTCAAAGCAAAGAGGAAATGGAGGACTAGTTATGTGGGCCTCGCCAATTGAAAAAAAATATCTTCGAACATGCGCAAAATGCACGGATTCAGATTCACTTTGCGCAATCGCCAAGTCTCACATGGGTATTTGCTCTCCATTGTTACACTCTGTAGTGTCCAATGACTGTCAGCGGACAGCGAAGGCCCTGATCATACTGCGCAAATGCCGGAAGACGCGTTTCTGCATGACGCGACTGATATGATCTTTGCTGAGCACTCTTTTGAATAACCAAGAATCCAAAGGCTTATTCTGTCAGACAGCGAAGACTGACCATACTGCTCGAATGTACAGTATGATAAGAGTCTTCGTTGGGTGCACATATCAACTTGGTGACGAGTCTGGTAAATAATAGTGTAAGGTACTCTTGGGTCTGGATGCATGCTGTTTGCTGAGATATATGTACCCGAAAACTTGGGGTATATACGCTCATAACCCAACAGACCACGCTTTAATATTTAGGTAAATTTTTCCCAGCAATTTCTCACCACAACACTTAGTGACACCTAACAACATACATGAACAAACAAGAGAACATAGTTCAATGACGTGGATGCTGGATACGAAGCAACATGTATGTGTCGAAGACCCTAGACGGACTGAACATATACAATCGAACCTCAATCACTCGAACATCTTTGGGACCATGTAAATTTGTTCAAGACATTTGTAATTCGAGCCACTGAGGGTTAATCATAACGCTAGGTCAGGAGACATATGGATATAAATTAGGGATGTCTTTTAGACCTTCTGTACAATAATGTTGAGTAGACTCTTTAGAATCGCATCGATAGGGCGATTCTCCTGAGTACACACAACATACAGTTCATGATAAAATAAGAAAAAAAATCCTAAAATATCGGATATTAACTTTCTTAGGCTACCGAAAGAATTTTTAGGGACTCAAAAACGAATTCGAATTAGCCATGGTAAACGAGTCATCGGTGTTCGAGTCGAGTTTTTACTGTAAATTTGGAGCAACATCAGAATTAAGTGCACCGTTTTGATCGAGTAAAACTGATTTGAACGCCCCAGATTATCGTTCCAAGGCATTTCCTCTATTAGCGTTCTGCCTTGTTTGTTTGTCATTTATTGCAACCATGTCATTATTTCTTGTTATTTCTTGTTATTGTTTGTTCCTCATTGCTTTTTTTTCTTTCTGTGCCTCAAGAAGGCTATGCTTAGTGATTTCGGCCTTTTCTGACTTAGGTAATGTATACTTTTGGGTCTCAAAGAGAGTGTGTTTCGTCTCTAAAAACAGCAGAGAGAGTCTAACTGTGAAGGCTCAGTGTAACTTTGCGTTTGGTCTGCAATAGTGCTGCTATAGCTCGCTCATTCATACACTTCTTAAGTGACTCGCCGTTTGTTTCATATTAGAAAATTTGAAAAGGCCAAAAGTAACTTATCCATTTATAAAGTTTGCAGAAGGAAGCAACGGGCTTGTTTTGACTTGCAATAGTGCTATAGCTCGTTCATTCATACACGTCTTAGAGGCTTCGCCGTTTCTTTTCATATTTGAATATTTGAAAAGGCCAACAATAACCTGTCCATTTATAAAGCTTGCATAAGGAAGCAACGGGCTTGTTTTGATGCAAAAGCTAAATGAAATAGTATTGAAATATCATAAACATATTTATTTGGGTCAGTTAAACTTGACGTATGTGAAAGTTTTACCCCAAGCGAGTGTCTGTACATCAATCATACAGCCAAGCTCGCGCAGAAGAAGGTTAATAGAGCATTTGCGAACAGCGAAGACCTTGATCAGACTGCGCTTGCGCAGTCTGATCAAGGCTTATGCTGTTCACAATTTGATGCCACAGTAGTTGAACAGTAATGGTATTGACCAGATTCGTGGATGAACATGCTGAGCTGTATCAATGTACACGTATAAATTTAGGCTCCTTTTCGTGTGGCGAGACTGATTTGATGGTATGATATTCTACTGAAGCAATGTATTCATGAAACTCAATCCTCAGTCGTTAAACTCCGGGACATTTGTATAAAATATGCTTTAACCTTACAAAAAAGCATGGGAGATAGACCCCCGCCCCAGGAGCTGAATATTTGAGTCACCAAGATAGAAAACGTACCTTTAGACATGTGCAACCTGCAAAGATTCAGATTAGCTTGCGCATTCGAACAGTCTGATCAGAATCTTCACTGGACGCATTTCGGATAGCTAAGAATGCAAAGTTTCTTCATACAGCAAGATGAAGTTAGTTAGTTGTTTTTATTTTTTTTTGTTTGTTTTTTTTTTTTCCGTTTGTTTGTTGTTTTTTTTTTTTTTTTTTTTTTTTTTTTTTTTTGTTGTTGTTGTTTTGTTGGGGTTTTTTTTATTATCTTATTTTTATTTTTTCGCTTTTCGCTTTTCGTGTTTAAATTTGGCCTGCAATAAAATGAAGTATATTTTTGTATAAAACTGACATAAATTCAAAGGCTCTCATCTATTATTGTCTAATCAGAGTCAGCCTTTTTATCAAGTATAGCCTTTGACATCCGTATACGTTTTGCTCGTTCCAGTCCTCACCCCTCTTATTACCTGTTTCTTACAGATAATATGTTCCGGACAAGAACTGGAATGGCGGTCAGAGGTCAAATCTAATTTTGAAACATGAAATACTGTGTTTACCACATTGGGATGTTCTGAGACATCAAATGGGTCTCGCCATGCGAAAACGTGTCTTCTGGCGTTTGCGGGCAGCTCAGATTAAGATCACCTTGCGCATGCGCAAAATATCAGCCGGGCCTTTGCTCTAAATTTATACATTTTTTCAGTATTCAATGATTCTGTTTGCGGACAGTGAAAGCCATGATCAGACTGCGCAGATACGCAGGCTAATCTGGGCTTTCGCGGTCCGCATATGCCCGGACACGTTTTCCCATGACGCGGCCTAAACATGGTAAATCAATGCATAGCAGTATAAGGGATAAGCTCCAGACATTTTGGTAATGTTGGTCAGATGTCAGTATATAGGTCACTGTGACCTTATGACACGGATATGTAGATTGCTCTGGTTCTTCACTGTCTACACATATTGCACGAAAATCTCTGTTTCTTGGTGTATAAGTTCAGAAGTTTTGTAGGGGAGATTCAAAAAGAATCCCAGAATGATTGAATATGATAATAATAATAATAATAATAATAATAATAATAATAATAATAATAATAATAAACTCAGGGGCGTATCCAGATGATTTCTCAGGGGGGTTCGATTTGATCAAATTACCGTACTTACTCTACGTATTCGGACAAACGTGCCTGAGCAAAGAAAAGAAGACATCCGACGCCGCAGAACGCGGCCTCTGTTTGCTACTCATCCAGCAATTTTACAAACATTCGTAGGTAATAAAACGGACTTGTTGAAGAGAAGTACCCAATAAGCACTCTACATAAATCTATAGCGGGCCGTTATTGGCCCATCAGGGTAGCTGACGGGCCGATAACGGCCCGCTGTAGATTTATAAAGAATGCTAGCTGGGTATAAGATAAACAGTAAGGGATATGAATATTAAGGGTAAATATGATATCCCAAATGGCAATGATGATATCCCAAATTTATCAAAATTATCCCAAAGATTCGGGTCATACTTGGCCTTCTCCAGGAAGTTCACCGAATGGTCTTTTTTTTTCAAGTCCACTCCTCATGCATAGACTAAAACGGAAAATTGTGTTATTCCTGCATATTGTTTAGAAGTTATTGCAATTTCCAGTTTCTTATATTTTGCACTCAGAAATCTGACAGTAACTTCGCTCTTCCTTGGAAACGTGTATATTATTGTTTTTGCTCTAAAAGGGGGTCGACTCTAAAAGGAAAGAATTTGCTCCCAGTGAGAGCAAATTCTTTCCTTTTAGAGTAGAACTCTGTTCAGAGATTTGGGATACAGGAAAGTAAATATGAAGTCATAAAAGTTGTCTCCCTTGTGAAAACTGGTGGAAATTTTATCAAGTATATCTATTCCTTTACTGGCTCCAGTCTCCAGTGTTTTTTTTTTTTTTTTTTTTTTTTTGTTTGTTTTTTTGTTTTGTTTTTTGTGTGTGTGTTTGTGTGTGTTTGTGTGTGTGTGTGTGTGCGCGCGCGCGTGTTTCTTCTTCTTATAATCCTATTTGATAATCCATTAAAATAAAAACAAAATAATATTATGACTATAAAGGTTGGTCACTAGTGGTGTAGATTATTTTGGTTTTATTTTAGTGGATTATCAAAGAGGATGATAAGAAAAAAAAAATTTAGTCACTGGAGACTAGAGCCTGTCTAATCTAGTCCGTGAAACTGAATATTAACTTAAGTTTACGTGTTAAAGTCTCACGAAGATGTTTAACACTCACGCATCACGAAAACACGCCTATATAATTTTGACCCCCTTAAACCCACTTTTTTATAGTAAAATTAGGGGTTTACAGGGGTTTACACTATTTATCTTATTTCTGCTCAAAATATAGATTGTGGGTAATCGTTAGAACCGCCTCAGCGAGGCGGTTCTAACGAGTACCCACAATCTATGTTTTGAGCAGAAATTTGAAAAAATATCAGAATTTTTTATCTGAAAACTTTCAGTTTTTGGTGTATATATATTCGAATAGGCATGTTTTCGTAATGGTGTGTTAGACATGCAGTCAAATTGCTCGTGATAAATTCAGCCTCAACGTCCAGAACGTGCCATCGACATGGGCGCTCAGTGAAGACTCAAATCAGCCTGCACATCAGCTGAGACTGATCAGAGTCTTCTTTGTCCGAATGAAGAACATTTGCATCCTCGGCTATCCAAAATGTGCCCAGTGAAGATTCTGATCAGACCGCGTGAATGCGCAGGCTGATCTGAATCTTCGCTGGGCGCACATGCTGAGGCTCAATAAATTTAAACCGTTGGAATCTGCATATAACGCACAACTAAGACGAATGCATAGCGATCAATTATTGTTTTAATATCTTTTACTTCCTTATATAATTGAATAAAAGTTAATTAAAATTTGAGCGCCACGACTGGTATTCAGGAAACGGCACATTAATAATTCACTAATTAATTTAATTAAGTAAGTAAGTAATTTATTTATTTATTTGGTTTAAACAATATTTTATTTCAATGTGTCGAAACATTTACATTTATATTTTGGAAACATTTGAAGCAGCTTTTTGGCCACTTTAACCCGTTGCCTCTTTTGCTCGTCAGTCAACAGATGTGGCACCCATCTAGCAGAAATCTATCTGACTTTCAAATGCTTCTTCAAAATAAGGTGAACCGTTGATAGTGATATGCCTACCTTTCGTGCAATATCACGAATTGTAAATCTGGCATCTCCTTCAATGATTTCCCTTATTTTGGAAACGATTTCTTTACGAGATGCAGATTTTGGCCTACCTGATTTCGGTGCATTTTTGATGGACTCTACACCAGACTCAGATTTCTTTTTCCACCGCCGAACTGTGTCATAAGACACACAAGAAGGTCCAAAAGCAGTAGAAATTTCAGTCATCAGCATCTTCAAAGAACAACCAAGTTTTGAGCGAGCTTTGATGTAAGCCCGTATTTCATCTTTTTTTGTGGACGCTTCTACCAATCATTTTTACTGCAGTGGTCAATGACTGCGTGTATTCAAATGGCAAATTTTATGTCTTACACTTAGTCTAACATGTACATTTATACACCATTGTGTAGATATTGAATAACCCTACACAGGTATGTATTGGTTTTTATCGTGCCCCACGTGGATATCGAGCTAGAAGACAATAAGCAATTCATTTCGAACAGCCCTCGTACATAGACAGAATACAATGGCACAATCAAACAGAATTTGAAAACAAGTATATCATGCTTCTTTGAATCATCTCCTATCATTTATTTATTATTAGGCTGCGGGCTTCCATCAGACCGTGGGATCTGATCTAGGTCAGCGCAGATCGCATATGTATTTTCCTGATTGCCACCCCGGCGAGGGCATGGCGTTCCTTGCGGTATGTGGCATGTGATTAACACTTAATTGTCTGCTAGGCGCAAATGTGACTATATCTGAAGAAAAGAAAACGTTACATTCATATAGGCCTATACTTAACATACGAAAACCTAATAATTATTACAACATATGATTCCCCAAGGCTCGCAATAAAAGAATGAAACCTGAATGCACACGATTTATCCCATTAGTGCCTAGAGTCTCCCAAAAGGGCTTTAGGCAAACACTGTTGACTTAAGGTACATATAATCGGACAGTCAATTCAAGCAATTAAATGGCCTTGTTCATTCTTATGCTAATCCCAGTAAACTATAGTGTCCTATTTATATGGTAAATACAGTATTCACAAATTGTGTAAGCGAAAAGCAAAGTCCTGCCGAGACTGATCAAGATCTTTGCGTTTTTCAAACCCGAAAACAAGGTTTTGCCTGGCCCTGTCCAAAATTTTTAACCGAATCACATTAAATCCTACGCTGTTCCACAGTAGCAAAGACCTAGGAAGCCTGTATAACTTTTGCCTATTTACCCTAAATATTAGGACATGCCGTCCTGTGCAAATACCAGAAGCGGCGTCTGATCGGGGTCTTCACCGTTTGTGATCCGCAATTGTTCAAGCAGTGGAATCTAGACACATCAACTGGTGTAGTTAAATGAACTTGTTAACATTTAAAGACATAAAAATAAGATGAGTCTTGTTCATTAGTCTTATCACTGATAAGAGACCAGGCACAATAAAACCTAGTATACTGTCAATAAATCATAGACAGAAAGAGGCCCATTAGGAGAATCTAATACTGGCTTATATATCTGTTCCATAGGTAATATCGTCTCTAAATTATTTATTCCCCCTCTGAAGGCCTCTTTACCACCCCTTGCTGGAATATCATAATCACCGTTTAATGACATTCCTTTGATCTCTTTTGCATAGCACCTAGATAGAGGCAATAAAATCATTTGTGAGTGGTACCACATTTGGTCACATTTTAGCTATGTCTTCAAGGGCAGGTATGGTATGGAATTAAGTTGTCCCAAAATTCGAGTTAGACATGGTGATCAATGTCTCCACGCTGGTTATGCTCAACCGAGATGATCCTGATTTTGTGAAGCCGATTACGAAAGCGCTTTGGTTGTCTGCTCGGCCTTTTTAAACTTTATTTTACTTGATTACAGAGAAAGTTCAGAGAACTTGTAGACGCGTTCTCGAAGGCCCGAGTGTTGGTCTTTGGTGGTCATGTGTGGTGGAGGAAACCAGATTTTTTTCTTCATTTACAGAATAAATTACCCATTTTCAATGGCATGAGATTATATTTCTACTAATTATTGCATGTCTTGTTGCATAAATTACAATAATTTGACAACTGGGCGTTGTAATTTTAATTTAAAATTTCACTATTTTCCCCTTTATATAAAAAAAGTTCTTTTTTATCTCAGAGATTTGTATATCCAGGTGTGATACAACAGTGAAGGGTATTACATAACGGAAATCATTTTTCATCAGTAACATGTATGTAAAGTGAGCTCGAAAAGGGTCGTTACATCGTATGCTAAAACCAGACAGGCTGGATGAACCTGCTCATATGCTAAGTCTAATCAGAGTCTTTCCTATTCGTCGATAATGCTACATCAGCAAGTGATTCTATAAATGGACAATAATGAGCCTTATATGTCAGTATATGTGATAAATGTCCTTTTTCTCACGGTACAGCACACGTTTGTCCCGGTGATATGAACGTCTTTTCTGTCTTAATCTGGGGAATATAGTAATTTTTAAACACCTGGGCCAAGTTGTTCAAAACTAACGATGTCGTTTGTTAACGTATCGTAATACTTTGATCATTAAATATGGCATATACGCTAATGGTTTTGCTGAAAAAAAAATGTGAGTGGCTTTTGCATTTGCAAAAGCTACTAACTTTTCTTCAGCAAAAATACTTGTGAACTAGATATTGTACTTACAAGAACAGTTAACATTTTGACCACTAACGAGCTCATTAAGCTGACGACATTTTGAACAACTGAGGCCTGGAATTCTTAGGAGGGACTCGTTTGCGCAATGCCATGTGAAAATATGCCTTTGGTGCATATGCGGACAACGAATGCTGCGCTGTTTGATAAGAGGCTTCGTTGTCTGTTTACAGTATCGTTGGTCACTGTAGAATACATTGATGCATTACGAAAACACGCCTATTCAAATATATTGAAAATTTCACCATCAAAAAATTAAAGTTTTCAGATAAAAAAATTCTGATATTTTTCATATTTCTGCTCAAAGCATAGATTGTGAGCACTCGTTAGAACCGCCTCGACGAGGCGGTTCTAACGAGTACCCACAATATATGTTTTTGAGCAGAAATAAGAAAAATAATGTATACCCCTGTAAACCCCAGTTTTACTATATAAAAGTGGGGTTTAAGGGGGTCAATATTATATAGGTATGTTTTCGTGATGGTATAGCTAGTATACTAATTAAATTGTATGGTTCCTTGGATGTTCTTCATTTTATTCTTCGCCTTTAGCCAAGTCTTATATAAAAATAATATGCAGTAATAATAATATGCAGTAAATTGTAAAAATACCAATTACTATGCTTTTCTTATTTGTTTGTTTATTTATACATAAACACCTCAACTTATCTAATATCTTCCATGTATGTTATATCTGCTTTTCAAACTTGTATGCCGAAGTATGTTTTGCTGTCTGTAAGCAAAGAACAAACGCACACACCCACTGTACTTACTATTATCTAATCATCTAATCTTCATTTATACATGTGAGTCAGAAAGCTCATCCGCAGCTGGCGACGTCTCTCTCTCTCTCTCTCTCTCTCTCTCTCTCTCTCTCTCTCTTGACCGATCGATTGGTCGATCGAGTGTGTTGCTGAATTTTAATAAGACATAGGACAACAGAAAGGTTTTTCTTTTATTTACAGTCGGTATTCAAATTCCAGATGGACTAACATTAGAATTAAGTCTAATTTAAGCGAGAGGCACAAACAATAACAGTAAATAAAACTAATTGAAAACATAGACAAAATCATAGCAAGATAATGCATATCACAAAAAATAAAATACTGGCATATGAGTAAAACAGTGACAGATGGGAGAGTGCATATGTAATGCGCATAAAAACGATTTCATGAATATATACGATCTTAAAATATAGTTAAATCGTTTGCCAGTCTATTAGCATTGTATATAGCCAACTGTATCTTAAACCGAAAAGTACTGATAGTAGTACAAGCATTTAGCTCCTTGAAGTGTTAAAAATAGACTTAATGGAAGGTAGTTTATTTGTTTTTATACATCCTGCTGCAAAAAAGTGAAAGAAAGGGAAAACAAACTACACAGTCATGCTGGCGTCAGTGGACAAAACTAAATCACAGATGTGCACAAAAGGGATATAAGCATTTAATGTCTATGAAAACTTTAAAGCAGCTTCATATAAACGAAGACATCAAAATGGCATCCACTGCAAAGGAATTCTTTATAAACAACTATGATAAACGGCAATCAAAGATACAACTGAAATAAATAGTAGATCCATTCACCTTAAGATAAATTTGAATAGAGATTGTTTGCAATATGGAATGAATAAACCAAGCTCACTATTTGTGAACAGTGAATATGGTGATCATCCTACGCATTCGAACAGTCTGGACAATAATCTTTTTGACTTTATTTCACTAGTTGTCTTTTGTACTGAAATCTCGACAATTCGACATTAAACCGTATTTGACGAGGAGCTTATAATGTCCTAATTAGGAGTTTCACAATTCAACAAATATATATTCTACACGTAAGCCCTATTCCAAATCATAACAGGTGACATTCTATTTTGTTTTTACTACATATTTTGCGTCTAAAAATTGCCAAATGAATAACAAATGGTATATACTCAGATCAGATGCTAATCTGCGTCTACACTGTTTGCTCAGGCCTGTCTATCAAAATACTTCTAGGGTAAATGCAACACAGTGTTCGTGCCCAAATACTATTTTCTATCGGAATTATTAGGGCACTTTTAAGCTAATACCATACAGAAAACAGAATTCTTATATACTTAAATAACGTTAGACAAAAAATGGCAGTTTATTGTTATCTGTGAATAGGTTACCCCCAGCACATCAGCTGGATTAGGATCTGATCTTGTATACTATCTGGGTTAATTGTCTAAATTTGGAAAATACTTAGCAATGTTGATAGCTGATAAGCAAATTTTGTTTACCACAATAATGTAGATAATCGGATCTCTTGGCTTATACTAAAAAATGTTAATAATTCTATCACAAGTAGCTCGTGGTGTTGTCATCAACCATTTTATGGTTAATTAAGTTTTGTAAATATCATCTCATCCATCGCGTGTGTATTGTATGACTACTTTGTTTCAATACTGCTTAATTGCAAAACTTGCAAGGATTATGTATTTCCTTTCCCGGATATATAAACATTAAATATTCAATTAAGAAATAGCATGTCATTACCTAGACCGATTCTTATCTCAGTAACAATGAATGATTTCCAAAATAATCAGTCCCAGTCATCCCAGCATCGTCACCTTATTTGGCATTGAAGCTCGGTACGATGTGGCCAATTACCAAACCATTGAAACGACGATAATGCTTCCAAAATTTGATTAACAGAAGAAAAATTAACAGTTTTTTTGGGGGGAGCTTCTGTAACAGCCGAGTATTTTTGTATTTCTACAACATACGAACCTGGTGCCAGTAAAATCGATTTAACTCCCACCAATCCACAATTGTTTTACTACTTATCGTTCAAAAAACGGTGGTTCTTGTGTTGTTCATTGTTAGGGGACTTTGTGGCTGCTCTCTGAAGTTCTTTGTACTGATTTGTCCTGTTTTTATGTTTTGTCATCGAGTTTGGTGAGTCCTTTCTGGCATTGTGACCACCTCATTTAGGATAAAAAGAGGTGATGCTTTGCCTTTAGTTGTCTTGTTGCGTGGGCGCTGTCCATCATAGCGTTTTACCCTGCCTCTTGATGTCATTTGGAGGGCATGTTCTATTTCTGTGACACTTTCTGGCCATCTTCATGTTTCGTTTTTATTGCATTCATATAAGTATATACAGTCATTGACGTGTTGGTATCTTTAAAGTAGAAACAAGAACCTAACTACAATATACCTTCGAAATAAATATACATGGCGTGTCAGATTGTCAAACACTTCCTGTGCTTAAGCTCTGTTCTGTGCGTTTAGATGATAATATGTACGTTTCTCTCTGGTACTTCTATAGCAATTTCTACTAGAGCAAGAAGTCCTTAACGTGGTCATCAACCCCTGTCGGAACTGAACAAATTATATGTACCTGAAACTGTATCAACTATCAGCGATGTTTAAGAATGGGTTAGTTGCTTATCTTTGAAAACTGCAAAATAGTGTATCGTAAAACAGAACAGACCATTACCAGATGTCGCGTTGAGCAGCCTCTGTTTTAGGCAACCCTGTTTTCAAATGATCACTGATTATGGGGCAAAATTTTGGGTAAACATTACGAAAACAAGCCTATTCAAATATACTGAAAATTTTACCACCAAAAAATGAAAATTTTTAGATAAAAATTCTAATCTTTTTTTCAAATTTCTGCTCAAAACATAGGTTGTGGGTACTCGTTAGAACCGCCTCGGCGAGGCGGTTCTAACGAGTACCCACAATCTATGTTTTTGAGCAGAAATAAGAAAATTAATGTATACCCCTGTAAACCCCAGTTTTACTATATAAAAATGGGGTTGAAGGGGATCAACATTATATAGGCGTGTTTTCGTGATGTGTGTGGTTAATTTGGGAATATGCATGCTTGACAAAAGACAAAGTTTCCTGTTCTGCTGCTCATGAATACTGTTAAACAAAATTCACAGATATTTATTACGAGTCACTTATCATGGTCCAGGGTTCCCGATAAGTTATCAATGGCAACAACCCCACCTTCAATAGAAATATGTATCCATAAATACATGTTTAATTATGATAAGTTTCAACAGAACAATGGTCTATATGTCCATAAATTTAAAAATATAAGACCTCTGATATGGAGTCGTATTTCGAATTACATTTTAATTTATTCAGGTAATGATTAATCTTTGCCACTCTCTGGGCTGATTCAGCAGACAATATATTGATGATATTTGTTTCTTATTTGTCCTACAAAATGGGACTGAAATTTCATGCAAATTGTCTCCTGAGGAGACAATTTGCATGTAATGTCAGATCCTATTATCTGGGAAAAATAAGAAAATTATTTTATAATATCTTCTACTGATTTGCTCCTAGCATACTAAGCGATAGAAGATTTTGATACGAACTGCTGTTGTAGAGTGCATATAGTATTACTAGATATTTAGATACACGCCCAGATGACAGACAGGCGTGCTTTAGACTTATTCTACTACAGGTGATAATGAGTTATAATATTTCATTTGTTTGTATGACTGTGGTAAAACCATCCGGCTTTATTACTACAAATGGCAAAATTTGATGTGAATAAACCCGCATCGAGATTTTGTGAAATCTAATATTTCTTTGTTGTGACGAACTATTTTGGGAAAAACTGAAGTTCTGAATTTTCATTTATTTTTTCTCTCCCATACATATTTAAGCTGTAACTGAGACCAAAATGGTTTACCATAGCGGACTCAGAATGGGCTCAGCGATCACAAAGGACCAAAACTTACGAAGTACAGTAAATGTCCTAAACTTTTGAACACTTTATTCAATACTTGTATGGCCTAATATTTGCTGATAAAGCAGTTGTTTCTTAAAACACTTAGTGGAATAGCAAATGGCGTAGACCATGATCAGACTCTGGGTCTGCACTGTTTGCATATGCCATTTTTGTCAGCCACTATGTTTGACGAATTTTAGGACAATTACCGCACACACTATAGTGAAGTACTAGACCCCAGATGTAGTAACCCCAGATGTAGTAAACATAAGGAGATTCTAAAACGAATGACCTTTGGGAAAAATGAATACACACTGGAATGAAGATGCTTTAAACCCGCGGTGGTTTATTCTACTGACCGTTCTAAGGCGGTGGTCCCGGTGTTAGTCTTACTCTTTGTTGCTTTGTAGTTTATTCTGCCAGGTGGTTTGTTTTAGTTTTGCCTGCTGTTATTTTGTTCTTGTGTTTTTCAGTCCTTTGAGCATTGGATTACCTCGCTTGGGGAAAGAGAGCTAATCTTAGTGCTTCTCGTACGTTTGTTCGATTTGCGCTTCTTTGGTTTGTCTGTTTCCTCTTCCTCTTGGTGTCTGGGAAAGGCTGCGGCTTGTGATTGTGGCACTCTCTAGACTTTTCACTTATCTTTTTTTTTATAGCTGGAGTTTTCTAGGCCAGACTACCTAGTTTCGGCTCTTAGGTCTCAAAAGTGACAATTATACTTCGTTAAACCATTTGCGCCTAGTGTCCCACAGAAGGGACATTGACAAACAGTGTACACCCGAATCAATAAACATTAACCAGACATCCCTTCTACTTTAAACGGACCAGTCTGATTGCTGAGGTCCAATCGGCGTAAATGGGTTAATCCTAGAATTACTAAAAGAGCAATTTGACACGTATGCACGTGTTCAAATTTTAGTATAAGTATGGATAGGAGTTATAAACACAAGGTTATAAAACTTTGTTCATGCTCAGCTCAGCTAAGCATAAATTTTTTCTCTGCTAATAAGTATGAAAATGCCAACAATAGTTGGCATTTTCATATTTGTTAGCAGAAAAAGATTCATGCTCAGCTGTATTTAGGAAGAAATTGGCAATTGTTAATAATTTGAGATTTACGCAGGGGACAAATGTCATGTTCAGCTGAGTTGAGCATGAAAAAAGTATTATAACTTCGGGGCCAGATGAGGCAGTTCCTCGTGACCTTCAAGACCTCCACTTTCTACCTTTGGGTCTTTTGGATTTGCCATTTTAAAAATTGCCATTTTGTTTTTCGCATTTTGTCTAACAACCATTTCCCAGTCAATGAGCTCTTCCATTCAGATTCAGAGATGGAAGAGTTTATTTTTGTTATTCAGGTTTGAAAGGTAACTTAAACACTATTTAATTGCAACTCATCAATTTCGTTTGAAGTTATATAAAATCCTTCAAATGATCTTGTTTGAAATTGTTGTTATCGCCCTGACTATTAACCTTACTCATTCAGAGAGCATATTTTCAGCTCTATTGCTAATTTTTGCATTGCAGGAAAAGCTCAATAAAGATAAACATCGTACTAAACTCAAGCGAACCGTGTGTACTCTATCAAGATCTGGAAAGCTCACTGTAAAGCTACTTGATCACCCATTAGAAATAGCATATTTACCCTAAATATTGGGGCACCTTAACTTTTTACAATACATATACTAAACTTTAGACACGTTTATTTTACTTAAAGACTGCTGGATGTTTTGTAATCAATGCAGACCATGGTCAGATGTCGCATTCTACTGGTAAATCAGGCCTCGAGGTTATAAAACTTTTTACATTCTCTACTCCGCTGAGCATGAAATTTGTCCTGCTAATACATCTCAAATTACTATTTCTTGCTCTACATAGCTGAACATGCAAATTTCTCTGCTAATAAATATGAAAATGCCAACTTTTTTTGGCATTTTCATATTTATTAGCAGAGAAAATTTTATGTTCAGCCGTGTTGAGCACGAAAAAATGTTGTATAACCTCAGGGCCTATCTGTCCAAAAACCTAGGATAAATACGGTAATACAGACACGATTAACAACGCACTCTTTTATCTTTTATTGCAAAAACCTGTCAAAGGGTATCAATTGCATTTTAATATGATTTTAAAATGCTTAATATAATTTTAAGACCACCCTATTAAAATACCAGATTTCAATGAAAGTTTTACTTATGGGTACAAAGAGCATTTATATCAATTTAATTCTGCAACGGGATGCAAATCAGCTGAGATAATTAACCTTTACCACTCTCTGGGAAAATTTTTTTTTTTACAACAAATTGATATTTTTTCTTATTTCTCCCAGAAAATAGGATTTTACATTTCATCAAATTGTCTCATTTGCATGAAATATGAAAGCCTAAAGAGACCATTTGCATAAACATTCAAAACCTACTTTCTGCGGAAAAGGAGAAACATTACGAAAACACGCTTATTCTTATATAAAATTTCACCTCCAAAAACTGAGAATTTTCAGATAAAAAAACTCTGATATTTTTCATACTTCTGCTCAAAACATAGATTGTAGGTACTCGAGAACGAGTACCAACAATCTATGTTTTTGAGCAGAAATAAGAAAAATAATGTTTACCCCTGTAAACCCCAGTTTTACTTTATAAAAGTGGGGTTTAAGGGGGTCAAAATTATATAGGCGTGTTTTCGTAATGACATTTTAAACTCTCGTCTGCTGAAATTTTTACCCAGCATGCTAAGCGTAAGAAAATTAGAAACTGTGAGAAATTGGGTCTTCCGGATATGCAAATAGACAAGGTCTAGATCAGTATATCCATCCATGCAGTTCAATCAGGAATTACATTTATATTTTTAAACTTAGGCTTATTAATTAAAGTGTAATTACCAGTTCCGTAATTTATATGAACACAACATACCTTTAATAGTAGTGATGATGACGATGAGTTCACGTTTAACGACGCTTTATCATCATCATCACTACTATAAAACGTGTATTGTATTAATACAGACAACCCTCTTTATACCGACACTCGATACAACGACAAAATTCGTTATAATAACAATTTGACTGTCACGAAACCTTCGCTTAAGAGGTGACAATTAGTCACAAATTATGCAAGAATATTGTATTTAATACTTTAAAGAAGCATATGTTTTTGATATTTGTTAGAATCGCCTCTGTGAGGCGATTCTAAGAAATATCAAAAACATATGTTCTATGGGGAAATAAGAACAAAACAAGACCTTTCTTACATACCAAACTGGGCCCAAAATGATGCCGTTAGTTACCGTATCGTTAAAACTCTGATCATTAAATAAGGCATATACGCTAATATTTTTGCTGAAAAAATGTGGGTAGCTTTAGCGTTTGCAAAAGCTACCCACATTTTTTCAGCAAAAATACCTGTGAATTAGATATTATATTTACTAGAAAAGTTAACATTTTGACCACTAACGAGCTCGTTAAGCTAACGACGCTTTGAAAAACTGGGCCCTATTCATTAAGTATTCTGTACAACAGCAAATTCGTTTAATGGCAACGTATTTGGGAACAAATGCTGTCCTCGTAACAAGGGTTCACTGTAATAGTGAGGCTTGAATCCGTTTTGACTTTTACTTGGCGACTGTATTGACTGCGATCTTGCACTGTACTCTATCAAGCGAGCATAAATGAGCCGCGTCAGAAAACATACCATCGAACATATGCGCCCAGTGTAGATTCAGATCAGACTGTGCATTCGCACAGTCTGATCAGAATCTTCACTGAGCGCACTTTGGATAGCCAAGGAAGCCAAGTCAAAAAGGATTGCCTTAAGAAACAAAGAACACACAAAATCACGAAAATCGGAGACTCGGTTTGATTGAGTCTCTTCATATGCAACACCGTAGTTTGCGAGGCTGCAAGTTTCTTCTTGCGAACAACGAAGACTGATCAAATTGCGCGCATATGCCCGGAAGCACGTTTTCTGACAGTGTGGCTTAAATTTAACTGGTAAGTAAGTGGCTATTAATTGTAAATACAACAAATGTGCATTATATAATCTGTTGGCAAAGGTTTTATCTGGTAGCAAGAAATGCAGATTAGAATTTGATGTCAATTTGATTGCTTTATAGTTCTAAAGGTTACTTTGTTTTAAAACGGTGATACTTGTGTTGTATACAGACCAGTGTTTTTATTTATCTTTTGCATACTGAAATTAAGCAATAGCTTTTGAAATGTCAGTTTTCATAGAAACGTTTTTACCCACATTTCTTATAAACGAGCTTGGATAAATGGTTTAGACGAACATAGGCGCTGAGGTCTTAGAGAGGTTTCTAGTGCCACAATTTCGTAACTTTCGAATGTAATCTAATGAAGAATATGAATTTCAATCAAAGAAATAACGTTGTCTATGCGAGATGATTATGAAGGATCCGTTGTAAGTTTTCTTTAAAAAAGACAAAGACACATACTTATATAATTATAAAATGCTCTTTTTAAGTGAAGTTATAGCTTGCTCATCAAATTAAGGCCAGTTCTGGAGATGATTTATATAAGCTTTTAGCTTTTTATCAAATCCTGTACCATATAACATTATGCGATGTACATATGTGAACTTAAATGAATAAAATATTGTTTAAACCAAATTAAAGCCAATGCTTAATAGGTATGCAATACCAAAGACATTTTTATTAAAACTTATCGTATTCATAATCATTTTGTTTAACATAGTAATGTTACTGCAGAAATACAAAGGTATTGGACACAATTTTTAACATCAAAGAGTTCTCTTCCTGATGTTACCTGATAGTCCAAAGGCCAATCGCTCGTCTAAATAAAACAGAAAATAACATGAACATGTATTTAGTTATTGCAGGTCGCCTTGGCGAGCCGCATATATATTATTTATGCCAATCACACATCAAATACGGGAATTATACCGAACCCAGCTTATGCGGAAGTAACTACCAAGACTGTTGACATAGTAGTCGTGCATGTAATAACGAAGGAAATAGAATAGAATGTTTTATTATCCACTAATAGCCTAAATCTTGTTTACAATTAATGAGATCGTTCGTTTTTTTAAGCCGATTTCACTCTCTAATGAAATTATGCTTCAGCAAGTACGATAATTCATCAAGATATTAAAGGTTTAATTCTATTTTATTGCCAAATAATCATCAAGCAAATGGGTTGGACCACAAGTTCTCACAACATTATATAAGGTCCTCCCCAAAGGATTGGTGCATCTAGCTATTGATATTTTCACAGATTTTGAGAAGTATCTTTACTGGCATTAAAATGAAAGCTTTCCATTATCAAATCAGCTAATTCTTGCCCAGGACTCTCCTGTCTAGTGATCTGCTATAGTCAAAATGTTGAAAAACTCACAGGATAATTGTAACAGTCAAGAAACAAAGGCGTGGCACCTATTGTTTGAGTACAGGTTAGAGGTAAATTTGACAGTTCGGAGTGAACCAAAACTCGGAAAATAACTGGCCATTTAGGTTTGTTCAATGAACCTCGATTCATATGCCATAAAGTGCTGAAGCTAAACGACCCGCTAGCTTTTTGAAAAAGCTAATACTTTTATTTATGCTTACAGAATTGATAGCTAAACTATCCAAATACTTTCATTAGCCAAGTACGTAGCTATTATTTTCTCAGACAACGAGAATTACTTGTATACGAAATATGTACAAAATGCTGAAAGGTAAGTTAAAGAAAATACAATAAAAGATAAATTATCTTAAAATAGTAAAAAATAAAAATAGTGCAAAGAAATTTTACTAGCTGAAAGTTTGAGCACTGCATACCAAGGTTTCTTTCATAGCAGGTAAAAAAAGGATGGTTTAAAACAGCTTACTCCGCAACGGAGAAAAGTGCTATCAAAACCGTTTATCTCAAACAAAAAGCGTTTGTGGCGTGAGACTTTTAATGCTCTCAAAGCAGTTAAACACAGTAATAATACAGCTAGGTGTGTCCAACTCACTACATTTAGGGATAGTTACGTTCACTGCTCTTGTGTTAACGAGATTTGAACAAACGAAAAGATATTATTAATGACAATGTTACATTCGAAGGGCACAGTGAATGAGAGCAAAGAAATACTAACTAGTGTATTAAATCACTGAGATGTAGAAGAGCATTTAGCTTAACCATTTATTCCAGTACTACTGCATGCAATAATATGTATTTAGAATTTACCGTGACATGCGTTTGATTGCGAAGTTCATGAACTCTGGTGATGTTTATTGGGTGGTTTTGCAATTGGACACCATCACAGGTGGCTGTGTAATAATGGACAAATACTGGCACGCTATATTTTTGTAACTGAATAACTATTACGAATTGTTACATTTGAGCCGCAACCTGAGACAACGTACCTTCTGACACGTGCTCCTAACGAAGACTCAAATCAACCTGCGCATCCGCGTAGTCTGGTCAGAGCCTTCGTTATCCACATGAAGAAACTTTGCATCCTTGGCTATCCAAAATGCGTCCAGTTAAGATTCTGATCAGACAGCAAGAACTCACAGGCTGATCTGAATCTTCGCTGGGTGCACATGTCCAAAGGCACGTTTTCTGGCGTAACGGCTCATTTGTTAAGCGTCAAACGGTGTACATTTCGATTCATTAACAACATTTTATGTTTCTGCATTTAGCATTAAATGAGTTTAACCTATTAGACAATAATTTTTCAATTAGTCCTGCTTTGAAGTACCGTTTCTCCGCCTGGCGTAAGTAACTGATCGGTTTTGGCTGATGAATTTTCTGCCACATACAAATAAAACAATAATAGCTGTAATATAAATGTTAATAAGAATCCATGTCATTGTAAATTCCTATTCCAAAAATTAAACCTTTCAGTCCTGCATGTCAAAAGCGATAGCTTTGGCAATGTTATAAATCCGGGCGAACCGTGGCACCAGCATCTATACTGTTGGTCACTCTGTTTTGTCAGGTTTGACGAAGGTCCCTATTGGATTTAAACCTTATTTTATCTGTCTATTACATGAAAAATAAAAACATAATGAAAACGATTGGGAAGTGCCACAATCACACAATAGCAGTCTATCTCCGCTACAGAGAGGATGAGCGAAAGAATAGTAACATTTACAGACAGACAATATACTCAAACGCAAAAGAAAGTTTGCCCTCTTTACTTCTTTATTTTCTGAAAATCCAAGGATGAAATATTATCATGTGTAGTATCATTTTAGCTTACTCAACTACCTTTCCTACAAATATCATTACGAAAACATGTCTATTCAAATATACTGAAAATTTTACCACCAAAATCTGAAACTTTACAGATAAAAAATTCTGATAGTTTTCATATTTCTGCTCAAAAGATAGATTGTGGGTACTCGTTAGAACCGCCTCGATGAGGCGGTTCTAACGAGTACCCACAATATATGTTTTTGAGCGGAAATAAGAAAAATAATGTATACCCCTGTCAACTACAGTTTTACTATGTAAAAGTGGGGCTTAAGGGGATCAAAATTATATAGGCATGTTTTCGTGATGTGATATTGTTTTGATTTTCTTTAAAGCATACGGTGCGTCAGTGTGCAGCAGGGTTCGAAATGAAAATGCACAAATAGCCAACAATAGCAGAGTGAGGTCAAGACATGACTTTAACAATTTGAATTGACATGATCTAAGAAACGCCTTGCCGGTGGAATGGAATAACTTTCCTGCAAAAGTCATCCAGCATTACGTAAATTCCATGCGGAGTCGTATTTTTAGAACTTATTGGACAAATGGCGGTCATACCAGATATTAACATCTTTTACACCATTTTGCAAGAAATTACAGTGAATCCAAGCAAGGAAACAGCCATTTAGGCTATTTGTGTATTTTTGTTTTTCTTTTGGTCCCTGCTGTAAGTTTCAAAGAAATTCAAACCAATAACTTTGTTATATTATCTAGAAAGGTAATTGAATAAGCTAAAAACTGATACCACACTTGGTAATATTCCATCCGTTGATTTTCAGAAAGTCAACAAGTACGTGTAATGAGTGCACACTTTCTTTTGTGTTTGCGTAAATAATTAAATTTTCAGCCAAAAGACTAGCTAGCTTCCTCTTCTCCAAGCGGGGCGGTCATAGGTTTAGATAAGCCTGAACAAACAGAAGAATAAGACAGCAAACAGGATGGAACAAATATACTCTGAGAACATCAACATTACAAATATAACACAATACAGAAGGGATTCAGAAGAAAGGTAATTCTGGGATAATTTTCTCCTGTTCTTCATAAAAACATATCAGTCCTCTGGTTGTGTATCGATTTTACTACCTATTACCATGCCCTTATTAGGAACTGTTTACAATGGTTTTGTCTAATAAATCATGTCTGTAGTTCTAAATTATCCAAACAGAAACAGGGATTTTATCGTTTATGTATTATACAGTACAACTTTGTGTACAAACGCCCATTCTTTCATTAAATAATGCTTAACATGCTATATTATTCCAACAATGACATCCATTTTACATGTAATCTTACAAACTAATCATGCAATAAATAATTATCGTTTGGTAAGCAAATCACAAAATCGTTACAAGGAACAGATCAAGAACAGAATGATACATTAGAGCCGTGCCATGCAAAAAGAGGTCTTATGGGTATATGCATGGCAGGACAAAGTGTACAATGAATCTTTAAACCACGGGTTGACTTTAAAATCCCGTAGTTTAAAAATTTATTCTGCACTTGGCTTGTCATACTAAATAGTTTTTTAAACCACGGTTTAAACTTAAAACCAAAGACTTGAAGTTTGTAAACTAGGTTTGAAAAGTTCAAATCACGGTTTCAAAGAAAAACTACACGATAATTCTTTAAACCGCGGTTTCAACTTTGAAATTGGGGTTTAAGTTTTGGTGCTTTCGAACCGCGGTTTTAAAGCCTGATGGACAATAAATGTTTAAACCCTAGTTTGAAAGTTGAAACCGCGCTTTGAGAAACTGACTACTCTTAAAGAATTTAAACCCTAGTTTCAAAATTTTCAATTTTTGGCTTAGGGGAGAATCTTAAGCAAAACTATTTCTATGCATTTGGCGTTCAAACTGCGGTTTTAATCTTCGATACAACTTTCGTTGCGATAGGATATGAAAACAATAATGAAATAATTATCGTGCAAATAGCGCTTTTACTCGCGTTTCAAACTTCAAACCGTGGTTTAAAGATTTGGTGTGCATTTGGCGTTGAAACTGGGGTTAGACGTTGAAATTATGGTTTAATGAATTATTGATCAGTTTTTCTTTGGAATCGTGGTTTTAAGTTTTCTAACCCTAGTTTGAAAACTTCAAACCAGGGTTTTAAGTTTAAACCGTTGTTTAAAGATTTATTCTACACTTGCCTCGCCATACTAAGTAAATATTTTTAAGTTGAAACCGTAATTTAAAGAATTATTGAGTAGATTTTTCTTTGAAACACTAGTTTGAAAACTTCAAACCGGGGTTTTAAGTTTAAACCGTGTGGTTTAAAGATTTAATGTGCACTTGGCTTGCCATACATACGCGAGCAGTGACGTTCCAGATCAGACAGTAGAATACATGTGTAACGATGTTCAGCAAAGTCCCTGGTCAGACTTCATGGCCTCGCTGGTTGATCTGGACCTGTACCGTTTCAATAGGTTCTAAAGACCACATCACTACTGAGGGGGTACGCAAACAGACTCGAGATGCCCTTGGCATCTATGATTACTTACTCATCATCATCACGAAAACATACCTATATAGTTTTGACCCCCTTAAAATCCCACTTTTATATAGTAAAACTGGAGTTTACAGGGGTATACATTATTTTTCTTATTTCTGCTAAAAACATTAATTGTGGGTACTCGTTACAACCGCCTCACCGAGGCGGTTCTAGGAGTACTACAATTTATGTTTTCAGCAGAAATATGAAAAATAATAGAGTTTTTATCTGAAAATTTTCAGTTTTTGGAGGTGAAATTTTCTATATATTTGAATAGGCGTGTTTTCGTAATGATGGTCAAAAAAACTGGTCTCAGCTTCCTCATGACAAAGATATTTTCTGCTATGCACAGATGTATGATGTTTCTAAATAATTTCTTACTATGAGCAAATTGACCCTTGAATATGGTGACTGCAGTGCTATTGTTTTGCATGTGTTCTTTGATGCCTAATTAGACCAATCTGAAAACTGACCTGTCTGTTGCATATTGCGCAAGAAACTTCTGACCAAGATTATTCGGATAGTTGTGCCTGGCTCAGGCTTTCCGCTGCTGGCGCTCTCTCTCAGCTTCAGTTTCTTTACCGATGATGTAGCGCCAATTTGCTCAACCATGTGCAGTCTCTACTCAGGACTCTGGGTTTTATTCTGAAGTCAGCTCTACAAGGATCCTAAATAGGGACCAGAAGAAGTGTCAGGAGGAAGAAAAGAGTGGATGACAACATCAAGAACTGAACCGGTTTTGGCTTTTTTTGTTTTCATATCGGTACCGTTGATCAGTGTCACCTTGTTTATTTAACAACGATGACAATTTGTACCAGTCAAACAATCTGATTTTGACTACCAGTACGTATACACGTCTATTCAAAAATTTCACCTCCAAAAACTGTAAATTTTCAGATAAAAAATTCTGATATTTTTCTTATTTCTGCTCAAAACATAGATTGTGAGTACTCGTTAGAACCGCCGGCTCTAACGAGTGCCCACAATCTATGTTTTAAGCAGAAATAAGAAAAATAATGTATACCCCTGTAAACCCCAGTTTTACTCTATAAAAGTGGAGTTTAAGGGGGTCAAAATTATATAGGCATGTTTTCGTGATGACTACTACTAGATGTCGCAATGTTTGCTAAAGAACCGTGCAGACCATGCTGAATTTGTGCCGACTCATATTCATCGCTATTGGAATGTGTGCAAAGCCGCCTTTTTCACATCCCTGCTTAATTAAAACTTGGACAGATTCAGCAGCCGACAAGTTGGTGATATGTTTTTCTTATTTTTTTTTTTTTTTTTTTTTTTTCAGTTTGTTGAAATTTATAACCCAGCTTGCTGAGTGTTTATTCTCATAAAATATTTTGATAATAAATTTTGATATCAGGCACAACTATATGTCACATTCGACAGCTCATTAGGCCTGTATTTATTATCAGCACGTAATTTTTTCTAGACCAAGCATACAACGTCCTGATCAAAACATTTCATAAGAAGAGATATAAAGTTAACGAGTGAAGCATGTGCGTTGATTAAATTTTTTCTATTATATATCCGTTTCAAAGAACACTAATTAACCGAGTCCCAGATTTAGCTATCTAAAATGTAAGCTTTATGTGACCGCATGCACTCGGTAAAGTTTTGTTATTTTTCACAATGGATACAACTTTTGTGATCTCCTGTTCATGCTGTTTTCTCTCCTGACTCAAAAAAAAAACTTTCTGAGAAAGGGTCTACTCAAAAAAGAAAAGAGTTTGCTCCTCGCAAATCTATGGCGTGTTGATTGTCACTGTGACTGTGCTTAATAAATATTATTATAAACAGATACTTATCAATATGAGTATAATGAAAAGAAAAAACACGTACCATGTGAGTAAAAATTGTTTGTTTGATGCATATCTTATACCAGTCTGCAGGAGCACACATTTATTTTGTATTTAAATATAATACACAATAATTTGTACACAATTCTTTCCACGATATATTCATTATTTCTACATTTTACGTGGACATATACGTCAAACATGGCAAAGCAACGTTAGCTCTACGCAATGTTGTTGTTATATATCTGCAATCATACATTGTAATGAGTGTGTGCTGAAGGGACGGTTGGACTATTGTAACTGAAATAAAATTATGCTGATGTCTATGTCGTGTATGGTTAATTACATTGGATGTTAACTATTTCAGGGTGAAATCAAAACATTGACAGCACTGGTGAGTCGATTGTCTCTGAGTGTAGGCTGGGAAAATGGTCCTGAACGGGGACTTAAGACTGTTTCATTTAACTTCCTGTAATTTAAGCAAACAGTGCATACCCTGATCAGACACCGCGATCTGCGGTGTCTGATCTGGGTCTGCACTGTTTGCCAATGTCCCAAATGTACCAGTCCAGGTTTTACAGATAACCATTTATCAACAGCACTCTGATGTCACAACGACGGGAATAGCGCGGCTATAAATAACCGTTACCTGGATTTCGTCTAACGCGCGGTTTAATTACATTGGTCAATGATAATCACGTGGATATCTACCTTAAGGAAATTTTGGCGTTTGTTTACTATGGCTCGATTGTAAACAATCGACGCAAAAACTGATTACCGAAAATTGTTCAGGTCGATTGGACACTTACATAGCCTATCATATCTTTACACACGTCATTCTGCACTGAAAGACAAGACTAGTGTGTAGCCAGTGACATAATTGAACTAAGTACAAAAAGCTTATGATTTCAATTTTCTTTGGCAGTTTTTTGTTGTTGTTGTTGTTAAATGTAGTATTTTACTACCCAGCAATACCCTTACCCAAATTAAAGTACAACTTTCTAATGACACGGTTTGGGCTTGTTCCTGAAAAACCTTTCAGTATCAGTGAATTTTTAAAAAGAAATATAAGTTTCTTGTTTGGGCTTTGCAACTTAATCAAGGATAGGAAATAAATTGAAATTTGAAACGTTATGCTTAATTTACCGAAAGTAACCTTAAAGTAGCTTAACGCTCTGCACGCTTGGTAAAAATTTCAGGATACGACATTTTCAAATATTTGTCGTATTTTTCTAACAAAAAAAATGGATTTGACATTTCATGCAAATTCTCTCCTAAGGAGATAATTTGTACAAAGTATCAAAGCCTTTTTTCTGAGAAAAATAACAAAAAAAAAAAAAGAATGTTGTTGGTTTGTTGTTTGCTGAATTAGCTCAAAAGAGTGACAAAGGTTAACTTAAAACAAATTTAAATAGTTCATTATAATTGTTCAAAGTAGACATTTGTCTGCGATCCATGTACTAACTGACACATACAAGTTAAAATCAATGATTACGGATATTCCACCAGTATAGATCCCAGGTCAGCCTGCGTGTCCACGCGGACTGATCAAGGACTACGTTGTTCGACCATTGAATTACAAAGCCTATATTTATATCCATGTTAAAGAAGATGGCCCCCAACTTAACTAACTGAATTCCCAGACTGATCGGGGTTTACGCTGATGACATATTACATACCCATTTACTCTGAAAGGGTTTAGCTACCCCCTTAATCCATCTTTGTCAGTTTCAAGGAAATAATTCTTACAATTCCTTTCAAACTGACTGCTTTGCAGATAATTTAAAATGAAATGAAATGAATTCTTAGAAAACTATGAAACATATTTTAATACGATTGATACATATCTGTGATGTTTTAAAGGGAGACAACTTTTGTGACTTTCTGTTTCTTTCCCGCAACTACCCCCCCCCCCCCCCCCCCCGACACCTCTGAAAAAGGGGTCTTCTCTGAAGAAAAAAAAACATATATTACATGACCATGTTTACTTTGAAAGGGTTTAGCTACCCCTTCACCCATCTTTTTCAATTTCAAGGAAATAATGCTTACAATTCCTTTCAAACTGACTACTTTGTAGATAATTTGAAATAAAATGATCAGCCTTACTTTCTGGGAAAACTATGCAACATATTTTAGTATGCTTGATACATGTCCGCCATGTTTTAAAGAGAGTCACTTTCTTTGACTTCCTGTTTGCTTTCCCGCACACCACGCCCTTCCTAAAAAGGGGTCTTTTCTACAAAGAAACAATTTGCCCGCACATGGAGCAAATTCTCTCTTTTTACAGAATGAAGATACACAATTTTGAAAGAGTTGCTGCCCCAGAATGTGTCTCCATTCCCTTCAAAAATGCTTCATGTGCTATTTAAAGGGTATGTGTAAAAGTATAGTAATTTTTCAATATGCTATTCACAATACGCTGAAAATTAAAACTTGTAATTCTATACTGAAAGGAAAAAGAAACGCAGGGTAGAGTTTTTCCTTCTTATTTTAACCATTTTTACGGTGTTTACTATAGCCATACACTTTTATAGATTGTCCTGTGAATGTGAACCGCGGGTATACGAGTCTTTGGTCGATGTGCTATCTATCCAGTGTGTGAAATCATTCAACCGTGCACTACACAGTGCATTGCACGGACAATACGGAAAGCCAAAATTTCGTGCAAAACAAGCATGTTTAAACCTTCAGCACAAGATTTCCTCACACCATTTGGTACACTTCAACGATACACAACGCTCTTCGATTCTTTTACCGATTTTTCTTTTCATTTTACGCTACTTTGAACTTTTTTTCAATCATGGTACGACTGACTGATGTTCAGAGGGGTAGGGCAATTGCGTTGCTGATGCAGGGTCAGAGGCAACAGCAAGTTGCCAATCATTTTAGGGTTAACGTCTCAACAATTGAACGTCTTGTTAGACGTTTAAGGGAGACAGGGCATTTAGCAGACCGACCGCGGTCTGGGCGTCCACGCGTGACGTCGCGACGTCAAGACAGGACAATCCGTCTGGCACATTTGCGGAATCGTCATCTCACTGCTACCGAAACTGCCCTTAATACAGTAGGTACGCATAATCGACAAATTTCTCCGAAGACTGTTGGAAGTCGATTGCGTGAGATTGGTCTTCGAGCTCGTCGTCCATACGTTGGTCTGCCTCTGACCCAGGCACGTAGGTTGCGTCGTATGGCGTGGTTGACGGCGCATGCGCCCAGGCTATTTCTGATGAGGCAGTGGAGACGAGTTCTTTTTACGGACGAGTCTAGGTTCACTCTCTATCGCGCAGATGGTCGACGTCGTGTGTACCGACGTCGCGGAGAACGCTTTGCCGACGCCTGTGTTGTCGAACGGGATCGGTTTTGGGGTGGCTCCGTTATGGTCTGGGGAGGCATTGCTCAAGGGATAAAATCACAGTTGATTATTGTTGCGGGCAATATTACCGCAGTAAGGTATAGGGATGAGATCTTGCGTCCTGTTGCCGTCCCGCTTGTGCAACAACGTAATCTGATTCTGCAGCAGGACAATGCCCGACCACACGTTGCCCGAGTTTGTCAGGATTTCCTGGCAAACAATAACATCGCACCACTAGCATGACCCCAATAGAGCACATGTGGGATGAGCTGGACAGAAGGGTTAGGAAACGCCGAAATCCCCCCGCAATTCTCGCACAACTAAGGAATGCGTTGATCGATGAATGGAATAACATCCCGATGCGAACTGTCAATGCTTTGGACAACTCTATCCAAAGGAGAATTAGAGCAGCAACGGCAGCAAGAGGGGGGCATACCCGATATTGATTTTCAGTTTGATTTTGATTTCAAGATTTGGAGGGTAGCTACCAATGAACCAATAACTCGAGACTTGTTGATCACAAACCAATGAAATTTGGAACTTTTGTTCCATACATGTACCGTTTTGTAATCATAGTAAAATATTTAACAAACTTTTTCAAACTTGAATGAAATTTAGGAATAAACTTTACCCTGCGTTTCTTTTTCCTTTCAGTATATATACGTTACAAGTCGAAGCTGTAACAAAATTGACCACAATGCGTAAACGTCGTGCGACACTGCGAATGGTGTATCTGTCTGAATCGATTAAGGGGAAAAGAATCACATTCATGAGAGATAACTTCGACTGGATTGATTTTCTCCCCTTCTGAAAAGGGGTCTACTCTAAAAGAAAAGAATTTGCTCCCCGCGGGAGCAAATTCTTTCCTATTAGAGTTGACCTTCTTTCAAAAGAGGATTAGCATATAAGAACGCAAAACGACTTCACAAAATTTATCTCCCTTCTAAAAATGGCGGAAAATCTATCACATGTATCGATACCGTTAAATAGTATAGTCTATTTTGACTGAAATCCAGAACAATAATGACACCGGTGAATTGACAAGTCATTTAGGATTAAGATAAAATGTTTGTGCTGCCCTAAAACAAAGACAAGATTAAACAGCATTTGTTTCGGGAGATGAACTTGTCAGATAGGATTAAGATTTTTAATCTTCCCCTGTAACCGGATATAGGTGGCGTTCATCGTTGTGAACAGTCGAAAATAAGGATTAAAAGTTTAACGAACTGTACGTAATATGTTTCGGGTGTATGAACCAAAACAATTTATTTTTGTTATTTAAGTTGTTTGGTATCTTTGTTTATGAGGGTCATATATCACAGAGAGATCAGTGGAGTCGCTGACTAGTATAACCACAAAAAAGTAACAGGTTGCTTTTGCAGTGGTGTAGCAAGAACAGAGTTGATTTACGCACACCCAGGAAAGACAAAGAAAAAAATCCATCGCCCTTTTAGCACTTCCATAATAAGAGTAACTCTTAAAGGAAAAGAATTCGCCCTTAGAGGGAGGAAAAGAATTTGCTCCCAGAGGTAGCAACTTCTTTCCCTTATGACTAGCTCCTAAGTTGAAAGAGGAAATGCATCACGAAAACATACCTATATAATTCTGACCCCCTTAAACCCCACTTTTATATAGTAAAACTGGGGTTTACAGGGGTATAAATTATTTTTCTTATTTCTGCTCAAAACATAGATTGTGGGTACTCGTTAGAACCGCCTCGCCGAGGCGGTTCTAACGAGTACCCACAATCTATGTTCTGAGCAGAAATGTGAAAAATATCAGAATGTTTTATCTGAAAACTTTCAGTTTTTGGTGGTGACATTTTCAATATATTTGAATGGGCGTGTTTTCGTAATGTTTTAATTTTATATGCATATGATCTGCCTTTATTGTAGATTGCATAAGCTTAATATGCATGATGAGAAGCACTGCGCCTATCCCTTGTATTGACATCGTATATCTATTTGCAACATTTTTTTGCGTTGGTGCTCTCTGCCCACTGCACGATTACAACAGCATCAATAAAACGGTCCAGAACAAGCTTAGGAATATGGAAGACAGATGAAGGAGCGGAAATGCGGACAAACTTCAGTCCTTTGCTGAAAAGAAAGACAAGAAAAAAGTTCTTTGATGCATCATTACCTTTAACCGCTCTCTAGGCTAATTCAACAAATAGACAATATTTTTTCTTGTTTTTCCCTGAAAACAGGTTCTGATATTTCATGCAAAATTTGCATGAAAGTCCAAGCCAATTTTCTTGGAAAATAATAATCAAATCACCAATCGCATAGGTGAGTCGATTGTCTTTGAGTACAGGTTGGGAAAATGCTCCTAAACAGGGACTTAAGACTGTTTCATTTAATCCTTAACTTACTGTAATTTAAGCAAAAGTGCAGACCCTGATCAGACGCCGCGTTCTGTAGCCTCTGATTTGGATCTTCACTGTTTGTCAATGTCTCAGTCAATGTTTACAAATAACTCTGTATCAACAGCCCTCTGACGTCACTGTGACAAGAATAACGCGGCTATAAATAACCGTTACATGGATTTCGTCTAACACTCGATTTGATTACATTGATAATCACGTGGACAACTACCTTAAGGAATTTTGTTTTGTTTGTAAACTATGGCTCGATTGTAAACAATCGATCCAAAAATAATGTCGTCTGATGAAAATGTTTTACCCAGCATGCTGAGCGTTGAAGACAATTTATGGTCGACAGTTCTTAGGAACCACTTCATATTAATGACAGACAGTGCTCAGGAACATCAACAGTGCTCAGGAACCACTTTATATTTATAGTCGACAGTGCTCAGGAAAAACTTCATATTTATGGTCGACAATGCTCAGGTACATTTGCATATTGATGATCGACAGTGCTCAGGAACCACTTCATATTTATGGTCGACAACGCTCAGGAACGACTTAATATGTACGGTCGACAGTGCTCAGGAACAACTTCATATTCATGGTCGACAGTGCTCAGGAACCACTACTTATTTATGGTCGACATTGCTCACGAACAACTTCATATTTATGGTCGACAGTGCTAAGGAGCCAATTCATATCTATAGTCGATAGTGCTCAGGAACCACTTCATATTTATGGTCGACTATGCTCAGGAACCACTACTTATTGATGATCAGCAGTGCGCAGGAACCACTTCATAATTATGGTCGACATTGGTCAGGAACGACTTCATATTTATGGTCGACAGTGCTCAGGAACAACTCCATATTTATGGTTGACAATGGTCAGGAACTACTACATATTGATGATCGACAATGCTCAGGAACCACTACATATTGATGGTCGGCAGTGCTCAGGAACCACTTCATATTTATGGTCAACATAGCTCAGGAACCTATTCATATTTATGGTCGACAGTGCTCACGAACCACTTCATTTTTATGGTCGACACTGCTCAAGAACATCATATTTATAGTCGACAGTGTTCAAGAACCACTTCATATTGATGATCGAATGTGCTCAGGAACCATTTCATATTTATGGGGTACAATGTTCAGGAATCACTTCATATTGATGATCGACAGTGCTCAGGTACCATTTCATATTTATGGGTGATCATGTTCAGGAACCACTTCATATGTAAAGTCGACAATGCTCACGAACCACTTCATATTTATGGTCGACAATGCTCAGGAACCACTTAATATTTAAGGTCGACAATGCTTAGAAACCACTTCATATTTATGGTCGACAGTGCTCACGAACCACTTCATTTTTATGGTCGACAGTGCTCAAGAACATCATATTTATAGTCGACAGTGTTCAGGAACCACTTCATATTGATGATCGAATGTGCTCAGGAACCATTTCATATTTATGGGGTACAATGTTCAGGAATTACTTCATATTGATGATCGACAGTGCTCAGGTACCATTTCATATTTATGGGTGACCATGTTCAGGAACCACTTCATATGTAAAGTCGACAATGCTCACGAACCACTTCATATTTATGGTCGACAATGCTCAGGAACCACTTAATATTTAAGGTCGACACTGCTTAGAAACCACTTCATATTTATGGTCGACAGTGCTCAGCAACCACTTCATATTGACGATGAATGGATACACGTTCAAGAGAGTCAGCTATATCATAATACTTTTGTCTCATTCTGAAAAGGGGTCTGCTTAAAAAAAAGTCTTTCATTTTACATTACATCCGTTTCTAGAAGGGACTTGGTATTCAGGAAAGCAAACAGGAAGTCACCACAAAAATTGTCACTTTTGCTAGCCAGGATTGCAATTTTCTGACTACTTTTGTCAACATTTATCAGTTGTACTTTCATCTTTATGAAGAAACTGTCTTCTAGCTGCAATAATTACCAAGCAAAATCAACACAATATAAATATTTTTATTAAAAACAAGAAAAGTATCTTTTTTAATGTAAAGGTATTCAAAATAATAATTTAAAGATACATTTAAAAGTAGTCTTATTTAGTTCATTTATAACTCTCCAAAACAAATGTTTTGTCAAAGATGATCATGTCAGACAAGTGTCCACACAATGTGATTGAAATACGAGTACAGAATTTAAGTTTTTCAGAGAGATCTATTAGCTTCTGACACTTATACAGAGGACACATGAGGTCTATACAACGTCACATTAACGTCAATGCAACGTCATGACTCAATCAAACCGAGTCTGCTACATGTATTTTTATTTTGTTTTGGTCTATATTGCCAAAGAACCTCCCCCCACCCCACTCGATCCCACTCCCCTTCCATACTAGGCCTTTCAGAATATTTCTATGCTTAATTCCTTTTTCATAACGCACAAAAATATTTACTACTAAAGAAACGAGACAATAGTAAATGTTTATATTTATTAGTTAGTGTATACCTGTACATATCAGTATAACATATTGCAAAACACGCTTTGAAATTATAAAAAAAAAATGTCCAGAATAATATATCTCAAATGCTTGCCTGCATGCACTCATCACTTAGCAATCGAGTGCCAACTCGAACAAAAACAATAGTGTTTGACAAAAACTGTCAGACAAATATAAGGGGCGGGAACCCTATTTGTCTCTCATCCAATACACACCCTTTTTTGAATTTCTAATGTCACCAGGTACCATTGTTCTGATCCAGAATCAAATGTCACAAGAAATGATGATTTAAAATTCTGTTGTTTTCATGATCTCTAGGCATTGAGTACAGTCGTCAAAAATTAACCTCAACAATTAACATTTTTGACGAATAACACATGTCTCTAGACAAATGAATGGCAGGTTTATCACGCATACGGTGTCTCTACACAGACGGTTTCCTTCAAAATATGAAGTCTTTAAGTTCTAGAAATGTAAAGTGATAAGGTGCCATGATCTGTATTATCATGGTAACCGCATCGTGAATACAACATAATAATAAATGGGCCGGGGCGAGAGAAAAAGACTATTCGGACTTTGCGTCGAATCAATCTTTCAGTGTGCATGCCCGATACCTTAGCAAGTTCACGTGTCTAGTTTCCTTTTGGCCTATCCCTAACGTGAACGAACAGCCTAGTTCTGGACTCGTCAACTATCCAAGATGGAAGGTCCATTAACATATCTTTTGAAGTAAGTATGATTTGTTATCGCTAATTCTGACTATATATACAGACAACCCTCTTTATACCGACACTCAATACAACGATAAAATTCGTTATAATGGCCATTTGACTGTCATGAAACCTTCGCTTAGGAGGTTACAATTAGTCACAAATTATGCAAGAATATGGTATTTAATACTTTAAAGAAACATGTATTTTGAATATTTGTCAGAATCGTCTCAGTGAGGCGATTCTAACAAATATCTAAAACATGTGTTCTGTGAGGAAATAAGAACAAAACAAGACATTTCTTAGATAGCAATATGCTCATTAAGGATTCTTTACAACAGCAAATTCATTTTAATGGCAGCATCTTTAAGAACAAATGTTGTCGTTGTAACGAGGGTTCAGTGTTTGTATGCTGCTATTAGGAATACATACGCTTTCAGGGGGAGCAAAGTCTTTCCTTTTAGAATAAACCCTTTTTCTGAAGGGGTTGGTATACAGGAAAGTAAAAGAGAAGTTACAAAGGTTGTTTCCTTTATCAACACAGGCAGAAAGTGTGCACATTAACCTTAAGTCTTCGCTGGTGTCTGCACAATTTGGTCGAATCTCAATAGCTCGAACACCAATGGCTCGTAATTCGAACTCGTTTTTTAGTCCCTAAGAAAATCTTCCGATAGCTCAAGAAAATACATACATGTATTTAGGAATTTTTTCTTATTATGATATTGTGTAGAAAATCGAAAGACTGTTTCCGCGAATCAAAGCAGTAGATCGAAATGTCAGCAAGTAAAAAAACAAGTGACGGATATTTTTTTTCGTAGCGTATATTGATCACAGCACATGTAAACTGAAATGACGTTTTGCGGGAAGCTCAACAGAGGTGGTCATGATCCGAATGTGCGGATATATTTCATATACAAGTTTTCGATAGCATATAAGAGCGCTTAAATCAGTTTTGATTAAAATATGTTTCATTTAAAATCCATAACACTCAAGATCACTTACTACAAATAGCAACCATATTTTTTGGGTGGGGTACTGAATTTAACTGAAAAGCAATGCAGAGGAGAGTCATGAAGGAGAAATGGGACTGCTTATAACACGGCAATTTTCACAAATCTTCTATTGTGTACTTAGTCACGGTCTGACGATCCGTCATTGTTATCTATGATACACCGCAAGCCTCGTTTTGGATTAAGGAGATTATGCGTGGATTAGTGAGAGCGGCAAAACTTGCGATTGTGAAACTGGTCTATTGTCGCTATGTGCTTCCTGACCTGGCGCATTAACCCTCAGTGGCTCGAACCACCCATATCTCGTACAAATTAACCATGGTCTCAAAGATGTTCGAGCCATTGAAGAAGTTCGACTGTATATGGAAATAAAATAAGTGGCATATTTGGGTTTTTTGTTTTTTCACATATTTCCTAACAGAACAATTTTCTGGTCCAAGCTCTCAGACAGGTTTGGTTTATAATTACATCAGCAGTTTTCCATTTTTCACAAGAACAAAAGACCTTTAGTTTTCTTGAAGTGCAGTGTTTCATGTCAAAACTCCACTACATTGACGAATGCGCCCTAATTAATTTTGAATCAAGATTTAAGGCGGCTAAAAACGAATTTATAGATTATAATCAGCGTAATCGAACTTGCATTACTTTAACAAGTCTTTGTAATGGGTACCTCCTTTTCCCATATTATATAGTGAAATCAGGAGTATACAGGGTTATATATCATAGAACAAATTTTCAGAATTTTGCGGTTCTTAAACCCTTGTTTTAAATCCGTTTACGAAAACACGCCTATTCAAATATATTGAAATTTGTACCAACCAAAAACGGAAAATTTTTAGAAAAAAAAAAAAAAAATCTAATAATTTTCATATTCCTGCTAAAAACATAGATTGTTGGTACTCGTTAGAACCGCCTCGGCAAGGCGGTTCTAACGAGTACCCACAATCTATGTTATAGCAGTATAAGAAAAATATATATATAACGTATACCCTTGTAAACTCTAGTTTTACTATATAAAAATTATATAGGCGTGCTTTCGTGATGAACCTGTCTGAGTCGGCTTCATATTAAGGTATTGTTCATTTGCCGTACTATCATTTCATGGATTTATTCGCTTCTCCGTCAAAAATACATATGTCGTGGGTACTCATTAGAAGCGCCCTGCAGAGGCGCTTCTAATGAGTAGCAATAACATTCCTTTATTGAGAAATAATAAAATTTGTCAATAAATTTGGGATGAAATCAACGCCTTATCTAGATGGCTACTTTTCAGATAGATCATGTCAACTAAATTAAAAAAAATCAAAGCACTGATAGCACTGATGGGTCGATTGTCTCTGAGTGTAGGCTGGGAAAATGATCCTGAACGGTGACTGTAGCCTGTGTCACTTAACCTATAACTTCCTGTAAGTAAAGCAAATAGTGCAGGTCTGATCAGAAGCTGCTTTCTATGGCGTCTGATCTGGGTCTGCACTGTTTACCCATGTCCAAGTCCAGGTTTACAGATAATTCTATCAACAGCAATATGACGTCACAGCGACAACAATAGCGCGGCTACAAATAACCGTTACTTGGATTTCGTCTTACACACAGTTTGATTACATTGCTCAATGATAATCACGTGGACAACTATCTAAAGGAAATTTTGGTGTATGTATACTGTGATTCGATTGTAAACAATCGACCCTAAAATGTGTAAGTTGTGACCATGCTACACGTATAACAAAATATACACATTTGGAAGTAATTGTCTTGGACCCCAAAACATTCATTATTAAATTTAGTTTTCTATTACAAGGTTACCTTTTTTATAAAAGCAATAACAAAATCATGACAGTACATTCTGTATTTTTTGTCATTAATTTTGTCATTAATGTCGAAGAATGTTGTATAAAGCAACATGCACATAACGTTGTGCTGACATTGATCTAACGTCAAGTGCATACCGGAATGTATCGTTAGTACTCATCTACTCTCCTTCTCTACTTTATGGACGCAATTATATCCTCGTGTTTTCATGAACGAGTGAGAAATATCTGTAGGTCTCCTTAGAATCGCTAGATCGGCACAGTTCAGTTTTGTAATTATCATTTCCAGGGTGTTTCCATGCTTTGGGGATTGTCAAGGCAGGGATGAAGGCATCAAGGTCTTGTTACACAGCATCTTTATAAGGCCGTCCGATCATGTACACCCTTTACATAAAACGTTATTTTTGTTTTACTTTTTTAATCCCGTCAATTATATACAGAAAACCAAGGACATAACCTTGTCATGCAATTTTTCCTGGGCTTCCTGTACTTCACTATACAGTCAAACTTCAATGGCTCAAACATTTTTGTGGCCATAGAAAGTTGTTCGAGACATGGGTATTTCGAGCAACTGAGGATTAATCATGGTGCCAAGCCAGGAAGTAAATGGCGATAGATTTGGGAAGTCTTTTAGATCCTGTATTCAATAATGGTATGTTGTATGAACTCATTAGAATCGCCTCATCGAGGCGATTCTAATGAGTACACACAACATACAATTTCACTATGAAATAAGAAAATTTCCTTACATATTTATTTGCTGGAGCTATCGGAAGAATTTCGTATGGACTGAAAGAAACAGGTTCGAGTTAGCCATGGTAAATGAGCTATCGGTGTTCGAGCTATTGAGGTCCGACTGTAGCGTAGTAGTTTATATTTCCTGGTCGTTTGTGATCACTGACCCCATACCGGGACTTTCGAACATTTATAAGAGCGTCACAGATGTGACCTAACTGGCCCATTCTAGCTAGTCTGACTCAGAAAACAGGACACTTAGCTTTTTTTTCTTTTTCAGTTTTGTGAGGCGTTCATTACTCGCAAGGGTCAATTTACGCAGATATAATCAAAGAGGCATAACTCCACTTTACAGTTAACTTATTGAATATTCCACTTCATTCCCCTATAAAACATTTCTGCGACTTAAACAATTCTGCTAGCTGAGCCATAGTGCCGGTTGGTGCTTTAAGAGTAAATGGCAAGACTGACTGAATGTTCTACTGCGTTAAGAGTAGCTATAGGAGACATTACGAAAACATGTCTATTCAAATATACTGAAAATTTTACCACCAAAAAATGAAAATTTTCAGATAAAAAATTCTGATATTTTTCAAATTTCTGCTTAAAATAGAGATTGAGGGTACTCGTTAGAACCGCCTCGACGAGGCGGTTCTAACGAGTACCCGCAATCTATGTTTTAAGCAGAAATAATAAAAATAAGGTATACCCCTGTAAACCTCAGTTTTACTATATACAAGTGGAGTTTAATGGGGTCAAAATTATATAGGCATGTTTTCGTGGTGAACTTGGTACAATTGGATGCCTATTAGCAGCTTTCTGTTACAGCTCTGTCCAAATACATAGCTATAGAAGAACTTGGTACAACTGGATGCCAATTAGCAGCTTTCTGTTATAAGTGAACAGCTCTGTCCAAATACATTTAAAATGAGTCTGTCTATATTGTTCCTTTGATGAGAATATATATTATTTTTGGCACAGTCACAACCATGATCATCACCAACTCGATCACATCTACATAAATTAAGTCCACTTACGCTCGTATGTTTATCACTATTAAATATATCTGCACAGATAAGTTACTCCACCAACGCAATGTGGTTTCGTTTGTTTGGGGAGTGGGTGTGTTGGAATGGAAGGGAGCCTAACTAATATAACTTGTTTTCATTCCAGTGACTTTTGTAACTTTTTTGTATATTCAAGAATAAGTAAAATATGTTATTCTAATGAAATAAATGAAAATAGTCACTATCATCCCAACAAATAAGCAAACATTTATTTTCTCTGAAATTTATTTAAATAAATATATAATCAAAAACATTGTTATTTATTGCACAGACAAACTTGGAAAGCGATTTTTCGGCAAACAGTCTTCTCATTAACAGGCAGTAAGAGGCTAAACTGCTAAACAGATTGTTTATAAATCTCAACCTCTATAGCCCAGCCCTCTACTTCTCTACTTATTGATTTTAGCCTCCTATATCAAATGTCAATGAAAAGACTACTCAGCTGATCATTTTCTGCTACCTGGGCCCAGTTGTTCAAAACTAACCATGTCGTTAGTTAACGTATCGTTAAAACTTTGATCACTAAATATGGCATATACGCTAATATTTTTGCTGAAAAAAATGTGAGCAGCTTTTGCATTTACAAAAGCTACTCAGATTTTTCCAGCAAAAATATCTGTGAAGTTGATATTGTACTTACTAGAACAGTTAACATTTTGACCACTAACGAGCTCGTTAAGCTAACGATGCTTTGAACAACTGGACCCAGATTTCTAAATTGTAGTAATATGCTCAAAAAATTTACTCACTGTATTAAAAATATGTTCATTGTCTAAAAATAAAACAAGCAAATTAAATATCAACAAATAACTTAACATACTTACTCTAAGTATTAGGCAGACAGACCTGAGCAAACAGTGTAGACCCAGATTAGATGCTGCATTATCCAATATGTGATCTGGATCTACACAGTTTGCTATTGATCAAGCAGTTTTTAGGCACATCAACTGGTAGTAAAATAGACTTATTCAAGCTTTAGGAAATAAAAAACAATCATACCCCATCACTATCATATCCCGGGCAGATAAATCTGTCAAAAATTGACAAAATTTGCCCATTAGCATTCCCAGAGCAGATATCTGCAATATCAATGCACATAGCAAGTTTGATGAAAATTCTTGACATTAATTCAAGTGATTGTCCAGAAACGAAAATCCAGACATGTCATGGGCAGATAACTCTGTAAAAAATTGATGACGTTTGGCCATTAGCCATCCCATAACAGATCTCCATAATATCAATGCATAAACCAAGTTTGGTAAAATTCCATTAATTTTTACTCAAGTTAACATCCAGAAACGAAAATATGGGTGTGCAGTGGGCAGTTAACTCTGTCAAAAATTGATTGAATTTGCCCATTAGAATTCCAAAACCAGATCTCCATAATATCAATGCATGTACCAAATTTGGTGAAAATCCATCGACATTTACTCGTTATTGGAATGAAAATACGGATGGATGGATGTATGACAGACAGACGGACACACAGACATCCAACGTGATATCATAATACCCCATCATTAATGTGTGGCAGGTTATAAAATAGAAGCATGAAAATATACTAGGACGAAAAAAAAATAAAAAAAATAGAATATTCAACAAATACACAAATAGGGGTACTGTCAAAAGGGTGTAATTTTTTCTCATAATTGTCACTGAAAATCGAATGAAGCTTTGTCAACTTGTTCAATACAGACGAAAGGTTATACAAAATAAAAAAAAAATGAATGTAACATTACATTAAATACTTAAAAACTATCTGTAAAGGTTACCTGGCATTTCTTTTTCGTAAAGGTTACCCGGTGTTTCTTGTCGTAGTGTAATTAAAAAAAGTGTCTCACAGTGACCAGCCTCCAGATATGTACTGTGAGATGAAAGCGTTTGTTATTCACTCTCCAAACATAAAATTTGATGATAATTATTTGGTGTTTTAAATCCCTTTCAATGCTTTTTTGCTTTTTAGGTCATATCAAGTCAATGGAAGGGCGATAATGAAAGGCTCTCAGCAATGAAACCTCAAGCTGGATTCGAACTGGAGACCTTGGTCACCTAGAAGCTTCTGAAATTTGATCTGGATCTACACTGTTTGTTATAAAGTATGTGAACGTGTATCAACAACCTGGATCAAGTAATCTGATTGGGTGAAAATTAAAATTGGAGGGCATCTTAATTTATTCAGCATGACAACGGTTAATATTTAGCATGACAAGACAGATAAGCCGGAGTAACAAGCAACAATACAGACCCAGATGAAATTACTACAGAGGAGTTTGCCCTCCAGTCAGCTCTGTTTAGATACATTATCAGTAGACACAAATGCATGTTCTATTTTTTTTTATCAAAGTATGAAAGGAATTGTTAAGGAGGTGCATTTGATAATACTCATTACGAAAACAGGCCTATTCAAATATACTGACAATTTTACCACCAAAAACTGAAATTTTTCAAATGAAAAATTCCAATATTTTTCATACTTCAGCTCAAAACATAGACTGTAGGTACTTGTTAGAACCACCTTGACAAGGCGGTTCTAAGGAGTACCCACAATCTATGTTTTTGAGCAGAAATCAGAAAAATAATGTATACCCCTGTAAACCCCAGTTTTACTATATAAAAGTGGAATTTTAGGGGGTCAAAGTTATATAGGCATGTTTTCGTGATGTCTGGGATAATTTTCTCCAGTTGTCCATAAAAACATATGTTGTGGGTACTCATTAGAAGTACCCACAAAATGGTCAAACAGTGAGATAATGTTTTCTTTTACATTTTAATTTGGAATTTAATGGGCCAGTCAACACTGTTTAGATCATGTTAAACTGGTCAGTTAACTGACCCACACTTTCCTTCAATTCTCTGTGTGGTTAACCAGTACTTTGTACATATACGTTTGCCATTAGCTGGCAGCTGCCCTTCTTGAATCAGTGGAAGGGGAAAATGCCCGCAGAAATAATTTCATTTCTCCATGAATGATATGTTGCAGTGCAGGGATTTGAACTTGCGTTCCCTGGCTCTGGAGTCAGACATGCTACCCATGGTGCTATAGAGCCCAACTGTGAGATAACCTACCGTAATAATCCTGAGTATTGGGACAGACAAGACTGACTCAACAGAGTAGACCCAGATCAGATGCCGCAAAATGCGGCATCTGATCAGGGTCTACACTGTTTGCCACTCATCCAGCAGTTTTTACACACATCAACAGATAGTAAATTGGACTTATTCAAATTTTAGAACAAGTATGGGATGGAAGTAAGGTGTCCCAATACTTAAGGTAAATTCAGTAAGATCTGTTTGTGTTGAGGTTTTACGGCCCAGTCAACCCAATGGGGTCATGTCGAGCATGGTCAGTTTACCTAAATACAGAAAGACTGAGAATATATGCTAAGAAATAAAATTATTAACTCAAATTATTAACTGTTGTAACTGGCAGATTATCTACCCTTTGACGTGAACTTGTAAATCAACCAATCATAAAACTATACAAAAATAAAATAGTATTTCATTTATCAACCACTTTCGGAAAATTAAAAGAATTACAATTAACTAAAAACCTACACTATATCTACAAATCTAATATAACATAGATGATGAAGAGGTGTCACTAGACACAAATTACAGTTACAATGAAATTTTGTACGAGATCAATAATTCTGGAAAAAAGAAACTGACTTTTCATATTTTGACTGTGTGTTCTCAGATATCAGTATTATCTCATCAGGATAATCCTAGTTAGATCTCAGAACATGATTTGTGAGCAAAAAGAGAAAAAAAAGAAAAGCCATCTGTATATTGTGGAGTTTGCATACCTTATTTATTCAATTTTTAAAGAGGAGCATTTGGTGATAGTTCTAGGATATTTTTCTTATTTCTCCATAAAAACATATGTTGTGGGTACTCATTAGAAGTGCCTCGGTGAATTGCTTTTAATGAGTACCCACAACATGTTTTTATAGAGAACTGGAGAAAATTATCCCAGAATCATCATCAAACACTCCTCCTTAACAAGTCCCCTGAACTCACTTTACTGTATTTATCCATAAAATATAAGTCCATCTGACTACCTGGTAATGTGTCCGACCTGGCTAGATGGAAAACATAGACAGGTAGATGAGATAAGCAGAAGACTTGTCTGCTGGTACGCATCAGAAGTGTCTTGGCAAGACTTGTTTGTGTTGAGGTTTTATGGCCCATCAATCCCATGGGGTAATGTCGAGTGTGGTCAGTTTATCTAACCACACTTTTACTGGGCAGGCTTAGTCCTCTAAGCAGTTAACTAGTACTGTCCACATTCTTTCATCAGAAACTGACAACTGCCCTTCTTGAATCAGCGGAAGGGAGAGAATGACCGTAGAAAATATTTCAAGATCAATCTCCAGAGAATCACCATAGAAAATATTTCAAGATAAATCTCCACGAAAGAATGTTGCCGACCCAGTGAGGGTTGAACCTGCAACCTCCTGATCACTAGTCAGATGGGAAAGTGGTTATAAACATAATGTTACAATCTAGCTTGGACTAGAACGGGAATAGACTAAATGTATTGTTTTTAACTGTACATGTATTTGAAAGAAAAAACATGAACATAATTTGTCTCTCAAGTTGAGGTCATGGGAACATGGTACAGGCCCTGGGCATGGAACAAACATTATTTACATATTGACTGTATGGTAAAATATGATGCGTAGCACACGAAAAGGTCCCTTATGCAATTTGTGGACAGCCCAGGTCCAGATCAGCATGTGCGTCCTTGCAGTCTGATATAAGCATTTTATGTTTATCGACATATTCTACAGAATCCACTAATTTGACTACAGTATCCATTGATTCTGTAAGCGGACAACAAAGGCCCAGATCAGCCTGCGCAAATGCGCATGCTGATCAGGGCATGCATTGTCCGCAAACTACATAAGGGACCTTTTTGTAAGTTGCGCATCCTATATCATATTCAACATAATTACCTCACTGTGCGCTTAAAGTTTTCAAAACAATTGGAACAACTTGAAGTAAAACTTGTATCTACCTAACAAGGGTACACTTCAAAGAAAGATCAGCGGAAACTTCATATGCAATGTTTTTTTGCGATTTTCTTTATAAAAGCATATGTTGTTGGTACCCAATTCGATCGCCTCAACTTGCCAAGGCAATTCAAACAAGAAGTTTAAATAAGCAGTGCTTATCAGGTACCCCTTGAAGGTAACAGAAGCAAAAACCAAAATGTAACTGATGGACAGACATGAAAACAGTATACACCTTTCCCACGGCCACACCCGGCCATCCACAAACACAGTTTGCAGGGGGTATAATTGAGTATCCATTACATATGCTTTTGTAATAAAAAAAGTAGAGTGCACAGGCTGATTACTACAAAGTTGCTTGACTGTGTGCTTATTGGGGTAAAAAAAAACCTGATTGGGTATAATAACAGAAAGTATAGCTATAAATACGAAACATGGATCTGACTTAAACTTTTACAACTGTAGCAAAGTGACCTAAGAAATTATGGAATGAACTGCGAACTGTTTCTGGATGATTTCAATAAGAAATGTCAGAATTATTGAGCACAATGTAATATCACAATAACAACAGAATTAGTTCCTGTTGAAATGAAAGACTCAGTGCTACATGGTAACATCTGGTCCAATATCAATCATTCTTCAGGGCTGTATTAAAAAGTATTGTCTCTAGAACCGTACCACCTACTATACCTGTAAGTATAAAAATTGTACAAGAAAATTAGTCAACAGACAATTAAGAGTTGGGCATTACGAAAACATGCCTATATAATTTGGACCCCTTAAACCCCACTTTTATATAGTAAAACTGGGGTTAACTGGGGTATACATTATTTCTCTTATTTCTGCTCAAAAACATAGATTGTGGGTACTCGTTAGAACTGCCTCACTGAGGCAGTTCTAACGAGTACCCACAATCCATATTTTGAGCAGAAATTTGAAAAATATTTTTTTTATCTGAAAATTTATCTTTTTTTGGTTGCAAAATTTTCAATATATTTGAACAGGTGTGTTTTCATAATGGAGCAAAATCTCTGAAAAGACTTCAAATAAAGCATTAGCATATTTTTATCAACACAGATACAGTTCTATAATTTTTCTAATGGTTGTGTTTTCTTTTCTGATTATATATTTGTTAAGAAATCTTTACTTTGCTTTTGACAACAATCATGCCATATTTGCTTAACTCAAAAATCTGAGCATTTTGAAACTAGAATTTTGTTTTCAGTAATGAAAAATAATGGCGTTCCTTTAAACATTTTTTCTGAACATTTTGTCAACAAAACAGCTTGCTAAAATAATTAATTGGTTTTAATTAGTTATTGCACATCTGAAAAATTTCAAATACTTTATTCCATACATACTATTTTGCCTGAATTTAGACATTATTTGTTTGTTTCAAAAAATAATTGGTGGAATGGCAAATTGCGTACAGTGTAGACCCTGATCAGATGGCTCCTCCATTTGCAGTCTAATCTGGATCTGTACTATATGCACGTCATTTTGTCGGAGAAGTTGGTGTACTAAATGTTTTGGACAATTATCATAATTAACCTTTGCTATGCTGAATAAATTAAAATGCCACACCCACTTCAAATTTTCAGTCAATCAGATTACTTGATCCAGATGGTTGAAATAATTACAAATACTTAAAAGCAAACAGTGCAGATCCAGATCAGTTGGCTTCTTCAACTGATCTGGATCTACACTGTTTGCAAAGGCAGGGTATATCCAGGTTCAGCAGGACCAGGGCTAACTTCAATTTTTCTTTTTGTTTGTTTGTAAACTGCAAACTAGAAAAGACATGCAATGAGCATTATTTCTGCTATTGTGAGGAATCAATAGTCTGCTTTTACAGGAACTTGAATATGGAATAATAGGAAGATAACAAGAAAAGACAAAATTCCACGCAAAACAATACGACGGAAGTTTTAGCCCGTATACATGTAAATGCATAAAAAATCTTACTAAAGCCTGATAAGGATTCTGTGTTTTGAGCTTTGCTAACAAGGATTGTATTACTTTCACAAGATAACTGATTATTGCTAATGAAACTGGGTTAAAATTGAGCAGATGACATTTTTGAAACACTTTTTTTTCTAATATTTTTCCCAGGAAAACCTATTTTCTGGGAAAAATAAGAAAAATGTCATCATCATCTGCTGGAGTGGTAGACATTACCTTACATATGATAAAATCCTGTGCATAGAACTATATACTAACACAAAAAAACAAAAAAGCTTCCACTTAGGAGATTTCAACCAGTGACCTCAAAGATAGAAGAGTGATACTATTTCAGACCATATGCTTTCACAGCATATGAAAATATCAGTATAGCTAGCTGTGCCATGAGTAAAAAGCAAATAACAAAGTCCTCTTATTAGTGGGATGGTCTTAATACTGAATATAGAATGATAAGTCAAAAAATCATTTGAGACTGTCAAAATCTGCCCTTAATAGCAATGTGGTCTTAATTTCTTGTGATCTTAAAAGTGGAATTTTATTGTGTATCGAAAAGGGGCCTATTGCAAAGTGATCTTAACCCTTGTCCTGCTGAACCCGGATATACCCTGCCTTTGCAAACAGTGTAGATCCAGATCAGTTGGCTTCTGAAGAAGCCAACTGATCTGGATCTGCACTGTTTGCCATTAAGAATGTGAATTTATAGAACAATCCGGATCAAGTAATCTGATTGGCTGAAAATTAGAAGTGGGTGTGGCATCTTAATTTATTCAGCAGGACAAGGAATAATTTCGTGTGGTCTTAAAAGCAGAAGTTTACTCTGAAGAGGTGCATTGAGCCTAAGCAGTGCAGATCCTGACCAAACTGCTCTGGGTCCACAGTGCTCAGACATCACTGTCAGAATATTTAGGGTCCTGATGCTAACCTGAAGACAAACAGTGAAGACCAAGTTCAAACTGCTCCTTTAATAATTAGCACACTGGCTAAAAATTTCAGCATATGACATTTTGAAATATTTTTCTTACTTTTCCCAGAAAATAGGTTTTGACATTTCATGCAAATTGTCTCGAATGGAGATTACTTTACCCAGAAAACAGGATTTGATATTTCATGCAAATTGTCTCCATTGGAGACAATTTGCATGAAATGTCAAAACCTATTTTCTTTGAAAAGTAATCTCCATTGGAGACAATTTGCATGAAATGTCAAACCTGTTTCTGGGTAAAGTAATCTCCATTCGAGACAATTTGCATGAAATGTCAAAACCTGTTTTGAAAGCGGTTTATAAGCAGTCTGATATGGGTCACTGTTTACCAACGCACCACTGTCAGAATATTAAAAGTAAATATGGTTAATGCAGAATGTATTCCACTGTCCAGATGCTACGGAATTATTCTTACAGTAGAACCTCTGTAAAGGTCATACAGATTGATTGATTGATTGATTGACTGATTGATTGAGTTGAGTTTGTACAGTACAGTCAACTAATTAGAGTCATATGGAGCCCTGTTAGTTTACCTAATCACACTTTTACCTCGGCAAGCTTAGTCTTCTAAGAGGCTAACCAGTACTTGTGCACATTCTTTCACCAAAACTTGACAACTGCCCATCTTGAAGCAGCGAAAGGGAATGACCACAGAAAATATTACATCATCAATTTCCATTAAAGAATGTTGCCGGACCCAGTAGGGATCAAACCCATGACCTCCTGATCACCAGTCGGACACAGATCCAACTGATCACCGAGGCTGGCTTTAGACTGAGCTATATCTATAAAAAGACTCTTTTTTTCTCTCATGTTGATATATGCTTATGAACTTACCAAAGGTAATAAATAAAGCCGCTATATTTATACATAGCTCCCTGTCTTTCTCTGGATATTTACTGTCATGGAGTAGAAGATAGAATATATTTACATATGAGGCTCCTCCGAGCAGACCCACATATATCATTAATGCTGGTAAAATGGTCACTGGTATAAACTTGTACTGAAAAAAAGAAAAAAAAGAAATAACTTCATTGAAATTGATGTCACATCTGCATATCAAAATGTGAAAACAAGCACAATACTAGATCGCACAGATGATGGCATGCCATCGCAAATTCCCACGCTTTCACCAATAAGCAGAGAGAAGTGAAAAATAATGGTGCTCCCACACACCCTTACCATGCGCGGATGTAGCAAATTTGGTTAAATTCTACCGACTGGTTAATGAGGAGAGAGTGATGGATGGACAGACAGATGGATGGAGCCATTCAGAATATCCCCATCATATTTAAAAAAAAAAAAAAAGTGTATCTAAAAGGTGTGGGGATAAAGAGTAACAGTTGTCAGCCTTGTTTAGCTCAGCAAGGTAAAACAATTTGTGAAGTAAAATTAACTGTGTTTTACAGTTTGTAGACTTAATTTAGGGTGGTCGCTAGGGTGGATACCAGGGCAGACATTGACAGATGAACAAATTGATAACCAAACGGACAGTAACTTGCAAACCCGAGTTGCCCATGCTCACCCAAATGCAACAAAAAGCCACTATTATCTGAGTTGTTTTCAGGGTAGAGTCTTAAGGGGGGCAGTGTACACATGGTAGATTTTCTGTCAATCTTACAAGAGAGACAACTTTTGTGGCTTCTTGCACAACAAGTCCCTTCTGAAAAGGGTTCTATTCTAAAAGGAAAGAATTTGCTCCCAAAGGGAACAAATTCTTTCCTTTTAGAGTAAAACCGTTTTCAGAAGGGATCAAAACTATTTTGAAAGAGTACGCAGACTGTGATTATTTGAGTATGCAAACAGACTGTGATTATTTGAACTTGCTAAGAGCATCAGATATTTCGAGCATTCACTATTTTGAGTTATTGAAGATGTGGTTGTTGCAACCAAGTTTCATGTACTAATGGTTTTTTAAAAATTACACCTATCTGTAAAGCCAAATAAAAAAAAAATGATTCTTAGACACTGCCAAACCTGTCCAAACAGTCCCGCATACACACTTATTTTTCTGGGGGAAGTTTTTTTAAACCCACCTAAATACACTTAACTAAACTGAGATCCAGACCTCAAATGTATAGTATTCCTACTTGCACGGTCTGTCTGTGTACTATTATATTTTACTTACATGTACATCTATAACCCAGAGTATCATATTTAGACACTGTAGCACTGATAAAACTTCTACTTTTCTTATTTGTACAAGTTGAACAGAGGATCGTGAGACAAAAACACCAGCCTGAAAAGCAAAACAAATGTTAAAGGCAAGCAAAAATTGATATACACTTTTTAAATGAACAAATGAACAGTACAGAGAACCATAGAATATGCCAGGACAGCCACCCACTCAATATGATTTGTTAAGGAGGAGGATTTAATGATAATTCTGGGGTAATTTTTCTTATTTCATCATAAAAACATATGCTGTGGGTTCTCATTAGAAGCGCCTGCCCATGGCACTTCAAATGAGTACCCACAATGTATGTTTATATGGAAAAGTGGAGAAAATTATTCCAGAATTATCACTAAATACTTCTTCTTGACAATTTCTCTGCCACACAGTCTGATTCTTGTTTACCTCAATCAGTGTTTGGACCTTCAAGAAGAATACATTCTGAACACTGAACTGAATATTTCAACCAAGTGGATGATGATTTGGTATTTTAGGTCCCTTTAAATACTAGAGTGAACCTTCGTTACAATGACAGAATTTGTTCCCAAAGGCGTTGCCGTTATAATGAATTTGCTGTTGTAAAGAATCCTAAATAAACAGACAGATATGTTAGAAAGGTCTTGTTTTGTTCTTATTTCCTCATAGAACACATGTTTTGGATATTTGTTAGAATTGCCTCAATGAGGCAATTCTAACAAATATCCAAAACGTATGTTTCTTGAAAGTATTAAATACAATATTCTTGCATAATTTGTGACTAATTGTTACTTCTTATGAGAAGGTTTCATGACAGTCAAATTGTCATCATAAGGAATTTTGTTGGTTTGTGTTGAGGGATTACGGCCCAGTCAACCCAATGGGGTCATGTCGAGCGTGGTCAGTTTACCTAACCACACGTTTACTGAGCAGGCTTAGTCCTCTAAACGGTTAACCAATATTGTGCACATTCTTTCACCAGAAACTGACAACTGCCCTTCTTGAATCAGCGGAAGGGAGAGAATGACCGTAGAAAATATTTCATGATCAATCTCCACGAAAGAATGATGCCGACCTCGGCAGGGGTTGGACCCGCGGCCTCCTGGTCTCCAGTCGGATGGCGTCATTGTATCGAGTGTTAGTATAAAGAGGGTTGTCCGTATTTAAATCATATCGAGATGATAGAAGGATGATAATGAAAGGCTCTGTGCAATGAAGCACCATACAGTCATAAGTTGAATTCTGCCTCCAGCGGGATTCAAACCTAGGACCTTCTGATCCAAAGTCAAAAGCCCTAACAACTTGGCCACCTGGACACTTCACAAACAAATCGTAATCATATTTCTATAAGAAACTATATTGTGGTACTTAAATATATATATACCCATTATTCTAATATTAATTTGCCAACTAGAAATGTGTATTTATAGATCAGTAGGCCCCCAGCAATATGCTTGTCCTTACAAAATGCAAAATTTGAAAAATGGCATAACTCTCATAAAATAAATCTGATTATTTTTTCAAAAGTAAATCAGGTGATCTACTCCTCAGCCCCACTTAGCCTGCCAAATATCACAGCTCTTGCTAAAATATGTTCTGGGATATCTAGTGATCTATGAAGACACTTTTCTAGTTCACAATTTTTTTTTTTTGTTTTTTTTTTTATCTGGGTTTTATGGCCCTTTCAAGAATATTTCACTTATATCGAGCTGATTGTTCATCAAAGGTGGGCGAAAACAGGAGAAACTGGGGAAAAACCACCTGACCATCCGTAAGCAGTACTTGGCTTTCCAACATGTGACCCGAGCGAGGCTTGAACCACAGTGGTGAGAAACCTAATGGATTAAGAGTCAACTCTCCCATCCACTAGTCTATGGGAGCCTGCACCAGTTCGCAAATAAGTACGGGAATAATATTAACCCTTAAACGCCATGCAAAATTTGTAGCAGACATTTTGAATTGTTTATTTATTATTATTTATTTTTCAGAGAAAATAAGTCTTGACATTTCATGTGAATCATCTGCTATGCAGATGATTCACATGAAATTTCAACACATTATGCTTTGGAAAAAATAAAAGTAAAATTGTTTTCTGCTGCAGTTTTGATTGGTATTTAGGGTTAAAATACCACATCATATGAAACTACTCCCCAGCCCCACTAATTAGTCTTCCAAATATCACAGCCCTTGCTCAAATACTGTCTGAGATATCTTGAACAGAAGGTAAAGTGTGACAAACAAATGGACCTACATATCTAAGCAATATGCCAATTTCACGTTTTTTTCAAAGTTGGGGGCATGAATGAATCATCATGAGGTTAAAGTTTACCTGGTAACATAAAGACAGTGCAGCAAACAATTCTGGACATCCAATGTTGTATTCTTTCTTTGGTCTCACTTTAGCTGCACAACCCTGAGCCACATATTCAAAAAGGTAAACTGCAAACAACTGAAAATACAACAGATATACATGTACCAGAAGAAATGTTCAGGTGGAGTATTTGGTGATTTGGTGATCTCTTTTTTCTTTTTTTTTTTGATTTAGGTTTTACTGCCCTTTCAAGAATATTTCACTTATATTGAGATATTGAGCTGATCATTCATCAAAGGTGGGCAAAAACCGGAGCACCCGGGGAAAAACCACCTGACCATCTTACATGTAAGCAGAACTTGGCTTTCCTACATGAACCGAGTGAGGCTCGAACCACAGCGGTGAGAAACCTGATGAATTAAGAGTCAGCTCTCTTATCCACTAGGCTATGGGGGCCCGCGTATTTGGTGATAATTCTGGGATGGTTTTCTCCAGTTTTAAGTCTTCTGTATAATACTCATACACCACAACCTCTTTATAACACTATCGTTGGGGTCCATAGCATAAACTGTGTTAGTTTAACAACCTTGTTATATCCAAACAAAAATGTATAGATTATATTGAAAAATGACCATTTATCGTCATTTTTCAATATAATCTATACATATTTGAGATCCATCTTTGAACCGTGTTATATCCAAAACCATGTTATAATGAACCGTGTTATAAAGAGGTTGTAGAGTAGCTCAAGATAATGCACTCGTACACCACAACTTCTTCATAATACTATTGTTGTGGTCCATAGCATAAACCGTGTTAGTTAAACAACCATGTTATATCCAAACAAAAATGTATAGATTATATTGAAAATTTTTTGGTCATTTTTTAATATAATCTATACATTTTTGGGATCCATCTTTGAACCGTGTTACATCCAAAACTGTGTTATAAGGAACCGTGTTATAAAGAGGTTGTAGTGTAACACTATTGTTGGGGTCCATAGCATAAACCGTGTTAGTTCAACAACCGTGTTATAGCCAAACAAAAATTTATGGTCATTTTTCAATATAATGTATACATTTTTGGGATCCAACTTTGAACCATGTTATATCCAAAACTGTGTTATAAGGAACCGTGTTATATAGAGGATGTAGAGTAGCTGCAGATAATGCTTTCATACACCACTTCTTTATAACACTATTGTTGGGGTCCATAGCATAATCCACTGTGTTATATCCAAACAAAAATGTATAGATTATATTGAAAAATGACCATTTATGCATTTTTGGGATTCATCTTTGAACCATGTTATATCCAAAACTGTGTTATAACGAACCGTGTTATACAGAGGTTGTAGAGTAGCTCCAGATAAGGCACTTTTTTCAAGCAATACATACTGACAGTTTTCTTATTTCTCCATGAAAAACATACATTGGGGATACTCATAAAAGACATCTTGTTGATGAGCTTCTAACTAGTATCCCCACCATACCCCAGCACACACACAATGTTAAAACGTCGATTCAATGTTGATTCAACGCCAAGACGCTGAATCAACATTGAATCTACGTTGCTTCAACATTGTGTAGTAGTTTTCATGGAGAAACCATAGAAGAGGGCTGTATTTGTCCTCATAATTGCTCTTATCCTAAAGGAAACCCCTCACTACTTTGTCTGAATTTTATTAATCATGTAACTAAAGGGCTATAATTCGACCTGATTTTTTTGTATGATTACCAAAATCAAACTTGACCTCTATGCTATAATGATATACCATTCTGCAAACTTCAAATGAAGCCAGTGCATCCCTTCAAAATTTATTGAGGGAAAACACTATCTTTACTTTGCATTTTACCCCAACAACAATAACAAAGTCGAAAAAGGGTCATAACTTGGCCAAAAATTTGAGGATGATTACCAACATCTAACCTGACCTGTATTTTACAATGATATAACCTTCTGCAAACTATCAATAAAATCGATGCATCCCTGCAAAAGTTACTGATCGGAAACCAATATCAACACACCAATAAAAATTAAGCTGAAAAAGGGGCATAACTCAGCCAAAATTTGGCGGATGATTACTAATATCGAACTTGACCTGTATTTTACAATGATATATCCTTCTGCAAACATTCAATACAATCAATGCATCTCTGCAAAAGTTATTGATCGGAAACCAATATCAATACACCAACAAAAACTAAGTTGAAAAAGGGGCCATAACTCAGCCAAAATTTGGCAGATGATTACCAATATCGAATTTGACCTGTATTTTACAGTGATATAAAGTTCTGCAAAGTTTGAATGAAATCAATGCATCCCTTCAAAAGTTAATGAGCGGAAACCAACAACAAAACCTAAGTCGAAAAAGGGCCATAACTTGGCCAAAATTTGGCAGATGATTACTAATATTGAACTTGACCTGTATTTTATAGTGATATAAAGTTCTACAAAGTTTGAATGAAATCAATACATCCCTTCAAAAGTTAATGAGAGGAAACCAACAACAAAACCTAAGTCGAAAAAGGGCCATAACTCGGCCAAAATTTGGCGGATGATTACTAATATTGAACTTGACCTGTATTTTATAGTGATATAAAGTTCTACAAAGTTTGAATGAAATCAATACATCCCTTCAAAAGTTAATGAGAGGAAACCAACAACAAAACCTAAGTCGAAAAAGGGCCATAACTCGGCCAAAATTTGGCGGATGATTACTAATATTGAACTTGACCTGTATTTTATAGTGATATAAAGTTCTACAAAGTTTGAATGAAATCAATATATCCCTTCAAAAGTTAATGAGAGGAAACCAACAACAAAACCTAAGTCGAAAAAGGGCCATAACTCGACCAAAATTTCGCAGATGATTACTAATATCGAACTTGACCTGCATTTTAGTGATATAAAGTTCTGCAAAGTTTGAATAAAATCAATGCCTCCCTTCAAAAGTTACTGAGTGGAAACGAAAAGTGTGACAACAATGCTGCCGCCGATGACTATGCAGACGAATAACATGCGCTACACAGGCGAGACAAAAATAAATAAATATACATGTATATATAGTTTAGGTCTGGGGATCTACTCTGCATTTAATATGAGTTAATATGCTCTATAGGAAGAACTTGCATCAACATTGATCCAGTATTTTGTCCTGCTAGTCAGCTTTTGTGTCTGGGTACAACTGGGCCCCATGGATGCTGGTCCATGTCTATGCCTTTTCAGTCTGTAGGGTAGCACAGCCTGGTTGGGTCTATACTATGTGATCTTTGGGTATCTTGGTGTCTTTGCCGACAGTTTATAAATTAGTGGGCCTGAGCCGATGTGCGGCCTGACTTTTTTGTTCTGTTGGCCGGTTTTATTTCCTCCTAACGGTTTGCTGTGCCTGGGACTGTGGTATTTTATCTGTTAGCAGCTATTCGTTAACTTTGCATGAGTGCCTGTTTAAGACTCAGATCAACCTGTGCATCCTGCAGTCTGATCTGGGTATTCACTCTGTGCTCTATGGATAGCTGGGGGCCTAGTTATCTTTTAGGCGACCGGTGAGGACTTTTATCTGGCTGCCCTTATGCACGGGCTGATCTTCATCTTGCCATCCTTAAGACGCTCTCTTATTTATCTATCATCTATTTATCATCATCATCATCATCATCATCATGTCCATTGTACTTACATTAACAGACAGCCATAAAACAAGTTTTGTACATCGTAGAATTCTTCTAAATGGGTTTTCTACTGGTCCCGCTAATACAGTTGCTACATGTTCTTCTATGTCTGAAATATATGATAAACTCTAAAAATTGGATAGACAGCTTATAGTGGTCACCAAACTTTACAAATATATGAATGGTAAGTAACCAAGTTTCCGGCTTTCAAGTGCCCTCCATCAAAAAAGCAGGGATAAAGTAGGGCTCAAAATTTTGAAAAAGTAGGGCAGAAGTAGGAATTTCAATCATGTAAAGTAGGGGTAATAGGGATGTTCCGAGTTCAGCTCTAATGTGTGATTTGTTCAATAATTTGTTCGTTTATGTTGAGGTTTTACGGCCCAGTCAACCTAATGGGGTCATGTCGAGCGCGGTCAGTTTACCTAACCACACATTTACTGGGCAGGCTTAGTCCTCTAAGCGGTTAATCAGTAGTGTGCACATTCTTTCGCTAGAAACTGACAACTGTCCTTCTTGAATCAGCGGAAGGGATAGAATGACCGTAGAAAATATTTCATGATCAATCTCCACAAAAGAATGTTGCCAGCCTCAGTGGGGGTTGAACCCGTGACCTCCTGGTCTCCAGTCGGAAGGCCCATCCAACTGAGCCACCGCGGCTGGCTTTGTTCAATAATAAACCACAGTTTGTCAGTCAGTTGTAAGTAGATAAATCACTCGCTCTTTGTGCTCTTGATTTGATCTACTTTACAACTGACTTCCAAACCGTGATTTATTACTCAACAAATCACTGCTAGGGCTGATCTATTTCTTAATTAGAATCTGCTCTATTTGCCATTCAGCCAGCAGTTTTGCCATTCAGCCTGGTAATCAAATCAATATTTCAACTTTATTTTATAAGTAAGGCAAGGCCAAATAAAAAAAAATGTGCATTTAGGGTAACCCTACCCTATCAAATTTTCCTGGTGAAATCTAGCATTTTTTTATGATTTTCTCAAAAAAAAAGGTGGTACTGGGATTAAATAGCTTTGCTAAACATTCAGACAAGAAGGGCTGAGCAAACAGTGTAGACCCAGATCAAAGTACTCATAAAAGAGCAGTTTGATGAGGGTCTACACTGTTTGCATCCTACCAGTACTTTTAGAAACATCTAAGGATAGTCAGACTTGGTAAAATTTTATGTTAACCCTTAAAGCGCCAATCACAACAATTGTCGTCTGCTTTGTCTTCTGCTTGTGGTTTTAAAAGTCATTTCTGCAAACAGTGTGAATCCAGATCAGACTGCTCCTTTAGAAGCAGTCTGATCAGGGTCCACACTGTTTGCCGGTATGCAAAAAATAGGTTTGAAAAGTTTGCAAGAATATTCAGCAGATGACATAAACAGACGACATTTTCAGATGCAGTTTTTCTTGGCGCTTTAAGGGTTAACTATGGTACTAAGACCAAATATACTTGGTATTTATGGTATAATTCTACATAGAAAATGTAAAAAAAAAAAAAAAAAAAAATCCCTACCTACTCTACCTATTTTTTTTCTAACATGTTACCCAAAACACACATAATTTTTTTTTTTTTGGCCTAAGGTATTAGAGTCCAAATGATCATGTACCATATTTACCTAAATATTGGGACACAGAGACCTGAGAAAGAGATAAAAAAATTTTCTTAGGAGCACTTTGTTCAAGATCTATCATTCTGTCAGTACATTTTAATTTACCAGGCAGTCCAAGGGCCTTATTAACATTCTACTGCAAGTATTACGAAGAGGTAAGGAATGAAAATATACGAAAATCTCTTTATAACACTATTGCTTGGACCTTAAGCAAAAACCATGTTAACTAAACAACCATGTTGTATCCAAAACAAGAAAAATGCCAAGCGGCATTATGGATGGGTTTTTCCACTGAAGAGTAAAGGTAACATATCACTTTGAAAAAAGGTTAACCAAAACGTAAATTGTGGACGATGCCCGACGCTGGCCTGGACATTGCTATTTTAAAGGACGAAATTTTTCCGTGAAAACTTGTCCAAAAAATGTATAGGTTATATAGAAAAATGACCATTTATGGTCATTTTTCTGAATAATCTATACATTTTTGTTTTGATACATAACTTTTGGGGTTCACTTTTAACCTTCTTATATCTGAAACTATCTTGTAATGGGCCATCTTAAAAAGAGATTTTCAGTGTATTTTGGGTATTCATGATAAATACATTACCATGAGTTTTATCAACATCCCCATCAGCAGTATTTGGAAGTAGTCTCTCTCTCTCTGAATTGTCCTGTATTTGACCAGGTGGCTCTGTGGTGGATGGTTGTTTTGGTGACTGTATAATGAAAAAATATGACAACAAATACACCACTACCGCTGGACTTGTCAACAGGAATGCATATCTGAAAAATAAAAGGAAAAAGTTACACTTACTATATTTACCCTAAGTATTTGGAAAATCACACCTAAGCAAACAGTGTAGACCCAGATCAAATGCTAAAGAAAGCAGTATAATAAGAGTTTACACTGTTTATTATTCAACCATGACCTTTTTGATATATCAGCAAGTAACCAAATGGACATATTCAAGTTTTAAAATAAGTATGGTAAGAATGTTTAGGTATCCCAAGATTATAAGGATCTATGACTGGTGTGAGGGGTAGATAGAAAAATCTGTCCCGAGGACCACTGTCTAGCATCACGAGGCTTGCCGAGGAATGGATTTTTCTAGCTACCTCTCACACCTATGATAGATTCTTTTTCTTGCACACCTTTCATTTATGAACGTAGATTTTTTAATCATGCAGTCACTTCAATTGCTAACATCCGCCATTTTGTGATGACATTGCTGTAGCGTTTATTGACGTCACTACTTTCAGTGACATAAACCTTAACGATGGCGTATGTGATGTCCATTTACAACATGAGAATTCTCCGTTTTTATCTTTCCCTGGGTAGGATAACCTGGGTAGGATAAGAATTTCTATCCCAGGGTTAAATCCAGGATTTCCTTATCTGGTGTGCAAGAAAAAGGGAAATATCATACATAATAGACAGGCCTAGTAAACAGATTAGCCCCAACTCTGATTAGGGTGTACATTGTTTGCTACTCATCCATCAATTTTTAAACACAGCAGCAGGTAGTAAAATGGACTTGTTCAAATGTAAGGACAAGTATTGTAAAGATTTAAGGTGTCCAAATATTTAACCCATTGCTTTGTTTGTGTTGAGGTCTTACGGCTCAGTCAACCAAATAGGGTCATGTCGAGCGCAGTCAGTTTACCTAACCACACGTTTACTGGGTGGGCTTAGTCCTCTAAGCGGTTAACCAGTATTGTGCACATTCTTTCGCCAGAAACTGACAAATGCTCTTCTTGAATCAGCGGAAGGGAAGGAATTACCATACAAAATATTTCATGATCAATCTCCATGAAAGAATGTTGCCGACCTCGGTGGGGGTTGAACCTGCGACCTCCTGGTCTCCAGTTGGATGGCACATCCAACTGAGCCACCGAGGCCGATTAACCCATTGCAGTCTGGAGAGCCCTAAAAGGGTAATTGGCCAACAGTGCAGACCCAGATCAGACACCGCAGAACGCGGCGTCTGATCAAGGTCTCTACTGTTTGCATATAGTTCAACCATTTTTCTCTAGGATTATCTAACTACATAGCCTGACATACCTCAAAGCAGAAATTAGAATCTTCTAATATATAAAGTGTGTGTGTGGGGGGGGGGGGGGGGGGGTGTTCATTCAGTCCAAATATACAGCAATAAAAGGGGTCTAAGCCCAAAGCAAACTGAAGGCATACATCAACCAAGCTGCATCAAATTTTTACATCAATGACAATGCAAACTCCAGATTAGCATGTTGTGGGTACTCATTAGAAGCTCCTCAGTGAGACACTTTCTGATGAGTACCCATAATACATGTTTAAATGAAAATATTTTGTGGATACCTCTTCTTATCTGGAGTGAAGGACAATGTCTAGAGAAATAATTCTGATAAAAAAAAAACCAAACTGTTTATTTATGCCTTGCAGCTTTATTATTGAACAATCTACATTAAATTTTAATTACTAATTGCTTTTTTTTTCACTTTCTGAATGTCATTATAATAAGTATGGCAAGTAAGTAATCTCATAAATAATTTTCTTGAAAGCACACACAGAGCTTCATACATATAATATTTTTATTTTGCAAGACGCATATTTTGGGTTCTCATTATAAGTGACTTGAAGAGTTGTTTCTCATGAGTAACCACAACAGATGTTTTCATGGTGAAATAAAAAAATATCTGGACTTCTTGGATGAAAAAAGTGCCTTATTTGGGGCAATGCATACAAAATTACTGAAACATTCTTTCAAACTTCCAGTAATAATAAAGAGAAGACAAGTAACTCTTGTAAACAACCTTTTTCACAAGCCCAGAAATGCATGGAAGCTTATGGATCTTTCTATCGAGCTAGTGCTCTATACAAACATGTTTCAGAACTTTCTACTATGACTTACTGTGTAAGATGCCTAAGATGGACTTGGTTTTCACCACCAGCTCCAACAACACAACCAAAGATGATATAAATGACAGATCCCAGAACCCCCGCCATACCAGTACCACTAGACCAGGCATTTACTAACTTACTGGGGAATAATCTCAGGTAACCCAGAGCAACACTGAAATGTAAGTGCATGAGTGATAACATTTTGTTGATCAACCTGGATTCAATCTAGAAAAAAGGCAACCAAAAAGTACAGTAGAACTTCCATGGCTCGAACATCTTTGGGACCATAGAAAATTGTTCGAGACATGGGTGGTTCGAGCCACTGAGGGTTAATTATGGTGCCAAGTCAGGAAGCAAATGGCGATGAATTAGGGATTTTTTTTTTTCGATTTTCTACACAATAATTGTATATTGAGTGTATTCATTAGAATCCATAGGGACTCAAAAACGAGTTCGAATTAGCCATGGTAAACGAGCCATCGGTGGTCGAGCTATCGAGGTTTGACTGTATTGATAGTTTTCTTATTTCTTCATCAAAACCACAAAAGCCTTTATTGTGGATACTCATTAACCCTTGTCTTGCTGAATAAATTAAGATGCCACACCCACTTATAAATTTCAGCCAGTCAGATTACTTGATCCGGTTTTTTGCTATAAATTCATATACTTAATGGCAAACAGTGCAGATCCAGATCAGTTGGCTTCTTCAGAAGCCAACTGATCTGGGTCTACACTGTTTGAAAAGACAGGGTATATCCGGGTTCAGCATGACAAGGGATAAGAGCCACTCACCAAGGCGCTTCTAATAAATACCCATAACACGTTTTCATGGAGAAATAAGAAAACTATTTACCTGGTATCCCCACTTATCTGGAGCTATTTTGACAACATGGTATTCACCCAGATAAGCTACCTGTATATTCTAAAACGGCAGTATATGTTTAACTGGAACCAAACTTTACCCATTGTACTTTGCAAATGAATAATGATCTACTTATTTTAAACCCACAATAATACCCAGAAAAGCCTGTCAGTAACAGAAAACAATGTTGGTGCTCAATTTTTGTTTATGAGTTTTCCATTTGGTTGCATGGACTGCCATATTGCACAGCAAAGCATGCATTAAAGTTTACCATCTCCATACTGTTCTCGCAAACGTTTTGTCATTTAATTAGGACAAGCTTTTGAATGTGGGCCTTGCCATGTGAAACTGGGCCTTTGGGTCATATGTGGATTGCAAATGCCATTACAGTGTGTGCACTCACTGAGGCGCTTCTATTAACACATATACACAACATGTTTTTGTGGAGAAATATGAAAAATATCATTGCTTTTTGGCTGAAAAAAAGTATCTTATCTGGAGCTATGTTGCTAATCTGTATTTTTACTGTTTTTCTATACCCTGAAGACACCTTTTCTCCGGGCATGGCTCATGTACCCAGAGGAACTGTTAAGGAGAAGTATTTGGTGATAATTGTGGGATAATTTTTCTTACTTCTTCATAAAGATATATGTTGTGGGTACTCATTAGAAGCGCCTCGCCGAGGCGCTTCTAATGAGTACCCACAACATATGTTTTTATGGAGAACTGGAGAAAATTATCCCACAGTTATCACCAAGTATTCCTCCTTAACAATTCCTCTGGAACCATTACTTACTTTTCTCCAAAAGCAGAGCTGGCTCCTACACACATCTACAAAGAAATGGAACAGTGAGTAAAAAGTTAGCACCAAAAACACCACATATACCTTCAAGCAAGTGGGCAAATTACTTTTATACAATGTAGAGTTAATGTTGATGTTGCATCATGACATTGCATTGACATTAATGTGATGTTGTATAATGTCATGTGCCCGCTTGGAGTATATTTAAATATTATAACTCTTTATTGTATTTTATTATCAAATATAGTTTTCTCCTGAACCTTTCTCAAATTTACTCAAATCTATGCCCTGTCAAATTATACTGTTCAAGGAATGAAACTCTAACTAGAACAAGATCATTTTAAGTGGACTGATATACTGGGTAAGTGTCTTGACAAATATGACAGGTATATTCAAGGTTCATCAAAGAGTAAAGGGTATAGTTATAGCAGAAAGATGGGAATAGTTTCAGTATGGAAACCAACTATAAAGTAATCATAATCATTAGAACCACCATATGACATTTTTTTTATTGTATTTTTTTTGTGTGTGTGTGTGTGTGAAGAAATAATAAAAATAATTATCTGGATGCCTCTCCGCATATAATTTTTTGTGTTGAGGTTTTACGTCCGTCAACCCAAAGGTGTCATGTCGAGCAGGGTCAGTTTACCTAACCAAACTTTTACTGGGCAGGCTTAGTCCTCTAAGCAGTTAACCAATACTGTGCACATTCTTACACCAGAAACTGACAGCTGCCCTTCTTGAATAAGCTGAAGGAAGAGAATGACCCAAAAAAATATTTCATGATCAACTCTCCACGAAAAAATGTTGCTGACCCGGTGGGGGTCTAACCCACAACCTTCTGATCATCAGCCGGACACACATCCAGCTGAGCGATCATGGCTAACATTAGCAAATAAGAAATAGCCTCTATCATATAAGAAAAATAATTTTCTGGAAACCACTTTTATTTCAAGCTATGTGGCAAGAATAAGGAAAAATAAAATAAAACTTACAATACATATTAAGGAAAACCAAAAGCTAGGAGCATAAGCAACACCAAACAGACCTACAATAAAAAGAACAGTCACATAGTGCTTTAACCCTTAAAGCGCCAAGAAAATCTGCATCTGAAAATGTTGTCTGCTTATGTCGTCTGCTGCATCTTCTTGCAAACTTTTCAGACTTATATTTTGCATATAGGCCAACAGTGTGGAGCAGTCTGATCTGGGTCCACACTGTTTGCAACAATGACTTTTAAAGTAACCGGCAGAAGACAAAGCAGACGACAATTGTTGTGATTGGCGCTTTAAGGGTTAATTATATGGGTGCTAGTGGCGACTTTTGTCGTCTGCTGATAACCTTTGCAAACAGTCTGGACCCAGATCAGGCCCAACAAAAGGTCGGGCCTGATCTGGATCCAAACTGTTTGACTCTCTGATAGTATTCCTGAAAGATTTTATTGAAAAATTTAATTTAAAAAAAAAAAATCCACAGACAACAAAAAAGCATGCAAAATTACCCAGCATGCAGAGATTAATCTTTAAGACTCTCAGTGCAGATTAAGCAAACAACATTTTTTACTTATTTTTCTTATTTTTTTCAAAGAAAACAGACTGACATTTCATGCAAATTATCTCATTTGCATAAAACTGAAATTTAAAATCCTATTTTCTGGAGTCAAAATATCATCATTTTGTTTGCTGCCGATTGTGGCATCAGCTCTAGGTCTACATACTTTGCTCAGGTCTGTCTGTCTGTCTGAATACTTGGGTAAATATGACATTTCAATAAATTTTTAACCTTTACCACTCTCTTAGCTAAATCAGCTGACAACAAACTGATGATATTTTTCTTATTTTTTTTTCCAGAAAACAGGATTTGACATTTCATGCAAATTGCATGAAATGTCAAATCCTGTTTCTTTGGAAGTATAAGAAAAGCATTTCAATATGTCATCTGCTGAAAAATTTACCCAGAGTGCTAAGCATTAAGCATCATTTGTGGAACATTCTTAACTCTTCGCATGTTGGGTAAAAATTTCAGCAGACGATATTTTGAAATATTTTTCTTATTTTTTCCAGAAAATTGGATAAGACACTTCATGCAAATTGTCTCCTTAGGAGACAATTTGTATGAAGTGTCATATCCAAGTTTCTAGGAAAAATAAGAAAATAAGAAGACAATTTGCATGAAGTGTCATATCCCACTTTCTAGGAAAAATAAGAAAATAACATCAGTTTTTCATCTGCTGACTCTGCCCATAGCGTGGTAAGTGTTAAATTTGCTGCCATCACATTTGTTTGTTTGTGTTGAGGTTTTACGGCCCAGTCAACCCAATGGGGTCATGTCGAGCGCATTCAGTTTACCTAACCACACGTTTACTGGGCAGACTTAGTCCTCTAAGCGGTTAACCAGTATTGTGCACATTCTTTCGCCAGAAACTGACAACTGCCCTTCTTGAATCAGCCGAAGGGAGAGAATGACCATAGAAAATATTTCATGATCAATCTCCACGAAAGAATGTTGCCGACCTCGGCGGGGGTTGAACCCGCGACCTGGTCTCCAGTCGGACGGCACATCCAACTGAGCCACCGAGGCCCCATCACATTTGTAATAGTTCAATAGAATTATCTATCATTTCTGTTACAGTGTATCTGCGACATATATGTTGCTTCCTAACAGGTTTATTTGTTTCAGTTGAGGTTTTACGGCCCAGTCAACCCATTACAGTTATGTTGAGTGTGGTCAGTTAATCTCCTCACACAGTTCCTGGGCAGGCTGAGTCCCCTAAGCAGTTAATGAGTACTTGTACACATACTTTCTTAAGTAACTGACAGCCCTTCTTGAACATAAAAAAAGGTGAGAATGTCTGTAGAACTGATTTTATGGTCAATCTCCACAAAAGTTATGTGGTTAAACTGGGGTTCTAACTTGCTTCATGGGGTGCAAGGAATAAACGGGTTAAATTATCCATGTTGTAAAGAGAAGTAACTAGTTTTTTAAAGAATATTAAGCCTTAAAGCACTGATCATAACAGTAACAGTTGATATTTTTCTTTCTTTTCCTTCTGAGAAAATAGGGTTGACATTTCATATGAATTGTCTGCCTTACAAACAACTCTCATAAAATATCAAACCTTTTTCTATTTTCTCAAATAACAAAAAATAGTCCTGCCTGCTACAAGTTTGAATGGATCTTTCAGATCTAATTTCTTCTTTCTGTTTCTGTAAGGTTAGAAAATGAGCTCAGTGTAAAAGTTCTAATACTGTCCAGACTTGTTAATCCTTGTCATGCTGAATAAATTAAGATGCCATACCCACATCTAATTGTCCGCTAATCAGATTGCTTGATGCAGGTTCTTGATACAAATTCACACGCATGTACTGAATGACAAACAGTGCAGATCAAGATCAGCTAGTTTCAACTGATCTAGATCTGTTTGCAAAGGTGGGGTATACCTGGGCTCAGTTGGACCATCGTTACGGAGCATTTGGTGATAATTCTAGGATAGTTTTTTATACTTCTCCACTCCATAAAGACATTTCGAGGGTTAAGCGCAAGACTGTTGCAAGTCAGATGGTTGTTTTTCCCAATACTTAATCTCCTCACCATGAAGGCGTTATGAAGATTACAACATTTCTTTCTGTAAACAATGGAAATTTAGGTGCCATTGCTTTTATGAGCAATGGCACCTAAATTTGCATTGTTTACAAAGGGGTCAAAGTTGCCCTTAAATAAGGGTTTCAAAAATATGTTTGAGTTATTACAGTCTTGGGCTCAACCCTCGATTTGTTTTGGGTGCTCATTAGAAGTGGAGAATTAGAGAAAAATTTCCAGAATTATCACCAAAAATTCCTCTTTAAACCATTTTAGACTGAATAAACTCCCCCATACTATATATTGGAAGAGTTCAATATCATTTTTAGGTATGTCAGGCTAAATGATTTAGATATTCCTAGAGAAAAAATGCCGAACTATTTGCAAATATTGGAGACCCTGATCAGATGCCATATTCTGTGGCATCTGATCTGGGTCTGCACTGTTTGCCAATTACCGCAGACTAAAATGGGTTAAAATTTACTGGGTATTTACGTTAAGCAAATTGTTCATACGTACCTATTAACATCAGAACGGCATTGATAACATAGCGAATCCAATAGGGAACCTTCAGCATAAAAGCTCCATTTATTGCTGAAAATGAAAATTATCTTTCTTTCACTTCTTTTAACCCTTCATCACAAATGCCACCAAATGCAGTAGACACCATTATTTATTTATTTATTTTTTTTTATTATTATTTTTTTTTGGGGGGTGGGTGGGGGGGGGGAAGATGGAGGAGGACAAGGGGAGGAGGGAGGGGGAGACAATAGGGCTTGATAGTTCATGTGAATTGAAGTCTTATTTTCTCTAAGAACTAATGAAAAAAAAAAACAAAAAAACATAATGTCTGCTAGGAATCTGCTGATAGCACTTTAAGCGTTGACCCTTTATACATTTATTATAAGACTTCAAACTTGTGATTTTTTTTCTTATTTGTCTGAGAAAACATAATCTGACATTTTATGTGAATCTTCTCCACATGCAACAACATGAAATGGCAATTCTTATTCTCTGAAAAATTAAACAAAAAAAACAACAACATTTTATCACTTAAATTCCCATTCAAAGAACTGTAGTAGATGGCATTCTTAATTTGTTTTCCAAGAAAATAAAGCTTGATATTTCATGTGAATTGTCTGACACACAATTCATGAAATGTCAAATAGTACTGATAAAAAAAAAAAGAACATGAGCCAGAGCAAGACAATACCTACAATAATACTTGTGTGACCAGGGAAGACTCAATTCATCCTGCGTATCTGAGCTGTCTGATCAGAGTCATTGCTGATCATGTGTGCCCTCTACAGCCTCGAGGCTATCCAAAGATGGATAAACAAGAAACTTGCCATACTGGGTGGATGTGCAGGCTGATCTGAGTCTTTGCTGGCTCAATATGAGAATTTGTTGAGTTCCTTTTTGACATCATTTTCCTACATGAGCAGTTTGCCGGCTGCCAATTCATCAGCCAGTGCTATTCAATGTATGCAAAATAAGTGGTAATTTAATGTTTTGTTATCAGTAGTGAATCAAACCAATAACCAAAAGTTCAATGGCGAGATTTACTAAAATTAATTCCTGCATTTACTATCGAACATCATGTTTTATGCATTCTGTGGTGGCCGATTCTAATTTTCTTATTTCTGCATGAACATATGTATATATTCCTGGTATGCACTAGAAGCTCCTAAATGAGACCTTTCTAATGAGTACTGAAAATTTATACAGTCAAACCTGTCCTAAAGGCCACCTGTATTAAGCAATCACCTGCATTTAAAGGCCACTATTTCAGATCCTATCAAAGGCAAATAAGTGGAAATCTACCTGTATTAAGCAAGCACCTGTCTTAAGCAACCAATTTTTGGCTTTCCCATAGGTGCTTGCTTAACACAGGTTTGACTGTATTTTATGGATAGCAACTCAAAAAAAAAAATATCAATACTTTATTATCAAAACAAGAGATTGACATAAAGTGGCCAAAGTCCCCTGCAGCACAAAAGTGTGGCAAGGGCAGGTAACTCAAGAATAAGGAGGACAAGCGTTGACCTTGTCATGCTGAATAAATTAAGATGCCACACCCAGTTCTAATTGTCAGCCAATTAGATTAGTTGATCTTGGTTTTTTATACATATTCATTTACTGGATGACAAACAGTGCACATCCAGATCAGTTGGCTTCTGAAGAAGCCAACTGATCTGGATCTACGATGTTTGTAAAGGCAGGATATATTCAGGTTCAGCAGGACATGGGTTAATAATGATAGATTGTCTCATCAAATTTATTAAGTGTGTGAAGTTTCGTGAAAATATTCCACAGGGTCAATTGGCAACTGATGGGACTTGAATTTTAACAGAACCATGGAAAAAACGGACAAACAGACTAATGCAATCCTACTGTTACCAATGTGACCCTAGTAGCATAGGACAAAAAATGCACTGTGAAATGCTATGATCAACTTTCTTGGAAAAACAATTCTGTATTTAGCACTGTCAGTTGTGTCTCCATACTTCATACTAAAGTACAGTAAAACCTCAATGACTCAAACATCGATGACTCATTTACCTTGGCTAATTCATACTCATTTAGCTCCTAGGAAATTCTTCCGGCAGCTCAAGAAAACACAAATATTTACTGATATTTAAGAAATTTTTCCTATTTTGTCATGAAAATGTATATTGTGTCTACTCATTAGAATCACCTCATTGAGGTGATTCTAATGAGTAAACTCAACATACCATTATTTTATAGAAGATGGAAAAGACACCCATATATTATTCCCATTTGTCCCCTAACCTGCGACTATGATTTAACACTCAGTGGCTCAAACTACCCATATCTAGAACAAATTTCCATGATCCCAAAGATGTTTGAGCCATTGAGGTTTGATTGTAATTATAATAAGGTGTAATGACATAGCTTCAATATGAGAAAAGCCCCCTTATGTCATGCAAATAATTGAAGTTTAGATCAGCCAATGCATTCAGTCAAGGCTCCAGATAAAAAGGGGTATCAGGTAAATATTTTTTACAAAACAAAGATCCAGATTCAGCATATTTTCAATTATTGTGTTGAGGTTTTATGGCCCAGTCAACACATTGGGGTCATGTCGAGTGCGGTCAGTTTACCTAACCACACGTTTACTGGGCAGGCTTAGTCCTCTTAGCGCTTAACGAGTACTGTGCACATTCTTTTGCCAGAAACTGACAACTGCCCTTCTTGAATCAGCTGAAGGGAGAGAATGACCGCAGAAAATATTTCATGACCAATCTCCAAGAAAGAATGTTGCCTACCTCGGTGGGGGTTGAACCCGCGACCTCCTGATCTCCAGTCGGACGGCGCATCCAACTGAGCCACCGAGGCCAGGCACATTTTCAAATGAAAACTAATACATTTAACTTCTTATTTCACCATGAATACATATGTTATGGGTACTCATTAGAAGCACCTCACCGAGGTGCTTCTAATGAATACCATATGTTTTTTGTAGAGAAATAGTAAGGATATTATGTGGATACCCACTCTCATCTTGTGCTATGCAAAATAAGGATCCTTTTCTCACATTTCACCACACTCTGTGCTGAACTAAGAAATACCAATACATTTTTTTTCCAATATAGCAGCATAAGTAGACTGCCAATACTTACTTTTCACTACAGCAGAAAGAGCGACATTAGCACCAAACACAAGCCCAATCAGGTTCTTTTGACCAAAACTGAAAACAAAGTGTATTACAGTCACACCTCTTTATACCGACACTCGATACAACAACAAAATTCATTACAATGACAATATGAATGTCACGAAAGCTTCGCTCAAGAAGTGACAGTTAATGAGAACTTAGGCAAGAATGATTGCATTAAAACTTCAAGCAAAATATTTTTTGGATATTTGTGGGAATCATCTCATTGAGGCAATTCTAACAAATATCCAAAACATTATGTTTTATGAGGAAATAAGAATAAAGCAAGGCCTTTCTTACATATCATTCTGTCCATTAAGGATTCTTTACAACAGCAAATTCATTTTAATGGAAACATCTTTGGAAACAAATGCTGTCGTTGTAACTAGAGTTCACTGTACTAAATAACAAAAAATGCATCAGAAGATGGACAATCAACTAATCAACATCAAATTTCATTTTAAGATACGGTGAATGTCCTAAAAATTCGAACACCAAAGTTTCTGATAAAATGACATATGCAAACAGTGCAGACCCAGATCAGACTGCTCCTAAAGGAGCAGTCTGATCAGGGTCTACACGGTTTGCCATTCCACTAAGTATTTTAAGAAACAAGAGCATAAGAAGCATAATTTAGGCCAGAATAGTAGAGAATAAAGTGTTCGAAATTTTAGGACATTTACCATAAGTACATGTATCAGTTGAATTCTACTGAGTGCCATTGATAAAAACAGAGGATTGCAATTAGAAGGATCTTTTTAGTATGTGTCTACATTGCTCTTAACCTATTGAGGGAGACAGCGGAAAAAATAAACTGCTATCTTTCATACATACAGAGAAAAAAATCAAGGCAAAACAGACATCACTTTCTGTTAAAATCAGGGCAATACCTAGAGTGAGTATGTTGTCCAGGTCACCTAGATGAATACCTCCTGGGCAGAAAAAAATATTTTGTATTTTAAGGGATATTTGAGCAGGAAATCAAACAAGGTCACAAACCTGCCTTGCTGGCAAAGAATGGAGAAAGATCTACCAAGCTTATCCAGTTTACTTAAGATATGTTTTTATCAATTTTGTACCACAACATACAGTATAACCTCAATGGCTCGAACATGGATGGCTTGTTTACTGTGGATGATTCGAACTCTTTTTTCAGTCCCTACAAAATTCTTCCAATAGCTCAAGAAAACAAATATTTAGGGATTTTTTCTTATTTTATCATGGAATTGTATGTTGTGTGTACTCATTAGAATTGCCTCAACATACAATCATTGTGTAGAAAATCGAAAAGATTTCCCTAAAGCATCGCTATTTGCTTCCTGAACTGGTGCCATGATTAACCCCCAGTGGCTCGAACTACCCATGTCGAACAAATTATCATGGTCCCAAAGATGTTCGAGCCATTGAGGTTCGACTGTAGTTTGTTGTTACAATAGCTCCAAATATTTTCTTGTTTCTCCATGAAAACATGTTGTGAGTAATGATCATGACTATTCATTAGAAGTGCCTTGGCAAACATGATGTCAGTACTCATTAGAAGTGGCTTACTGAGGCCTTTCTAATGAGTACCCAAAACATGGTTTGTAGAGAATTTATAAGAAAAATATATCAACAATAATTGTTTGAAAAAAACACCTTATCTGGAGATATGGTTTGTGGTTACTCTTGGTGAGCAATTTCAGTAAGTACCCACAAGACAGTTGAAAACAAGCTTGCATACAAAAAGGACAAAATTCTTCTGAAGGCGTCCTTTATCAAACTCTACATGGAATAGCTTACCCAGGGCTGTGGAAATACCAAGCCTGACTTGTCCAACTTGTCCCAAATTTGGCGGAGGACAAGAAAGAAATTTCAGTTTACTTGTCCTGGGACAAGGACCATATATTTGTTGTAGCTCTAGCTAAAAAGAGTATCCAGATTATGAGATATTTTTCCTATTTTTGGAAGAAAATACAGACAACCCTCTTTATACTGACACTCGATACAACGACAAAATTCGTTATAAGGCCTAAAATAAAAAAGTGTGTTTCAGGTTATCCGACCATGCCCAATTTTTCACCACTGACCCTAAAGATTTTTAAGGATTGTGTGGGGATTTCCCCAATAGGCCATATTGTTTTCCTATTAACCCCATTTAAAATTTTTAACAAAAAAAAAAAAAAAAAAATACCAACCTACCGTCCCTATTTTAGAATTCCCTGTAACCTGAAACACTTATATTTTTATTTGGCCTAATGACAATTGGACTGTCATGCATTCTTCGCTTAAGAGGTGACATTAAGTCACACATTATGCAAGAATATTGTATTTAATACTTTAAAGAAATATTTTGGATATTTGTTAGAATTGCCTCAGTGAGGCAATTCTAACAAATATCCAAAACATATGTTCAATGAGAAAATAAGAACAAAACAAGACCTTTCTTACATATCAATCCTGATGATTAAATATTCTGTACAACAGCAAATTGATTTTAATGGCAACATCTTTGAGAACAACTGCTGTCGTTGTAACGAGGGTTCACTGTATATATTGTGGGTACATATTAGAAGATCCTCACTGAGGTGCTTCTAATGAGTACCCACAACATATATTTTCTTTAAGAAATAAGAAAAAATGTCCATTTTCGACCAAGTCAATCTTGGTTGGACATGGGGAGTTTGACCATTTACTTGTCCAATGACAAGTTATAAATTTAAAAATTTGATAATTCCACAATCCTGGCTTACCTATCAGCAATTGTACTTGCAGCTGAGGTAACAATAACATATGGAAGATTGTTGATGGTTCCCAACAAGAACAAACCGACCTGAAAGTAAAGTACCAGAGGAATTCTTAACCCACTGTAGACTGAATAGACTCTCCCACACTATATATTGGAAGAGTCCAATTTCAATTTTAGGTATGTCTGGCTATGAGATTTAGATATTCCTACAGAAAAATGGCTAAGCTACAATGTATTTGCAAATAATGGAGACCTTGATCAGATGCCGTATTCTGCGGTATCTAGGTTTATATCAAGGTCTGCACTGTTTGCCAATTACACTTTTACGCGTCTCTCGACTACAAATTTGGGTTAAGGAGGAGTATTTGGTGATAGTTCTTGGATAACTTTCTCTAGTTCTGCATAAAGACATATTTTGTGAGTACTCATTAGAAGCACTTCATCACGAGGCACTTCTAATGAGTATCCACAATATATGCTTTTATGGAGACATAAGAATAACTATCCCAGAATTATCACCAAATTCTGCTCCTTAACAATGCCTCTGAGGAATCACTGATATTTACCATTAATTACTGAAATTCATGTTAACCTTTGTCCTGCTGAATAAATTAAGATGCCACTCCCACTTCCAATTTTCAGCCAATCAGATTATTTGATCCAGGTTGTTGATATAAATTCACATACTGAATGACAAACGGTGCAGATCCAGATCAGTGGGCTTCTTCAGAAGCCAACTGATCTGGATCTACACTGATTGCAAAAGCAGGTTACATCTGGGATCAACAGGACCAGGGTTAAAGAAACAGTATACACTGGGATCAAACTGTTTCTTAAGAACAACATTTTGGGAGTCTCTCTTTAAACTGTGTTATATCAAAAATAAAGAACTTCGTTTTAAGTTTTTGTAGCACCTGCGTCTGCGTACTAAAATGTGAAACTTTTTGCTAAGGGCATATAACATAAGCACCAGAAGAATGAGAGTTGTCATCCTTGTTGAGCTCAGTGAGATAAAACAATCAGTGGAGTGTAACTAACTGTAAAGTTTTACAGTTTGTAGTCTTCATTTAGGGCGGACCATAGATTGGACATAATTACTTGGATAAACAAACGGACCGAACTTGCATGCCTAAGTCACCTTTGTTAAAGCAGGTGAAAAAAAAAAAAAAAAAATTATATAAAGCCGTTTATTCGTGGCTACATATATCTGCGGATTCCCTTTATATGATGCTATGACGGTATGGCCAGTATTGTCAGCATCAAACTGAGATTAGACTAGTGGCATTCAAAGGAAAATACTTTGCTTATTTTTCCATGACAACATATCGTAATTACCTAATCATTGGGACAGACAGGCCTGGACAAACAGTGAGACCCAGATCAGATGTGGCAGACTATGGTATGTCTGCAGAATTTGAACAAAATCCATTTATAAATACTCACGTTATCATTCAGAAATTTTGAAAACGGACATCAAACTGTATAACATAATGCCCTACCACTACATTGTATTGTAAGGCAAACAGAGGAGAAGCCAGGATGATTTCTGAGGGTGTTCGATTTGATAAAATTACTGTACTTACTCAATATATTTGGGCAGACAGACAGATCTAGAAAACAGTGTAAACCCAGACCAGACACTGCAGAATGCCGTGTCTGATCAGGGTCTACACCCTTTGCCACTCATTCAGCAATTTTACACAATCACAGGTAGTAAATTGGACTTGTTGAAGAGAAGCATAAGGTAAAGTGGAAGGGTGTGAATACTTAGGGTAAATACAGTATTCCAAATTTATCCACGAAAGTGAAATTTTGAGTCAAAGAGGGGTTTCACCGTTTGATCAAACCCACTCTAAATTCGCCTCTGGCAATGTATAAAACTGTATAAAACTAATGGAGACAGTTGCTCTTATGACCAGTCACTGTTTAACAAGATTCCTGCTGAAACCTACCCAATTTCTGAAGTAGCCCATTTTGTTTTTCTATTTCACATTGCGAAAACCTTTTCCACTGTGTGAGCTTCAAGCTGAAACAAAAAATAATATGATAAATACTTGAAAAGATAATAGAATGCCATTATCATGTGAGCAGATAACTGTCAAAAATTGACGGAATTTGCTCACTAGCAATCCAAACCAGATCTCTACAATATCAATGCACATACCAAGCATTAGCATTTACTCTGAAAGTTATTGTCCAGAAATGAAAATATGGACGGATGGATGACAGACGGATGGACAGACAAATGGACCACCAACATGATACCATAATACCACACCACAATCGTGCGGTGGGGTAGAAAAAGCATAAATGTAACCTATGAACATGTGAACTAAAACTAGAAAACCACATCTGAACAGTGACAACATTCAACATAAGATTCATACATCAAATTGTCTTGAAGATATTTGAAAGGTAAAATTTCACCGGAGCCCAAAATATAGGTCAAGTATAATACATATTATGAGGTCAATCATGGTCAAAAATTCCACACAGAACCAGTAAAAATGTTCATACATTAGACAGATTTCAACATACGAACATGTACAGGACAGCGTCTCTAGAGTGTGAAATACAGGTCAGATAAACCTAGATATATTAACCCTTAAAGTGCCAAGAAAACATGCGTCTGAAAATGTTGTCTGTTTATGTCGTCTGCTGAATATTCTTGCAAACTTTTCAAACTTATTTTTGCATACAGGCAAACAGTGTGGACCCAGATCAGACTGCTCCTAAAGGAACAGTTTAGGAGCAGTCTGATTGGGTCCACACTGTTTGCAGAAGTGACTTTTAAAGTAACCGACAGAAGACAAAGCAGACGACAATAGTTGTGATTGGCGCTTTAAGGGTTAAAAGGTCAATCCTGGTGCCACTTGGAATCAATTCTCCATTATTAGCCTTTGTCATGCTGAATAAATTAAGAAGCCACACCCACTTCTAATTTTCAGCCAATGAGATAACTTAATTCAGGTGGTTCATATACATTCACAGATTTTAATGACAAACAGTGCAGATCCAGATCAGTTGGTTCTTCTGCATCTACACTGTTTGTAAACACAGGGCATATCTGGGTTCCGTAGGACAAGGGTTAAGGAGTATTTGGTGATAATTCTGGGATAATTTTCTCCAGTTCTGTATAAAAATGTATGTTGTGGAAACTCATTTGAAGCGCCTGTCCAAGTCATCTAATGAATATATACACATGTACCCACACAACATATATTTTTGTGTAGAACTAAGAAAAATTATCCCAGAATTATCACCAAATACCATTAAGAAAACACGCCTATTCAAATATATTTAAAATTTTACAACCAAAAAAGGAAATTTTTCAGAAAAAAAATCTGATATTTTTCTTATTTCTGCTCAAAATATAGATTGTGGGTACTCATTAGAACCGCCTAGCAGAGGCAGTTCTAAATGAGTACCCGCAATCTATGTTTTTGAGCAGAAATAAGACATTAATGTATACCCCTGTATAAAAGTGGGGTTTAAGGGGTCAAAATTATATAGGCATTTTTTCGTGATGCTCCTCCTTAACAAGTCTTCTGAATCAAGTCTAGAGCTATGACGAGACTAATATGAGACAATCTATAACTTTATGTCATTGAGATAATAGATTCTTTCAACTAAGTTGTGGTATGCATGTATAATTGTTGCACAATCAAAGACAATGAAACAGGATGTGTTTTGTTCGCCACTCCATGATACACGAAATTTAAAATTGCCTTTCAACCAATTTTATATAAAAAAGACTTTAAATTGCTAAATAATAATAATGATAATAATAACACCTGCTTATATATTTCAGAGATATCCTATTTCAGCATGTTCAATATTTGCATTTGCTATCAAAAGTGCATGCTTTGGTTTCCTTAACTCTTTTTTCAACAAGAAGATGTGTACCATAATAGCCCTGAGTATTGGAACAGATAGGCCTTTGCAAACTGCAGACCCAGATCAGATGCTGCAAAATACAGCATCTGATCAGGTTCTACACTGTTAGCCATACATACATACATACATACATACATACATACATACATACATACATACATGTACATACATACATGTACAGCAATATTTTAAACATATCAATCATATCAACAGGTGGTAGAATGGACTATTTCAAATATTAGGAGAAGTATGGTAGGAGTAGATAAGGTGTCCCAATACTTAGGGTAAATACAGCACTTAATCAAAAAAGAATTTTACCATATCTCTATTAAAGCTGATACCAGCTTTAATATTCCTTGAACGCTGGCCTCAATAGTACGTCTTGAACATGTCAGTTGACATAAATGATCAACTTCTGAAACTGGCTACAGATTAATAAGGTTCTGTAACCCTGTATACCGTGAGACTAGGGTAGAATACTGTACTGTACCCCTGTATCCTCTGAGACTTGGGGTATACAGTACCATATATCCCTAGTCACTTTCCTTTGGATTGTTTTCTTATAAAACATTCCCTTTCTCCATATACTTCTTTGTATCTATCAAACTGATTAATACTGCCGAACACTCAGAAAAAAAAAGAAGGAATAGTAATGAGTGAGACGTCAGACCAGTAGTAGGCTGCTGGGAAAACTTTGCAAAATGAAACTTATTAAATGTAATCTACTTTCTTCAAATGATGATCACATTTGATCATTTTGTCAATGAGGTGCATGGTGTGGCTACATTTGGAATTTCTTAAAAAAAAAAAAAAAAAATGGACTGGTCAAAAACATACATGTATCCTAGCTAGCATTCTTTATAAATCTACAGCGGGCTGTTAACGGCCCGTCAGCAGCAACGCTGACAGGACGATAACGGCCCACAATAGATTTATGTAGAATGCTTATTGGTACATGTATGTTATGTAGAATATGAAAAAAATACCTACCTGATATGTCTTATCTAGAGCTATGAACAAGAACATGTGTTTATCTATTTAGTGTGTACTTTTGGTCCTGCATCAGCTAGAAAGCAAAATGAGGAAATATTATTTGTATTCATCTGACTAAAAGGAAGTAACTTATACATTTTGTAGCTCCAGATAAGAGGAGCCCAGATGAGGCCCTCCCAGGGGTGGGGGGAGGGTACTTCTTCCTTTGTTCCCCCGAAATATTTCAGCATTTTCCTCCCAAATGAAAATCTTAATTTTATATGTTCCTTGCTCCCCAAAATTACATTTGTTCCTCTTTATTTTTAGACTTGTGTTTCCCTGTTCTCCCAAAATAAATAACTATTCCTCTGTTCCCCATAACCCCTGGGAGGGCCTCCCAGTTAATATCTGAATATTTCTACATAAAACCACATGCTGAGGGAACCCATAGCATACAGTTTTACAGAGAAATAAGGAGAAATGGCTAGACTTAAGAATCTGCACCCCTCCCCCCCCCCCCCCCCCCCCCCACTGTTTACTGATTTCAGTATGCGAGTGTGTACACCCATACACCCATTAACTTTTTGTTTGTGTTGAGGTTTTACGGCCCAGTCAACCCAATGGGGTCATGTCGAGCGCAGTCAGTTTACCTAACCACACTTTACTGGGCAGGCTTAGTCCTCTAATCGGTTAACCAGTATTGTGCACATTCTTTCGCCAGAAACTGACAACTGCCCTTCTTGAAACAGCGGAAGGGAGAGAATGACCGTAGAAAATATTTCATGATCAATTTTCACGAAAGAATGTTGCCGACCTCGGCGGGGGTTGAACCCGCGACCTCCTGGTCTCCAGTCGGATGGCGCATCCAACTCAGCCACCGAGGCCGTCACACCCATTAACTGCACAGACGGTTAGGATTAAGTTAGAAGTCAGTCATTGATGGTTAGGGTTAGGTTAGTCAGGTCATTATATTGAGTATACTTCTATCTGGAATATTTACAGCCGGTTAAGGTAATATTAAGTGGCGGACAGATTCTAAAGTTGCTCCGGAAAAAAATATCAATACTTTTTGGTGCCTACTTTTCAACGAAAAAGTACCATATCTGGAGCCATCATAACTTTTGACAGCTGTGTCAAATGTTTAATCGATCCATCTATGCTGAGTGGATTCTTCTACTTTAATTCTTTGGATCGGTCCATTTCCAGTAAAAGGGGGTGCTGATTATTATCATGATTTACGGTAACTTTTGAACAAAATACAGACAGTGTAGACCCTGATCAGACGCCGCAACCTGCGGCGTCTGATCTTGGTCTACGCTGTTTGCCAAGGTCCCTTTTATGGGACACTAGGCTTACATGGGTAAAACTTAAAACTTGCTGACTGGCTGATAGCTTAGAAACTTGACAGCTTATTTCACTAGATAAAATAAAATGACTAACCTGCCTGTGTCACAAAATTTCAAGTTCAAGATTTCACTAACGGCTCATATCCAAAACCGAGGTAGTAAAATCTTGCAATAAAAGTTAAAAAAAATACTCGAACGTTTCAAAATTGAGATGAACTTCAAACTTTTATTTATATCCCGATTAGAGAACAGCAAAGGGGCGTAATTAAAAAAAATACAGAAAAAAATAGAATAGAATGGAATAATTTTATTCGCCAATAAGGACCCTCACGGGTATATAGAAAAAAATTGCATACATTTGATTGAAAATAAATAAATAAACAAAAAAAAGAACAAAAAAAAAAAAAAAAAAAAAAAAAGAACAAACATAAAAATCACAAGACACACAGAGACATGAAAACATATAACGAACAATGGGATTATGAACCCCGACGGCCTGAAGGGTGCTCTCATCTAACTGTATTGCTTCTCTACTAATATACGTCCCTAGAGCATAACTAAATCTTCCTGCAACGCCACTTGACATTTTCAATGTCATTTTATATAACAAAGTTACTATTTAAATTCATCATCTGATTAAAACCTCTCAGTGTCATAATAATAGTTCGTCTTGTCATTACTGACAATGACCAGTCTTAATTAATCACATGCGAGAAATGCTTCTGTTTGTGTGTTCTAAGATGGCTGATTAGACCAATTCTAGCTCTTAACTGTCTGTTGCAGATGGAACAACATAGTTCAGAGCAAGACAGCTCTGTTGGTGATGCCTTAGCCCTGGCTTTGCGCTGTGCACGTTTCTGCTTGGCTTCGCTGATTCTTTTTGCCTCATGTTCACTAGCACCTCTTCTGATGAGGCCTCGCCACTTTGCTCGGTCCTGTGCACGGCTCTGTTGGTATGTTGAAATCCTTAAGGGAGGCTTTGAGAGTGTCTTTGTATCGCTTCTTCTGACCACAATGGGAGCGTTTGCCAATTTCTAGTTCTCCATAGAGGATTTTCTTTGGCAAATGTTCCTCATGCATCCTGGTAACATGCCCTGTCCATCTTAACTGTGCGAGTTTTAGAAGAGTATGTACATTCTGCATCCCTGCCTTTTTCAGGACTTCTGTGTCTGGAATCCTGTCTTGCCACTTAATCTTTAAAAGTTTTCTAAGGCAGCTTTTATGCAAGTGGTTCAGTCTTTTGGCATGCCGTTGGTAAACTGTCCACGTTTCGCATGCATACAATAGTGTTGGCAGCACTACAGCTTTGTAGACTTTCAGATGCAGCACTAGCTTTGGCAATCCTGGCATTGACATCATCATCAATGTGCCATACATATCAGTGTCATACAAAGAACATATTGGGTTAAAAAATCAAACTCGTTTTCGACAGCATTCATATCACACAATCTGCAAATTCTCTTCTCTCTTTGTAAAGTTTTACTTTTTTTAACATCATTTTTTTAATATCAATTAAACAATTATGTGCGTTTATTTGTAATCTACTGATTGTTTTCCATAAGTTGAATTTTGCTAAATTTAAATGAGGTTCCTTACCAAAATCGTTCTTAACACTAAACTATGTACCAAGTTTACACTCATAATTTCGGGTGATTATAAAAGCCGAGAGTAAAGGTCGGAAGTCGGGACCAAAAGTCGGGAGTAAATTTGGACAATCAAATAATAACACTAAATTTGTACCTATCGGGATGAAATTTGGAACATAAGTCGAATATAGACTTTTCTTTAAAATGCATATAAGATTTTATATTGTTATCAAATATTTTTCACGTTATAGTATGAAATATACGACTGCTTTTTAGTGCCTTTATAGCTGGCTGTTAGACAACATCTTATTTATGTTGCTAAGCTTTATGTATAAGTTGAACAATGATGTTTTATAAAAGTGAATGAAAATTACTTTTTTTGTAAAATGAAAAAAATGATAAAAAAAAAAAAAAAAAAAAAAAAAAAAATGTTCACTTCATTTATTCATAAAGATAATTATGCCTCGGACTTCCCAGATAGCATGACAACGTTGGGCCAACGTAATATTTTGGTTAGTCACTCCGTTGGGCCAACGTTGTAAAATAGGGCGCAACGTTGGGCCAACGTAGGACATATTTGACGGGTAACATTGAAACAACGTTATGCCAAAGTACATTGTATATTTGGCCCAACATATACTGACATATCATTGTCAACTTGGACGCAAAATAATGTTTATCCGTATCAAACATGAAAATTTTGTCCGCATCAAACACTAACACATATTCATGTATTTTCAACTTTGACCAATAAAGCCATAAAATTTTAAGTCGAGAAAAAGTTTATTACAAAACAACCTCTTTATATAAGGGTTCTTTGAGTTTTAAACAAAAACTGTGTTAGTTAAACATATATGCTATATCCAGTTAAAAATGTGTAGGTTGTATATAAGAAAAAATGGCATGTCATTTTTCTATATAATCTATACATTTTTAATCATGTTATATCCAAATAAGTGTTATAAATGTCATTTTTCTATATAACCTATATATTTTTAACCGTTTTATATCCGAATTTGTGTTATAATGCACTGTGGAATAAAGAGGTTACTGTTTCCAGCTATCTTTGTCGATCGAAGTTGAATCATGCTGTTTGCAAAAAGAATCCTACATCCAAGTTGTCAAGCCATATAAAGTAATATTCTCCTCCAGTATTATTTGTTTATTATTTGTCGGTTTATATAATTATCTTTATGAATAAATGAGGTGAACGTTTTTTTTGTTGTTTTTTTTGTTGTTTTTTTTTGTTTGTTTGTTTTTTTGTTTGTTTTTTTTTTTTTTTTTTTTTTTTATCATTTTTTCATTTTACAAAAAGGTAATTTTCATTCACTTTTATAAAACATCATTGTTCAACTTACACATAAAGCTTAGCAACATAAATAAGATGTTGTCTAACAGCCAGCTATAAAGGCACTAAAAAGCAGAGTCTGGTGTTTATCTTCCTGGTATTAATTATACATTGATAATGGCTAACACAAACATAAAATTGGCGCAATGTTGTACGTACGCTCGTATGATGCCAACTGTCCGACCATATTACAACCATATTTCAACGTTCGGTCAACGTTGTCATGCTATCTGTTAATTACTATTATCCTGTGAGTTTTTTCAACAGTTTGACTATAGCAGATCATTAGATATAGGTCATGGGCTAGTTTTAGCTCATTTGGTAATTGAATGCTTTGATTTATAATACCAGCAAAGACACTTCTCAATATCTGTGGTAAATAGCAATAAGTAGAGGCTCATTGGCAACAATGGCCCACCTGAGTTGACTGAAGAAAGCTCAATTCAGGATTTTAGACTTTTAGTTGCCTTGCCTTGGCAAAAAAGTATAAATGGTTGATTACTATTGCTACTGAACAAAAATTTCAAAACGTTTCTGTCAAAATACCGACAATGATTTTTGTTTTGTTTGTATTGGCTTTTTACGGCACATCGGCACATTTCGAGACGAACCATCATGAAAACATACCTATATAATTTTGACCCCCTTAAACCCCACTATTATACAGTAAAACTGGGGTTTACAGGGGTATACGTTATTTTTGTTATTTCTGCTCAAAAACATTGTGCAGAAATATGAAAATATCAGAATTTTTTATCTGAAAAATTGCTATTTTTTGGAGATAAAATTTTCCGTTTATTTGAATAGGCGTGTTTTCGTAATAGCAGTCAGTTAACTTTATAATATTAAATAATGTACCAGTAGTCCATGGTTGTCTTGCACATGAATAGATATAGTGTGCTTTTGGAGAAATAAACACACTACCAATTAAAGCTTGATAAAAATTTGGTGTTCTTAACTACTTATTTCTCACCCAAATGAGGAAATATTGACTTTTCAAGTGTCCTGTGGTCAACTGGTGGTTGTTTTCATCAGTTTTAAAAACTTTCCAGAAACATGAAAAAATTAGAGTTTTTTATGACCGTGGACCTGCGAGAAAATTGTCATTTTGGGGCATTTCACAGTTTCACTTATTTCTCACCCAAATGAGCAAATATTTACTTTTCAAGTGTCCTGTGGTCAACTGGTGGTTGTTTTCATCATTTTAAAAGGCTATTTGGAAAGTTGAAAAAATTAAAGATTTTCATAACCCTGGCACTGCGTGACAAAATGTCATTTTGGGCATTTTACAAATTTGCATATTTCTCATCCAACTAAAGAAATATTCACATTTCAACTGTACTATGGTCAACTGGTGGTGGTTTTCATCAGTTATAAAGACTTTCCAGAAAGTCGAAAAAAATGAGGATTTTCATGACTGCAGACCTGCGAGAAAATTAATTTGTCATTTTGGGGCATTTCACATTTTTACTTATTTCTCATCCAAATGAGCAAATATTTACTTTTCAAGTGTCCTGTGGTCAACTGGTGGCGGTTTTCATCATTTTAAAAGGCTTTTTGGAAAGATGAAAAAATTGAAGATTTTCACGATCATGGACATGTGTGAAAAATGTCATTTTTGGCATTTCACAAACTTGCATATTCCTCATCCAAATGAAGAAATATTCAAATCTCAAGTGTCCTGTGGTCAACTGGTGGTGGTGGTTTTCATCAGTTTAAAAGACATTCAAGAAAGTCGAAAATATTGAAGTTTTTCATGACCACGGACCTGCGAGAAAATTGTCATTTTGGGGCATTTCACATTTTCACTTATTTCTCACCCAAATGAGCAAATATTTACTTTTCAAGTGTCCTGTGGTCAACTGGTGGTGGTTTTCATCATTTCAAAAGGCTTTTTGGAAAGTCGAAAAAATTGAAGATTTTCTTTACCCGGCCCTGCGTGAAACTTGTCATTTTGGGCATTTCACAAATTTGCATATTTCTCATCCAAATGGGCAAATATTTACATTTCAAGTGTCCTGTGGTCAACTGGTGGTGGTTTTCATCAGTTTTAAAGACTTTCCAGAAAGTCGAAAAAATTGAAGTTTTTCATGACCGCAGACCTGCGAGAGAATTGTCATTTTGGGGCATTTCACATTTTCACTTATTTCTCACCCAAATGAGCAAATATTTACTTTTCAAGTGTCCTGTGGTCAACTGGTGGTTGTTTTCATCATTTTAAAAGGCTTTTTGGAGAGTTGAAAAAATTGAAGATTTTCCCCACCCCGGCCCTGCGTGAAAAATGTCATTTTGGGCATTTCACAAACTTGCATATTTCTCATCCAAATGGGCAAATATTTACCTTTCAAGTGTCCTGGGGTCAACTGGTGGTAGTTTTCATCAGTTTTAAAGACTTTCCAGAAAGTCGAAAAAATTGAAGTTTTTCATGACCGTGGACCTGCGAGAGAATTGTCATTTTGGGGCATTTCACATTTTCTCTTATTTCTCACCCAGATGAGCAAATATTTACTTTTCAAGTGTCCTGTGGTCAACTGGTGGTTGTTTTCATCATTTTAAAAGGCTTTTTGGAGTGTTGAAAAAATTGAAGATTTTCCCCACCCCGGCCCTGCCTGAAAAATGTCATTTTGGCATTTCACAAACTTGCATATTTCTCATCCAAATCGGCAAATATTTACCTTTCAAGTGTCCTGGGGTCAACTGGTGGTGGTTTTCATCAGTTTTAAAGGCTTTCCAGAAAGTCAAAAAAATTGAAGTTTTTCATGACCGCGGACCTGCGAGAAAATTGTCATTTTGGGGCATTTCACATTTTCACTTATTTCTCACCTAAATGAGCAAATATTTACTTTTCAAGTGTCCTGTGGTCAACTGGTGGTTGTTTTCATCATTTTAAAAGGCCTTTAGGAAAGTTGAAAAAATTGAAGATTTCCCCCATCCCAGAACTGCATGAGAAATGTCATTTTGGGCATTTCACAAATTTCCATATTTCTCATTCAAAATAGGCAAATATTTACATTCCAAGTGTCCTGTGGTCCACTGGAAGTGGTTTTCATCAGTTTTAAAGACTTTCCAGAAAGTCAAAAAAATAGTTTTTCATCACCGCAGACCTGCGAGAAAATTGTCATTTTGGGGCATTTCACATTTTCACTTATTTCTCACCCAAATGAGCAAATATTTACTTTTCAAGTGTCCTGTGGTCACCTGGTTGTTGTTTTCATCATTTTAAAAGGCTTTTTGGAAAGTTGAAAGAAATGAATGTTTTCCCCACCCAGCTATGCGTGAAAAATGTCATTTTGGGCATTTCACAAATTTGCGTATTCCTCATCCAATTGAGCAAATATTTACATTTCAAGTGTCCTGTGGTCAACTGGTGGTGGTTTTCATCAGTTTTAAAGACTTTCCATAAAGTCAAAAAAATTGACGTTTTTCATGACCGCGGACCTGCGAGAAAATTGTCATTTTGGGGCATTTCACATTTTCACTTATTTCTCACCCAAATGAGCAAATACTTACTTTTCAAGTGTCCTGTGGTCAACTGGTGGTTGTTTTCATCATTTTAAAAGGTTCTTTGGAAAGTCGAAAAAATTGAAGATTTTCTTTACCCCGGCCCTGCGTAAAAATTGTTATTTTGGGCATTTCACAAATTTGCATATTTCTCATCCAAATGGGCAAATATTTACATTTCAAGTATCCTGTGGTCAACTGGTGGTGGTTATCGTCAGTTTTAAAGACTTTCCAGAAAGTCGAAAAAATTGAAGTTTTTCATGACCGCGGACCTGCGAGAACTCTACGAAAACATGCCTATTGAAACATACTGAAAATTTTACTAAGATCACCAAAATATGAATATTTTCAGATAAAAAATTCTGATATTTTTTCTTATTTCTGCTCAAAACATAGATTGTGGGTACTCGTTAAAACTGCCTCGCCGAGTCGGTTCTACCGAGTAACCACAATCTATGTTTTGAGCAGAAATAAGAAAAATAATGTATACCCCTGTAAACCCCAGTTTTACTATATAAAAGTGGGGTTTAAGGGGGTCAAAATAATATAGGCATGTTTTCGTGATGAATTGTCATTTTGGGGCATTTCACATTTTCACTTATTTCTCACCCAAATGAGCAAATATTTACTTTTCAAATGTCCTGTGGTCAACTTGTGTTTGTTTTCATCGTTTTGAAAGGCTTTTTGGAAAATTGAAAAAATTGAAGATTTTCCCCACCCCGGCCCTGAGTGAAAAATGTCATTTTGGGCCTTTCACAAATTTGCATATTTCTCATCCAAATGGGCAAATATTTACCTTTCAATTGTCCTGGGGTCAATTATTGGTGGTTTTCATCAGTTTTAAAGACTTTCCAGAAAGTAAAAAAGATGAAGTTTTGATGAACGGCAGACCTGCGAGAAAAATTTCATTTAGGGGCATTTCACATTTTCATTTATTTCTCACCCAAATGAGCAAATATTTACTTTTCAAGTGTCATGTGGCCAACTAGTAGTTGTTTTCATCATTTTAAAAGGCTTTTTGGAAAGTAAAAAAAAATTGAAGATTTTCATTACCCCGGCCCTGCGTGAAAATTGTCATTTCGGGCATTTCACAAATTTGAATATTTCTCTTCCAAATGGGCAGATATTAACATTTCAAGTATCCTCTGGTCAACTGGTGGTGGTTATCATCAGTTTTAAAGACTTTCCAGAAAGTCGAAAAAATTGAAGTTTTTCATAACCCACGAACTGCGAGAAAATAGTCATTTTCAGGCATTTCACATTTTCACTTATTTTTCACCCAAGTGTCCTATGGTCAACTGGTGGTTGTTTTCATCATTTTAAAAGGCTTTTTGAAAAGTGGAAAAGAATTGAAGATTTTCCCCACCCCGGCCCTGCGTGAAAAATGTCATTTTGGGCATTTCACAAACTTGCATATTTCTCATCCAAATGGGCAAATATTTACCTTTCAAGTGTCCTGGGGTCAACTGGTGGTAGTTTTCATCAGTTTTAAAGACTTTCTAGAAAGTCGAAAAAATTGAAGTTTTTCATGACCGCGGACCTGCGAGAGAATTGTCATTTTGGGGCATTTCACATTTTCTCTTATTTCTAACCCAAATGAGCAAATATTTACTTTTCAAGTGTCCTGTGGTCAACTGGTGGTTGTTTTCATCATTTTAAAAGGCTTTCTGGAGAGTTGAAAAAATTGAAGATTTTCCCCACCCCGGCCCTGCGTGAAAAATGTCATTTTGGGCATTTCACAAACTTGCATATTTCTCATCCAAATGCGCAAATATTTACCTTTCAAGTGTCCTGGGGTCAACTGGTGGTAGTTTTCATCAGTTTTAAAGACTTTCCAGAAAGTCGAAAAAATTGAAGTTTTTCATGACCGTGGACCTGCGAGAGAATTGTCATTTTGGGGCATTTCACATTTTCTCTTATTTCTCACCCAGATGAGCAAATATTTACTTTTCAAGTGTCCTGTGGTCAACTGGTGGTTGTTTTCATCATTTTAAAAGGCTTTCTGGAGTGTTGAAAAAATTGAAGATTTTCCCCACCCCGGCGCTGCCTGAAAAATGTCATTTTGGCATTTCACAAACTTGCATATTTCTCATCCAAATGGGCAAATATTTACCTTTCAAGTGTCCTGGGGTCAACTGGTGGTGGTTTTCATCAGTTTTAAAGGCTTTCCAGAAAGTCGAAAAAATTGAAGTTTTTCATGACCGCGGACCTGCGAGAAAATTGTCATTTTGGGGCATTTCACATTTTCACTTATTTCTCACCTAAATGAGAAAATATTTACTTTTCAAGTGTCCTGTGGTCAACTGGTGGTTGTTTTCATCATTTTAAAAGGCTTTCTGGAGAGTTGAAAAAATTGAAGATTTTCCCCACCCCGGACCTGCGTGAAAAATGTCATTTTGGGCATTTCACAAACTTGCATATTTCTCATCCAAATGGGCAAATATTTACCTTTCAAGTGTCCTGGGGTCAACTGGTGGTAGTTTTCATCAGTTTTAAAGACTTTCCAGAAAAAAAAAAAAATTGAAGTTTTTCATGACCGCAGACCTGCGAGAGAATTGTCATTTTGGGGCATTTCACATTTTCTCTTATTTCTCACCCAAATGAGCAAATATTTACTTTTCAAGTGTCCTGTGGTCAACTGGTGGTTGTTTTCATCATTTTTAAAGGCTTTCTGGAGAGTTGAAAAAATTGAAGATTTTCCCCACCATGGCCCTGCGTGAAAAATGTCATTTTGGGCATTTCACAAACTTGCATATTTCTCATCCAAATGGGCAAATATTTACCTTTCAAGTGTCCTGGGGTCAACTGGTGGTAATTTTCATCAGTTTTAAAGACTTTCCATAAAGTCGAAAAAATTGAAGTTTTTCATGACCGCGGACCTACGAGAGAATTGTCATTTTGGGGCATTTCACATTTTCTCTTATTTCTCACCCAAATGAGCAAATATTTACTTTTCAAGTGTCCTGTGGTCAACTGGTGGTTGTTTTCATCATTTTAAAAGGCTTTCTGGAGAGTTGAAAAAATTGAAGATTTTCCCCACCCCGGCCCTGCGTGAAAAATGTCATTTTGGGCATTTCACAAACTTGCATATTTCTCATCCAAATGGGCAAATATTTACCTTTCAAGTGTCCTGGGGTCAACTGGTGGTAGTTTTCATCAGTTTTAAAGACTTTCCAGAAAGTCGAAAAAATTGAAGTTTTTCATGACCATGGACCTGCGAGAGAATTGTCATTTTGGGGCATTTCACATTTTCTCTTATTTCTCACCCAAATGAGCAAATATTTACTTTTCCAGTGTCCTGTGGTCAACTGGTGGTTGTTTTCATCATTTTAAAAGGCTTTCTGGAGAGTTGAAAAAATTGAAGATTTTCCCCACCCCGGCCCTGCGTGAAAAATGTCATTTTGGGCATTTCACAAAATTGCATATTTCTCATCCAAATGGGCAAATATTTACCTTTCAAGTGTCCTGGGGTCAACTGGTGGTAGTTTTCATCAGTTTTAAAGACTTTCCAGAAAGTCGAAAAAATTGAAGTTTTTCATGACCGCGGACTTGCGAGAGAATTGTCATTTTGGGGCATTTCACATTTTCTCTTATTTCTCACCCAAATGAGCAAATATTTACTTTTCAAGTGTCCTGTGGTCAACTGGTGGTTGTTTTCATCATTTTAAAAGGCTTTTTGGAGAGTTGAAAAAATTGAAGATTTTCCCCACCCCGGCCCTGCGTGAAAAATGTCATTTTGGGCATTTCACAAACTTGCATATTTCTCATCCAAATGGGCAAATATTTACCTTTCAAGTGTCCTGGGGTCAACTGGTGGTAGTTTTCATCAGTTTTAAAGACTTTCCAGAAAGTCGAAAAAATTGAAGTTTTTCATGACCGCGGACTAGCGAGAGAATTGTCATTTTGGGGCATTTCACATTTTCTCTTATTTCTCACCCAAATGAGCAAATATTTACTTTTCAAGTGTCCTGTGGTCAACTGGTGGTTGTTTTCATCATTTTGAAAGGCTTTCTGGAGAGTTGAAAAAATTGAAGATTTTCCCCACCCCGGCCCTGCGTGAAAAATGTCATTTTGGGCATTTCACAAACTTGCATATTTCTCATCCAAATGGGCAAATATTTACCTTTCAAGTGGCCTTGGGGTCAACTGGTGGTAGTTTTCATCAGTTTTAAAGACTTTCCAGAAAGTCGAAAAAATTGAAGTTTTTCATGACCGCGGACCTGCGAGGGAATTGTCATTTTGGGGCATTTCACATTTTCTCTTATTTCTCACCCAAATGAGCAAATATTTACTTTTCAAGTGTCCTGTGGTCAACTGGTGGTTGTTTTCATCATTTTAAAAGGCTTTCTGGAGAGTTGAAAAAATTGAAGATTTTCCCCACCCCATCCCTGCATGAAAGATGTCATTTTGGGCATTTCACAAACTTGCATATTTCTCATCCAAATGGGCAAATATTTACCTTTCAAGTGTCCTGGGGTCAACTGGTGGTAGTTTTCATCAGTTTTAAAGACTTTCCAGAAAGTCGAAAAAATTGAAGTTTTTCATGACCTCGGACCTGCGAGAGAATTGTCATTTTGGGGCATTTCACATTTTCTCTTATTTCTCACCCAAATGAGCAAATATTTACTTTTCAAGTGTCCTGTGGTCAACTGGTGGTTGTTTTCATCATTTTAAAAGGCTTTCTGGAGAGTTGAAAAAATTGAAGATTTTCCCCACCCCGGACCTGCGTGAAAAATGTCATTTTGGGCATTTCACAAACTTGCATATTTCTCATCCAAATGGGCAAATATTTACCTTTCAAGTGTCCTGGGGTCAACTGGTGGTAGTTTTCATCAGTTTTAAAGACTTTCCAGAAAGTCGAAAAAATTGAAGTTTTTCATGACCGCGGACCTGCGAGAGAATTGTCATTTTGGGGCATTTCACATTTTCTCTTATTCTCACCCAAATGAGCAAATATTTACTTTTCAAGTGTCCTGTGGTCAACTGGTGGTTGTTTTCATCATTTTAAAAGGCTTTCTGGAGAGTTGAAAAAATTGAAGATTTTCCCCACCCCGGCCCTGCGTGAAAAATGTCATTTTGGGCATTTCACAAACTTGCATATTTCTCATCCAAATGGGCAAATATTTACCTTTCAAGTGTCCTGGGCTCAACTGGTGGTAGTTTTCATCAGTTTTAAAGACTTTCCAGAAAGTCGAAAAAATTGAAGTTTTTCATGACCGCAGACCTGCGAGAGAATTGTCATTTTGGGGCATTTCACATTTTCTCTTATTTCTCACCCAAATGAGCAAATATTTACTTTTCAAGTGTCCTGTGGTCAACTGGTGGTTGTTTTCATCATTTTAAAAGGCTTTCTGGAGAGTTGAAAAAATTGAAGATTTTCCCCACCCCGGCCCTGCGTGAAAAATGTCATTTTGGGCATTTCACAAACTTGCATATTTCTCATCCAAATGGGCAAATATTTACCTTTCAAGTGTCCTGGGGTCAACTGGTGGTAGTTTTCATCAGTTTTAAAGACTTTCCAGAAAGTCGAAAAAATTGAAGTTTTTCATGACCGCGGACCTGCGAGAGAATTGTCATTTTGGGGCATTTCACATTTTCTCTTATTTCTCACCCAGATGAGCAAATATTTACTTTTCAAGTGTCCTGTGGTCAACTGGTGGTTGTTTTCATCATTTTAAAAGGCTTTCTGGAGAGATGAAAAAATTGAAGATTTTCCCCACCCTGGCCCTGCGTGAAAAATGTCATTTTGGGCATTTCACAAACTTGCATATTTCTCATCCAAATGGGCAAATATTTACCTTTCAAGTGTCCTGGGGTCAACTGGTGGTAGTTTTCATCAGTTTTAAAGACTTTCCAGAAAGTCGAAAAAATTGAAGTTTTTCATGACCGCGGACCTGCGAGAGAATTGTCATTTTGGGGCATTTCACATTTTCTCTTATTTCTCACCCAAATGAGCAAATATTTACTTTTCAAGTGTCCTGTGGTCAACTGGTGGTTGTTTTCATCATTTTAAAAGGCTTTCTGGAGAGTTGAAAAAATTGAAGATTTTCCCCACCCCGGCCCTGCGTGAAAAATGTCATTTTGGGCATTTCACAAACTTGCATATTTCTCATCCAAATGGGCAAATATTTACCTTTCAAGTGTCCTGGGGTCAAGTGGTGGTAGTTTTCATCAGTTTTAAAGATTTTCCAGAAAGTCGAAAAAATTGAAGTTTTTCATGACCGCGGACCTGCGAGAGAATTGTCATTTTGGGGCATTTCACATTTTCTCTTATTTCTCACCCAAATGAGCAAATATTTACTTTTCAAGTGTCCTGTGGTCAACTGGTGGTTGTTTTCATCATTTTAAAAGGCTTTCTGGAGAGTTGAAAAAATTGAAGATTTTCCCCACCCCGGCCCTGCGTGAAAAATGTCATTTTGGGCATTTCACAAACTTGCATATTTCTCATCCAAATGGGCAAATATTTACCTTTCAAGTGTCCTGGGGTCAACTGGTGGTAGTTTTCATCAGTTTTAAAGACTTTCCAGAAAGTCGAAAAAATTGAAGTTTTTCATGACCGCGGACCTGCGAGAGAATTGTCATTTTGGGGCATTTCACATTTTCTCTTATTTCTCACCCAGATGAGCAAATATTTACTTTTCAAGTGTCCTGTGGTCAACTGGTGGTTGTTTTCATCATTTTAAAAGGCTTTCTGGAGAGTTGAAAAAATTGAAGATTCTCCCCACCCCGGCCCTGCATGAAAAATGTCATTTTGGGCATTTCACAAACTTGCATATTTCTCATCCAAATGGGCAAATATTTCCCTTTCAAGTGTCCTGGGGTCAACTGGTGGTAGTTTTCATCAGTTTTAAAGACTTTCCAGAAAGTCGAAAAAATTGAAGTTTTTCATGACCGCGGACCTGCGAGAGAATTGTCATTTTGGGGCATTTCACATTTTCTCTTATTTCTCACCCAAATGAGCAAATATTTACTTTTCAAGTGTCCTGTGGTCAACTGGTGGTTGTTTTCATCAGTTTAAAAGGCTTTCTGGAGAGTTGAAAAAATTGAAGATTTTCCCCACCCCGGCCCTGCGTGAAAAATGTCATTTTGGGCATATCACAAACTTGCATATTTCTCATCCAAATGGGCAAATATTTACCTTTCAAGTGTCCTGGGGTCAACTGGTGGTAGTTTTCATCAGTTTTAAAGACTTTCCAGAAAGTCGAAAAAATTGAAGTTTTTCATGACCGCGGACCTGCAAGAGAATTGTCATTTTGGGGCATTTCACATTTTCTCTTATTTCTCACCCAAATGAGCAAATATTTACTTTTCAAGTGTCCTGTGGTCAACTGGTGGTTGTTTTCATCATTTTAAAAGGCTTTCTGGAGAGTTGAAAAAATTGAAGATTTTCCCCACCCCGGCCCTGCGTGAAAAATGTCATTTTGGGCATTTCACAAACTTGCATATTTCTCATCCAAATGGGCAAATATTTACCTTTCAAGTGTCCTGGGGTCAACTGGTGGTAGTTTTCATCAGTTTTAAAGACTTTCCAGAAAGTCGAAAAAATTGAAGTTTTTCATGACCGCGGACTTGCGAGAGAATTGTCATTTTGGGGCATTTCACATTTTCTCTTATTTCTCACCCAAATGAGCAAATATTTACTTTTCAAGTGTCCTGTGGTCAACTGGTGGTTGTTTTCATCATTTTAAAAGGCTTTCTGGAGAGTTGAAAAAATTGAAGATTTTCCCCACCCCGGCCCTGCGTGAAAAATGTCATTTTGGGCATTTCACAAACTTGCATATTTCTCATCCAAATGGGCAAATATTTACCTTTCAAGTGTCTTGGGGTCAACTGGTTGTAGTTTTCATCAGTTTTAAAGACTTTCCAGAAAGTCGAAAATATTGAAGTTTTTCATGACCGCGGACCTGCGAGAGAATTGTCATTTTGGGGCATTTCACATTTTCTCTTATTTCTCACCCAAATGGGCAAATATTTACCTTTCAAGTGTCCTGGGGTCAACTGGTGGTAGTTTTCATCAGTTTTAAAGACTTTCCAGAAAGTCGAAAAAATTGAAGTTTTTCATGACCGCGGACCTGCAAGAGAATTGTCATTTTGGGGCATTTCACATTTTCTCTTATTTCTCACCCAAATGAGCAAATATTTACTTTTCAAGTGTCCTGTGGTCAAGTGGTGGTTGTTTTCATCATTTTAAAAGGCTTTCTGGAGAGTTGGAAAAATTGAAGATTTTCCCCACCCCGGACCTGCGTGAAAAATGTCATTTTGGGCATTTCACAAACTTGCATATTTCTCATCCAAATGGGCAAATATTTACCTTTCAAGTGTCCTGGGGTCAACTGGTGGTAGTTTTCATCAGTTTTAAAGACTTTCCAGAAAGTCGAAAAAATTGAAGTTTTTCATGACCGCGGACCTGCGAGAGAATTGTCATTTTGGGGCATTTCACATTTTCTCTTATTTCTCACCCAAATGAGCAAATATTTACTTTTCAAGTGTCCTGTGGTCAACTGGTGGTTGTTTTCATCATTTTAAAAGGCTTTCTGGAGAGTTGAAAAAATTGAAGATTTTCCCCACCCCGGCCCTGCGTGAAAAATGTCATTTTGGGCATTTCACAAACTTGCATATTTCTCATCCAAATGGGCAAATATTTACCTTTCAAGTGTCTTGGGGTCAATTGGTTGTAGTTTTCATCAGTTTTAAAGACTTTCCAGAAAGTCGAAAAAATTGAAGTTTTTCATGACCGCGGACCTGCGAGAGAATTGTCATTTTGGGGCATTTCACATTTTCTCTTATTTCTCACCCAAATGAGCAAATATTTACTTTTCCAGTGTCCTGTGGTCAACTGGTGGTTGTTTTCATCATTTTAAAAGGCTTTCTGGAGAGTTGAAAAAATTGAAGATTTTCCCCACCCCTGCCCTGCGTGAAAAATGTCATTTTGGGCATTTCACAAACTTGCATATTTCTCATCCAAATGGGCAAATATTTACCTTTCAAGTGTCCTGGGGTCAACTGGTGGTAGTTTTCATCAGTTTTAAAGACTTTCCAGAAAGTCTAAAAAATTGAAGTTTTTCATGACCGCGGACCTGCGAGAGAATTGTCATTTTGGGGCATTTCACATTTTCTCTTATTTCTCACCCAAATGAGCAAATATTTACTTTTCAAGTGTCCTGTGGTCAACTGGTGGTTGTTTTCATCATTTTAAAAGGCTTTCTGGAGAGTTGAAAAAATTGAAGATTTTCCCCACCCCGGCCCTGCGTGAAAAATGTCATTTTGGGCATTTCACAAACTTGCATATTTCTCATCCAAATGGGCAAATATTTACCTTTCAAGTGTCCTGTGGTCAACTGGTGGTGGTTTTCATCAGTTTTAAAGACTTTCCATAAAGTCAAAAAAATTGACGTTTTTCATGACCGCGGACCTGCGAGGAAATTGTCATTTTGGGGCATTTCACATTTTCACTTATTTCTCACCCAAATGAGCAAATACTTACTTTTCAAGTGTCCTGTGGTCAACTGGTGGTTGTTTTCATCATTTTAAAAGGTTCTTTGGAAAGTCGAAAAAATTGAAGATTTTCTTTACCCCGGTCCTGCGTAAAAATTGTTATTTTGGGCATTTCACAAATTTGCATATTTCTCATCCAAATGGGCAAATATTTACATTTCAAGTATCCTGTGGTCAACTGGTGGTGGTTATCGTCAGTTTTAAAGACTTTCCAGAAAGTCGAAAAAATTGAAGTTTTTCATGACCGCGGACCTGCGAGAACTCTACGAAAACATGCCTATTGAAACATACTGAAAATTTTACTAAGATCACCAAAATATGAATATTTTCAGATAAAAAATTCTGATATTTTTTCTTATTTCTGCTCAAAACATAGATTGTGGGTACTCGTTAAAACTGCCTCGCCGAGGCGGTTCTACCGAGTAACCACAATCTATGTTTTGAGCAGAAATAAGAAAAATAATGTATACCCCTGTAAACCCCAGTTTTACTATATAAAAGTGGGGTTTAAGGGGGTCAAAATAATATAGGCATGTTTTCGTAATGAATTGTCATTTTGGGGCATTTCACATTTTCACTTATTTCTCACCCAAATGAGCAAATATTTACTTTTCAAATGTCCTGTGGTCAACTTGTGTTTGTTTTCATCGTTTTGAAAGGCTTTTTGGAAAATTGAAAAAATTGAAGATTTTCCCCACCCCGGCCCTGAGTGAAAAATGTCATTTTGGGCCTTTCACAAATTTGCATATTTCTCATCCAAATGGGCAAATATTTACCTTTCAATTGTCCTGGGGTCAACTATTGGTGGTTTTCATCAGTTTTAAAGACTTTCCAGAAAGTAAAAAAGATGAAGTTTTGATGAACGGCAGACCTGCGAGAAAAATTTCATTTAGGGGCATTTCACATTTTCATTTATTTCTCACCCAAATGAGCAAATATTTACTTTTCAAGTGTCATGTGGCCAACTAGTAGTTGTTTTCATCATTTTAAAAGGCTTTTTGGAAAGTAAAAAAAAATTGAAGATTTTCATTACCCCGGCCCTGCGTGAAAAATGTCATTTTGGGCATTTCACAAACTTGCATATTTCTCATCCAAATGGGCAAATATTTACCTTTCAAGTATCCTCTGGTCAACTGGTGGTGGTTATCATCAGTTTTAAAGACTTTCCAGAAAGTCGAAAAAATTGAAGTTTTTCATGACCCACGAATTGCGAGAAAATAGTCATTTTCAGGCATTTCACATTTTCACTTATTTTTCACCCAAATGAGCAAATACTTACTTTCCAAGTGTCCTATGGTCAACTGGTGGTTGTTTTCATCATTTTAAAAGGCTTTTTGAAAAGTGGAAAAAAATTGAAGATTTTCCCCACCCCGGCCCTGCGTGAAAAATGTCATTTTGGGCATTTCACAAACTTGCATATTTCTCATCCAAATGGGCAAATATTTACCTTTCAAGTGTCCTGGGGTCAACTGGTGGTAGTTTTCATCAGTTTTAAAGACTTTCCAGAAAGTCGAAAAAATTGAAGTTTTTCATGACCGTGGACCTGCGAGAGAATTGTCATTTTGGGGCATTTCACATTTTCTCTTATTTCTCACCCAAATGAGCAAATATTTACTTTTCAAGTGTCCTGTGGTCAACTGGTGGTTGTTTTCATCATTTTAAAAGGCTTTCTGGAGTGTTGAAAAAATTGAAGATTTTCCCCACCACGGCCCTGCCTGAAAAATGTCATTTTGGCATTTCACAAACTTGCATATTTCTCATCCAAATGGGCAAATATTTACCTTTCAAGTGTCCTGGGGTCAACTGGTGGTGGTTTTCATCAGTTTTAAAGGCTTTCCAGAAAGTCGAAAAAATAGAAGTTTTTCATGACAGCGGACCTGCGAGAAAATTGTCATTTTGGGGCATTTCACATTTTCACTTATTTCTCACCTAAATGAGAAAATATTTACTTTTCAAGTGTCCTGTGGTCAACTGGTGGTTGTTGTCATCATTTTAAAAGGCTTTCTGGAGAGTTGAAAAAATTGAAGATTTTCCCCACCCCGGATCTGCGTGAAAAATGTCATTTTGGGCATTTCACAAACTTGCATATTTCTCATCCAAATGGGCAAATATTTACCTTTCAAGTGTCCTGGGGTCAACTGGTGGTAGTTTTCATCAGTTTTAAAGACTTTCCAGAAAGTCAAAAAAATTGAAGTTTTTCATGACCGCGGACCTGCGAGAGAATTGTCATTTTGGGGCATTTCACATTTTCTCTTATTTCTCACCCAAATGAGCAAATATTTACTTTTCAAGTGTCCTGTGGTCAACTGGTGGTTGTTTTCATCATTTTAAAAGGCTTTTTGGAGAGTTGAAAAAATTGAAGATTTTCCCCACCCCGGCCCTGCGTGAAAAATGTCATTTTGGGCATTTCACAAACTTGCATATTTCTCATCCAAATGGGCAAATATTTACCTTTCAAGTGTCCTGGGGTCAACTGGTGGTAGTTTTCATCAGTTTTAAAGACTTTCCAGAAAGTCGAAAAAATTGAAGTTTTTCATGACCGCGGACTTGCGAGAGAATTGTCATTTTGGGGCATTTCACATTTTCTCTTATTTCACACCCAAATGAGCAAATATTTACTTTTCAAGTGTCCTGTGGTCAACTGGTGGTTGTTTTCATCATTTTAAAAGGCTTTCTGGAGAGTTGAAAAAATTAAAGATTTTCCCCACCACGGCCCTGCGTGAAAAATGTCATTTTGGGCATTTCACAAACTTGCATATTTCTCATCCAAATGGGCAAATATTTACCTTTCAAGTGTCCTGGGGTCAACTGGTGGTAGTTTTCATCAGTTTTAAAGACTTTCCAGAAAGTCGAAAAAATTGAAGTTTTTCATGACCGCGGACCTGCGAGAGAATTGTCATTTTGGGGCATTTCACATTTTCTCTTATTTCTCACCCAAATGAGCAAATATTTACTTTTCAAGTGTCCTGTGGTCAACTGGTGGTTGTTTTCATCATTTTAAAAGGCTTTCTGGAGAGTTGAAAAAATTGAAGATTTCCCCCACCCCATCCCTGCGTGAAAGATGTCATTTTGGGCATTTCACAAACTTGCATATTTCTCATCCAAATGGGCAAATATTTACCTTTCAAGTGTCCTGGGGTCAACTGGTGGTAGTTTTCATCAGTTTTAAAGACTTTCCAGAAAGTCGAAAAAATTGAAGTTTTTCATGACCCACGAACTGCGAGAAAATAGTCATTTTCAGGCATTTCACATTTTCACTTATTTTTCACCCAAATGAGCAAATACTTACTTTCCAAGTGTCCTATTGTCAACTGGTGGTTGTTTTCGTCATTTTAAAAGGCTTTTTGAAAAGTGGAAAAAAATTGAAGATTTTCCCCACCCCGGCCCTGCGTGAAAAATGTCATTTTGGGCATTTCACAAACTTGCATATTTCTCATCAAAATGGGCAAATATTTACCTTTCAAGTGTCCTGGGGTCAACTGGTGGTAGTTTTCATCAGTTTTAAAGACTTTCCAGAAAGTCGAAAAAATTGAAGTTTTTCATGACCGTGGACCTGCGAGAGAATTGTCATTTTGGGGCATTTCACATTTTCTCTTATTTCTCACCCAAATGAGCAAATATTTACTTTTCAAGTGTCCTGTGGTCAACTGGTGGTTGTTTTCATCATTTTAAAAGGCTTTCTGGAGTGTTGAAAAAATTGAAGATTTTCCCCACCCCGGCCCTGCCTGAAAAATGTCATTTTGGCATTTCACAAACTTGCATATTTCTCATCCAAATGGGCAAATATTTACCTTTCAAGTGTCCTGGGGTCAACTGGTGGTAGTTTTCATCAGTTTTAAAGACTTTCCAGAAAGTAAAAAAAATTGAAGTTTTTCATGACCGCGGACCTGCGAGAGAATTGTCATTTTGGGGCATTTCACATTTTCTCTTATTTCTCACCCAAATGAGCAAATATTTACTTTTCAAGTGTCCTGTGGTCAACTGGTGGTTGTTTTCATCATTTTAAAAGGCTTTCTGGAGAGTTGAAAAAATTGAAGATTTTCCCCACACCGGCCCTGCGTGAAAAATGTCATTTTGGGCATTTCACAAACTTGCATATTTCTCATCCAAATGGGCAAATATTTACCTTTCAAGTGTCCTGGGGTCAACTGGTGGTAATTTTCATCAGTTTTAAAGACTTTCCAGAAAGTCGAAAAAATTGAAGTTTTTCATGACCGCGGACCTACGAGAGAATTGTCATTTTGGGGCATTTCACATTTTCTCTTATTTCTCACCCAAATGAGCAAATATTTACTTTTCAAGTGTCCTGTGGTCAACTGGTGGTTGTTTTCATCATTTTAAAAGGCTTTCTGGAGAGTTGAAAAAATTGAAGATTTTCCCCACCCCAGCCCTGCGTGAAAAATGTCATTTTGGGCATTTCACAAACTTGCATATTTCTCATCCAAATGGGCAAATATTTACCTTTCAAGTGTCCTGGGGTCAACTGGTGGTAGTTTTCATCAGTTTTAAAGACTTTCCAGAAAGTCGAAAAAATTGAAGTTTTTCATGACCGTGGACCTGCGAGAGAATTGTCATTTTGGGGCATTTCACATTTTCTCTTATTTCTCACCCAAATGAGCAAATATTTACTTTTCAAGTGTCCTGTGGTCAACTGGTGGTTGTTTTCATCATTTTAAAAGGCTTTCTGGAGAGTTGAAAAAATTGAAGATTTTCCCCACCCCGGCCCTGCGTGAAAAATGTCATTTTGGGCATTTCACAAACTTGCATATTTCTCATCCAAATGGGCAAATATTTACCTTTCAAGTGTCCTGGGGTCAACTGGTGGTAGTTTTCATCAGTTTTAAAGACTTTCCAGAAAGTCGAAAAAATTGAAGTTTTTCATGACCGCGGACTTGCGAGAGAATTGTCATTTTGGGGCATTTCACATTTTCTCTTATTTCTCACCCAAATGAGCAAATATTTACTTTTCAAGTGTCCTGTGGTCAACTGGTGGTTGTTTGCATCATTTTAAAAGGCTTTCTGGAGAGTTGAAAAAATTAAAGATTTTCCCCACCCCGGCCCTGCGTGAAAAATGTCATTTTGGGCATTTCACAAACTTGCATATTTCTCATCCAAATGGGCAAATATTTACCTTTCAAGTGTCCTGGGGTCAACTGGTGGTGGTTTTCATCAGTTTTAAAGGCTTTCCAGAAAGTCGAAAAAATTGAAGTTTTTCATGACCGCGGACCTGCGAGAAAATTGTCATTTTGGGGCATTTCACATTTTCACTTATTTCTCACCTAAATGAGAAAATATTTACTTTTCAAGTGTCCTGTGGTCAACTGGTGGTTGTTTTCATCATTTTAAAAGGCTTTCTGGAGAGTTGAAAAAATTGAAGATTTTCCCCACCCCAGACCTGCGTGAAAAATGTCATTTTGGGCATTTCACAAACTTGCATATTTCTCATCCAAATGGGCAAATATTTACCTTTCAAGTGTCCTGGGGTCAACTGGTGGTAGTTTTCATCAGTTTTAAAGACTTTCCAGAAAGTCAAAAAAATTGAAGTTTTTCATGACCGCGGACCTGCGAGAGAATTGTCATTTTGGGGCATTTCACATTTTCTCTTATTTCTCACCCAAATGAGCAAATATTTACTTTTCAAGTGTCCTGTGGTCAACTGGTGGTTGTTTTCATCATTTTAAAAGGCTTTCTGGAGAGTTGAAAAAATTGAAGATTTTCCCCACCCCGGCCCTGCGTGAAAAATGTCATTTTGGGCATTTCACAAACTTGCATATTTCTCATCCAAATGGGCAAATATTTACCTTTCAAGTGTCCTGGGGTCAACTGGTGGTAATTTTCATCAGTTTTAAAGACTTTCCATAAAGTCGAAAAAATTGAAGTTTTTCATGACCGCTTACCTACGAGAGAATTGTCATTTTGAGGCATTTCACATTTACTCTTATTTCTCACCCAAATGAGCAAATATTTACTTTTCAAGTGTCCTGTGGTCAACTGGTGGTTGTTTTCATCATTTTAAAAGGCTTTCTGGAGAGTTGAAAAAATTGAAGATTTTCCCCACCCCGGCCCTGCGTGAAAAATGTCATTTTGGGCATTTCACAAACTTGCATATTTCTCATCCAAATGGGCAAATATTTACCTTTCAAGTGTCCTGGGGTCAACTGGTGGTAGTTTTCATCAGTTTTAAAGACTTTCCAGAAAGTCGAAAAAATTGAAGTTTTTCATGACCGCGGACTTGCGAGAGAATTGTCATTTTGGGGCATTTCACATTTTCTCTTATTTCTCACCCAAATGAGCAAATATTTACTTTTCAAGTGTCCTGTGGTCAACTGGTGGTTGTTTTCATCATTTTAAAAGGCTTTTTGGAGAGTTGAAAAAATTGAAGATTTTCCCCACCCCGGCCCTGCGTGAAAAATGTCATTTTGGGCATTTCACAAACTTGCATATTTCTCATCCAAATGGGCAAATATTTACCTTTCAAGTGTCCTGGGGTCAACTGGTGGTAGTTTTCATCAGTTTTAAAGACTTTCCAGAAAGTCGAAAAAATTGAAGTTTTTCATGACCGCGGACCTGCAAGAGAATTGTCATTTTGGGGCATTTCACATTTTCTCTTATTTCTCACCCAAATGAGCAAATATTTACTTTTCAATTGTCCTGTGGTCAACTGGTGGTTGTTTTCATCATTTAAAAAGGCTTTCTGGAGAGTTGAAAAAATTGAAGATTTCCCCCACCCCATCCCTGCGTGAAAGATGTCATTTTGGGCATTTCACAAACTTGCATATTTCTCATCCAAATGGGCAAATATTTACCTTTCAAGTGTCCTGGGGTCAACTGGTGGTAGTTTTCATCAGTTTTAAAGACTTTCCAGAAAGTCGAAAAAATTGAAGTTTTTCATGACCCACGAACTGCGAGAAAATAGTCATTTTCAGGCATTTCACATTTTCACTTATTTTTCACCCAAATGAGCAAATACTTACTTTCCAAGTGTCCTATGGTCAACTGGTGGTTGTTTTCATCATTTTAAAAGGCTTTTTGAAAAGTGGAAAAAAATTGAAGATTTTCCCCACCCCATCCCTGCGTGAAAGATGTCATTTTGGGCATTTCACAAACTTGCATATTTCTCATCCAAATGGGCAAATATTTACCTTTCAAGTGTCCTGGGGTCAACTGGTGGTAGTTTTCATCAGTTTTAAAGACTTTCCAGAAAGTCGAAAAAATTGAAGTTTTTCATGACCTCGGACCTGCGAGAGAATTGTCATTTTGGGGCATTTCACATTTTCTCTTATTTCTCACCCAAATGAGCAAATATTTACTTTTCAAGTGTCCTGTGGTCAACTGGTGGTTGTTTTCATCATTTTAAAAGGCTTTCTGGAGAGTTGAAAAAATTGAAGATTTTCCCCACCCCGGCCCTGCGTGAAAAATGTCATTTTGGGCATTTCACAAACTTGCATATTTCTCATCCAAATGGGCAAATATTTACCTTTCAAGTGTCCTGGGGTCAACTGGTGGTAGTTTTCATCAGTTTTAAAGACTTTCCAGAAAGTCGAAAAAATTGAAGTTTTTCATGACCGCGGACCTGCGAGAGAATTGTCATTTTGGGGCATTTCACATTTTCTCTTATTTCTCACCCAAATGAGCAAATATTTACTTTTCAAGTGTCCTGTGGTCAACTGGTGGTTGTTTTCATCATTTTAAAAGGCTTTCTGGAGAGTTGAAAAAATTGAAGATTTTCCCCACCCCGGCCCTGCGTGAAAAATGTCATTTTGGGCATTTCACAAACTTGCATATTTCTCATCCAAATGGGCAAATATTTACCTTTCAAGTGTCCTGGGGTCAACTGGTGGTAGTTTTCATCAGTTTTAAAGACTTTCCAGAAAGTCGAAAAAATTGAAGTTTTTCATGACCGCGGACCTGTGAGAGAATTGTCATTTTGGGGCATTTCACATTTTCTCTTATTTCTCACCCAAATGAGCAAATATTTACTTTTCAAGTGTCCTGTGGTCAACTGGTGGTTGTTTTCATCATTTTAAAAGGCTTTCTGGAGAGTTGAAAAAATTGAAGATTTTCCCCACCCCGGCCCTGCGTGAAAAATGTCATTTTGGGCATTTCACAAACTTGCATATTTCTCATCCAAATGGGCAAATATTTACCTTTCAAGTGTCCTGGGGTCAACTGGTGGTAGTTTTCATCAGTTTTAAAGACTTTCCAGAAAGTCGAAAAAATTGAAGTTTTTCATGACCGCGGACCTGCGAGAGAATTGTCATTTTGGGGCATTTCACATTTTCTCTTATTTCTCACCCAAATGAGCAAATATTTACTTTTCAAGTGTCCTGTGGTCAACTGGTGGTTGTTTTCATCATTTTAAAAGGCTTTCTGGAGAGTTGAAAAAATTGAAGATTTTCCCCACCCCGGCCCTGCCTGAAAAATGTCATTTTGGGCATTTCACAAACTTGCATATTTCTCATCCAAATGGGCAAATATTTACCTTTCAAGTGTCCTGGGGTCAACTGGTGGTAGTTTTCATCAGTTTTAAAGACTTTCCAGAAAGTCGAAAAAATTGAAGTTTTTCATGACCGCGGACCTGCGAGAGAATTGTCATTTTGGGGCATTTCACATTTTCTCTTATTTCTCACCCAAATGAGCAAATATTTACTTTTCAAGTGTCCTGTGGTCAACTGGTGGTTGTTTTCATCATTTTAAAAGGCTTTCTGGAGAGTTGAAAAAATTGAAGATTTTCCCCACCCCGGCCCTGCGTGAAAAATGTCATTTTGGGCATTTCACAAACTTGCATATTTCTCATCCAAATGGGCAAATATTTACCTTTCAAGTGTCTTGGGGTCAATTGGTTGTAGTTTTCATCAGTTTTAAAGACTTTCCAGAAAGTCGAAAAAATTGAAGTTTTTCATGACCGCGGACCTGCGAGAGAATTGTCATTTTGGGGCATTTCACATTTTCTCTTATTTCTCACCCAAATGAGCAAATATTTACTTTTCAAGTGTCCTGTGGTCAACTGGTGGTTGTTTTCATCATTTTAAAAGGCTTTCTGGAGAGTTGAAAAAATTGAAGATTTTCCCCACCCCTGCCCTGCGTGAAAAATGTCATTTTGGGCATTTCACAAACTTGCATATTTCTCATCCAAATGGGCAAATATTTACCTTTCAAGTGTCCTGGGGTCAACTGGTGGTAGTTTTCATCAGTTTTAAAGACTTTCCAGAAAGTCTAAAAAATTGAAGTTTTTCATGACCGCGGACCTGCGAGAGAATTGTCATTTTGGGGCATTTCACATTTTCTCTTATTTCTCACCCAAATGAGCAAATATTTACTTTTCAAGTGTCCTGTGGTCAACTGGTGGTTGTTTTCATCATTTTAAAAGGCTTTCTGGAGAGTTGAAAAAATTGAAGATTTTCCCCACCCCGGCCCTGCGTGAAAAATGTCATTTTGGGCATTTCACAAACTTGCATATTTCTCATCCAAATGGGCAAATATTTACCTTTCAAGTGTCCTGTGGTCAACTGGTGGTGGTTTTCATCAGTTTTAAAGACTTTCCATAAAGTCAAAAAAATTGACGTTTTTCATGACCGCGGACCTGCGAGAAAATTGTCATTTTGGGGCATTTCACATTTTCACTTATTTCTCACCCAAATGAGCAAATACTTACTTTTCAAGTGTCCTGTGGTCAACTGGTGGTTGTTTTCATCATTTTAAAAGGTTCTTTGGAAAGTCGAAAAAATTGAAGATTTTCTTTACCCCGGTCCTGCGTAAAAATTGTTATTTTGGGCATTTCACAAATTTGCATATTTCTCATCCAAATGGGCAAATATTTACATTTCAAGTATCCTGTGGTCAACTGGTGGTGGTTATCGTCCGTTTTAAAGACTTTCCAGAAAGTCGAAAAAATTGAAGTTTTTCATGACCGCGGACCTGCGAGAACTCTACGAAAACATGCCTATTGAAACATACTGAAAATTTTACTAAGATCACCAAAATATGAATATTTTCAGATAAAAAATTCTGATATTTTTTCTTATTTCTGCTCAAAACATAGATTGTGGGTACTCGTTAAAACTGCCTCGCCGAGGCGGTTCTACCGAGTAACCACAATCTATGTTTTGAGCAGAAATAAGAAAAATAATGTATACCCCTGTAAACCCCAGTTTTACTATATAAAAGTGGGGTTTAAGGGGGTCAAAATAATATAGGCATGTTTTCGTAAAGAATTGTCATTTTGGGGCATTTCACATTTTCACTTATTTCTCACCCAAATGAGCAAATATTTACTTTTCAAATGTCCTGTGGTCAACTTGTGTTTGTTTTCATCGTTTTGAAAGGCTTTTTGGAAAATTGAAAAAATTGAAGATTTTCCCCACCCCGGCCCTGAGTGAAAAATGTCATTTTGGGCCTTTCACAAATTTGCATATTTCTCATCCAAATGGGCAAATATTTACCTTTCAATTGTCCTGGGGTCAACTATTGGTGGTTTTCATCAGTTTTAAAGACTTTCCAGAAAGTAAAAAAGATGAAGTTTTGATGAACGGCAGACCTGCGAGAAAAATTTCATTTAGGGGCATTTCACATTTTCATTTATTTCTCACCCAAATGAGCAAATATTTACTTTTCAAGTGTCATGTGGCCAACTAGTAGTTGTTTTCATCATTTTAAAAGGCTTTTTGGAAAGTAAAAAAAAATTGAAGATTTTCATTACCCCGGCCCTGCGTGAAAAATGTCATTTTGGGCATTTCACAAACTTGCATATTTCTCATCCAAATGGGCAAATATTTACCTTTCAAGTATCCTCTGGTCAACTGGTGGTGGTTATCATCAGTTTTAAAGACTTTCCAGAAAGTCGAAAAAATTGAAGTTTTTCATGACCCACGAACTGCGAGAAAATAGTCATTTTCAGGCATTTCACATTTTCACTTATTTTTCACCCAAATGAGCAAATACTTACTTTCCAAGTGTCCTATGGTCAACTGGTGGTTGTTTTCATCATTTTAAAAGGCTTTTTGAAAAGTGGAAAAAAATTGAAGATTTTCCCCACCCCGGCCCTTCGTGAAAAATGTCATTTTGGGCATTTCACAAACTTGCATATTTCTCATCCAAATGGGCAAATATTTACCTTTCAAGTGTCCTGGGGTCAACTGGTGGTAGTTTTCATCAGTTTTAAAGACTTTCCAGAAAGTCGAAAAAATTGAAGTTTTTCATGACCGTGGACCTGCGAGAGAATTGTCATTTTGGGGCATTTCACATTTTCTCTTATTTCTCACCCAAATGAGCAAATATTTACTTTTCAAGTGTCCTGTGGTCAACTGGTGGTTGTTTTCATCATTTTAAAAGGCTTTCTGGAGTGTTGAAAAAATTGAAGATTTTCCCCACCACGGCCCTGCCTGAAAAATGTCATTTTGGCATTTCACAAACTTGCATATTTCTCATCCAAATGGGCAAATATTTACCTTTCAAGTGTCCTGGGGTCAACTGGTGGTGGTTTTCATCAGTTTTAAAGGCTTTCCAGAAAGTCGAAAAAATAGAAGTTTTTCATGACAGCGGACCTGCGAGAAAATTGTCATTTTGGGGCATTTCACATTTTCACTTATTTCTCACCTAAATGAGAAAATATTTACTTTTCAAGTGTCCTGTGGTCAACTGGTGGTTGTTGTCATCATTTTAAAAGGCTTTCTGGAGAGTTGAAAAAATTGAAGATTTTCCCCACCCCGGATCTGCGTGAAAAATGTCATTTTGGGCATTTCACAAACTTGCATATTTCTCATCCAAATGGGCAAATATTTACCTTTCAAGTGTCCTGGGGTCAACTGGTGGTAGTTTTCATCAGTTTTAAAGACTTTCCAGAAAGTCAAAAAAATTGAAGTTTTTCATGACCGCGGACCTGCGAGAGAATTGTCATTTTGGGGCATTTCACATTTTCTCTTATTTCTCACCCAAATGAGCAAATATTTACTTTTCAAGTGTCCTGTGGTCAACTGGTGGTTGTTTTCATCATTTTAAAAGGCTTTTTGGAGAGTTGAAAAAATTGAAGATTTTCCCCACCCCGGCCCTGCGTGAAAAATGTCATTTTGGGCATTTCACAAACTTGCATATTTCTCATCCAAATGGGCAAATATTTACCTTTCAAGTGTCCTGGGGTCAACTGGTGGTAGTTTTCATCAGTTTTAAAGACTTTCCAGAAAGTCGAAAAAATTGAAGTTTTTCATGACCGCGGACTTGCGAGAGAATTGTCATTTTGGGGCATTTCACATTTTCTCTTATTTCACACCCAAATGAGCAAATATTTACTTTTCAAGTGTCCTGTGGTCAACTGGTGGTTGTTTTCATCATTTTAAAAGGCTTTCTGGAGAGTTGAAAAAATTAAAGATTTTCCCCACCACGGCCCTGCGTGAAAAATGTCATTTTGGGCATTTCACAAACTTGCATATTTCTCATCCAAATGGGCAAATATTTACCTTTCAAGTGTCCTGGGGTCAACTGGTGGTAGTTTTCATCAGTTTTAAAGACTTTCCAGAAAGTCGAAAAAATTGAAGTTTTTCATAACCGCGGACCTGCGAGAGAATTGTCATTTTGGGGCATTTCACATTTTCTCTTATTTCTCACCCAAATGAGCAAATATTTACTTTTCAAGTGTCCTGTGGTCAACTGGTGGTTGTTTTCATCATTTTAAAAGGCTTTCTGGAGAGTTGAAAAAATTGAAGATTTCCCGCACCCCATCCCTGCGTGAAAGATGTCATTTTGGGCATTTCACAAACTTGCATATTTCTCATCCAAATGGGCAAATATTTACCTTTCAAGTGTCCTGGGGTCAACTGGTGGTAGTTTTCATCAGTTTTAAAGACTTTCCAGAAAGTCGAAAAAATTGAAGTTTTTCATGACCCACGAACTGCGAGAAAATAGTCATTTTCAGGCATTTCACATTTTCACTTATTTTTCACCCAAATGAGCAAATACTTACTTTCCAAGTGTCCTATTGTCAACTGGTGGTTGTTTTCGTCATTTTAAAAGGCTTTTTGAAAAGTGGAAAAAAATTGAAGATTTTCCCCACCCCGGCCCTGCGTGAAAAATGTCATTTTGGGCATTTCACAAACTTGCATATTTCTCATCAAAATGGGCAAATATTTACCTTTCAAGTGTCCTGGGGTCAACTGGTGGTAGTTTTCATCAGTTTTAAAGACTTTCCAGAAAGTCGAAAAAATTGAAGTTTTTCATGACCACGGACCTGCGAGAGAATTGTCATTTTGGGGCATTTCACATTTTCTCTTATTTCTAACCCAAATGAGCAAATATTTATTTTTCAAGTGTCCTGTGGTCAACTGGTGGTTGTTTTCATCATTTTAAAAGGCTTTCTGGAGAGTTGAAAAAATTGAAGATTTTCCCCACCCCAGCCCTGCGTGAAAAATGTCATTTTGGGCATTTCACAAACTTGCATATTTCTCATCCAAATGGGCAAATATTTACCTTTCAAGTGTCCTGGGGTCAACTGGTGGTAGTTTTCATCAGTTTTAAAGACTTTCCAGAAAGTCGAAAAAATTGAAGTTTTTCATGACCGTGGACCTGCGAGAGAATTGTCATTTTGGGGCATTTCACATTTTCTCTTATTTCTCACCCAAATGAGCAAATATTTACTTTTCAAGTGTCCTGTGGTCAACTGGTGGTTGTTTTCATCATTTTAAAAGGCTTTCTGGAGTGTTGAAAAAATTGAAGATTTTCCCCACCCCGGCCCTGCCTGAAAAATGTCATTTTGGCATTTCACAAACTTGCATATTTCTCATCCAAATGGGCAAATATTTACCTTTCAAGTGTCCTGGGGTCAACTGGTGGTAGTTTTCATCAGTTTTAAAGACTTTCCAGAAAGTAAAAAAAATTGAAGTTTTTCATGACCGCGGACCTGCGAGAGAATTGTCATTTTGGGGCATTTCACATTTTCTCTTATTTCTCACCCAAATGAGCAAATATTTACTTTTCAAGTGTCCTGTGGTCAACTGGTGGTTGTTTTCATCATTTTAAAAGGCTTTCTGGAGAGTTGAAAAAATTGAAGATTTTCCCCACCACGGCCCTGCGTGAAAAATGTCATTTTGGGCATTTCACAAACTTGCATATTTCTCATCCAAATGGGCAAATATTTACCTTTCAAGTGTCCTGGGGTCAACTGGTGGTAATTTTCATCAGTTTTAAAGACTTTCCAGAAAGTCGAAAAAATTGAAGTTTTTCATGACCGCGGACCTACGAGAGAATTGTCATTTTGGGGCATTTCACATTTTCTCTTATTTCTCACCCAAATGAGCAAATATTTACTTTTCAAGTGTCCTGTGGTCAACTGGTGGTTGTTTTCATCATTTTAAAAGGCTTTCTGGAGAGTTGAAAAAATTGAAGATTTTCCCCACCCCAGCCCTGCGTGAAAAATGTCATTTTGGGCATTTCACAAACTTGCATATTTCTCATCCAAATGGGCAAATATTTACCTTTCAAGTGTCCTGGGGTCAACTGGTGGTAGTTTTCATCAGTTTTAAAGACTTTCCAGAAAGTCGAAAAAATTGAAGTTTTTCATGACCGTGGACCTGCGAGAGAATTGTCATTTTGGGGCATTTCACATTTTCTCTTATTTCTCACCCAAATGAGCAAATATTTACTTTTCAAGTGTCCTGTGGTCAACTGGTGGTTGTTTTCATCATTTTAAAAGGCTTTCTGGAGAGTTGAAAAAATTGAAGATTTTCCCCACCCCGGCCCTGCGTGAAAAATGTCATTTTGGGCATTTCACAAACTTGCATATTTCTCATCCAAATGGGCAAATATTTACCTTTCAAGTGTCCTGGGGTCAACTGGTGGTAGTTTTCATCAGTTTTAAAGACTTTCCAGAAAGTCGAAAAAATTGAAGTTTTTCATGACCGCGGACTTGCGAGAGAATTGTCATTTTGGGGCATTTCACATTTTCTCTTATTTCTCACCCAAATGAGCAAATATTTACTTTTCAAGTGTCCTGTGGTCAACTGGTGGTTGTTTGCATCATTTTAAAAGGCTTTCTGGAGAGTTGAAAAAATTAAAGATTTTCCCCACCCCGGCCCTGCGTGAAAAATGTCATTTTGGGCATTTCACAAACTTGCATATTTCTCATCCAAATGGGCAAATATTTACCTTTCAAGTGTCCTGGGGTCAACTGGTGGTGGTTTTCATCAGTTTTAAAGGCTTTCCAGAAAGTCGAAAAAATTGAAGTTTTTCATGACCGCGGACCTGCGAGAAAATTGTCATTTTGGGGCATTTCACATTTTCACTTATTTCTCACCTAAATGAGAAAATATTTACTTTTCAAGTGTCCTGTGGTCAACTGGTGGTTGTTTTCATCATTTTAAAAGGCTTTCTGGAGAGTTGAAAAAATTGAAGATTTTCCCCACCCCAGACCTGCGTGAAAAATGTCATTTTGGGCATTTCACAAACTTGCATATTTCTCATCCAAATGGGCAAATATTTACCTTTCAAGTGTCCTGTGGTCAACTGGTGGTAGTTTTCATCAGTTTTAAAGACTTTCCAGAAAGTCAAAAAAATTGAAGTTTTTCATGACCGCGGACCTGCGAGAGAATTGTCATTTTGGGGCATTTCACATTTTCTCTTATTTCTCACCCAAATGAGCAAATATTTACTTTTCAAGTGTCCTGTGGTCAACTGGTGGTTGTTTTCATCATTTTAAAAGGCTTTCTGGAGAGTTGAAAAAATTGAAGATTTTCCCCACCCCGGCCCTGCGTGAAAAATGTCATTTTGGGCATTTCACAAACTTGCATATTTCTCATCCAAATGGGCAAATATTTACCTTTCAAGTGTCCTGGGGTCAACTGGTGGTAATTTTCATCAGTTTTAAAGACTTTCCATAAAGTCGAAAAAATTGAAGTTTTTCATGACCGCTTACCTACGAGAGAATTGTCATTTTGAGGCATTTCACATTTACTCTTATTTCTCACCCAAATGAGCAAATATTTACTTTTCAAGTGTCCTGTGGTCAACTGGTGGTTGTTTTCATCATTTTAAAAGGCTTTCTGGAGAGTTGAAAAAATTGAAGATTTTCCCCACCCCGGCCCTGCGTGAAAAATGTCATTTTGGGCATTTCACAAACTTGCATATTTCTCATCCAAATGGGCAAATATTTACCTTTCAAGTGTCCTGGGGTCAACTGGTGGTAGTTTTCATCAGTTTTAAAGACTTTCCAGAAAGTCGAAAAAATTGAAGTTTTTCATGACCGCGGACTTGCGAGAGAATTGTCATTTTGGGGCATTTCACATTTTCTCTTATTTCTCACCCAAATGAGCAAATATTTACTTTTCAAGTGTCCTGTGGTCAACTGGTGGTTGTTTTCATCATTTTAAAAGGCTTTTTGGAGAGTTGAAAAAATTGAAGATTTTCCCCACCCCGGCCCTGCGTGAAAAATGTCATTTTGGGCATTTCACAAACTTGCATATTTCTCATCCAAATGGGCAAATATTTACCTTTCAAGTGTCCTGGGGTCAACTGGTGGTAGTTTTCATCAGTTTTAAAGACTTTCCAGAAAGTCGAAAAAATTGAAGTTTTTCATGACCGCGGACCTGCAAGAGAATTGTCATTTTGGGGCATTTCACATTTTCTCTTATTTCTCACCCAAATGAGCAAATATTTACTTTTCAATTGTCCTGTGGTCAACTGGTGGTTGTTTTCATCATTTAAAAAGGCTTTCTGGAGAGTTGAAAAAATTGAAGATTTCCCCCACCCCATCCCTGCGTGAAAGATGTCATTTTGGGCATTTCACAAACTTGCATATTTCTCATCCAAATGGGCAAATATTTACCTTTCAAGTGTCCTGGGGTCAACTGGTGGTAGTTTTCATCAGTTTTAAAGACTTTCCAGAAAGTCGAAAAAATTGAAGTTTTTCATGACCCACGAACTGCGAGAAAATAGTCATTTTCAGGCATTTCACATTTTCACTTATTTTTCACCCAAATGAGCAAATACTTACTTTCCAAGTGTCCTATGGTCAACTGGTGGTTGTTTTCATCATTTTAAAAGGCTTTTTGAAAAGTGGAAAAAAATTGAAGATTTTCCCCACCCCATCCCTGCGTGAAAGATGTCATTTTGGGCATTTCACAAACTTGCATATTTCTCATCCAAATGGGCAAATATTTACCTTTCAAGTGTCCTGGGGTCAACTGGTGGTAGTTTTCATCAGTTTTAAAGACTTTCCAGAAAGTCGAAAAAATTGAAGTTTTTCATGAACGCGGACCTGCGAGAGAATTGTCATTTTGGGGCATTTCACATTTTCTCTTATTTCTCACCCAAATGAGCAAATATTTACTTTTCAAGTGTCCTGTGGTCAACTGGTGGTTGTTTTCATCATTTTAAAAGGCTTTCTGGAGAGTTGAAAAAATTGAAGATTTTCCCCACCCCGGCCCTGAGTGAAAAATGTCATTTTGGGCATTTCACAAACTTGCATATTTCTCATCCAAAAGGGCAAATATTTACCTTTCAAGTGTCCTGGGGTCAACTGGTGGTAGTTTTCATCAGTTTTAAAGACTTTCCAGAAAGTCGAAAAAATTGAAGTTTTTCATGAACGCGGACCTGCGAGAGAATTGTCATTTTGGGGCATTCCACATTTTCTCTTATTTCTCACCCAGATGAGCAAATATTTACTTTTCAAGTGTCCTGTGGTCAACTGGTGGTTGTTTTCATCATTTTAAAAGGCTTTCTGGAGAGTTGAAAAAATTGAAGATTTTCCCCACCCCGGCCCTGCGTGAAAAATGTCATTTTGGGCATTTCACAAACTTGCATATTTCTCATCCAAATGGGCAAATATTTACCTTTCAAGTGTCCTGGGGTCAACTGGTGGTAGTTTTCATCAGTTTTAAAGACTTTCCAGAAAGTCGAAAAAATTGAGGTTTTTATGACCGCGGACCTGCGAGAGAATTGTCATTTTGGGGCATTTCACATTTTCTCTTATTTCTCACCCAGATGAGCAAATATTTACTTTTCAAGTGTCCTGTGGTCAACTGGTGGTTGTTTTCATCATTTTAAAAGGCATTCTGGAGAGTTGAAAAAATTGAAGATTTTCCCCACCCCGGCCCTGCGTGAAAAATGTCATTTTGGGCATTTCACAAACTTGCATATTTCTCATCCAAATGGGCAAATATTTACCTTTCAAGTGTCCTGGGGTCAACTGGTGGTAGTTTTCATCAGTTTTAAAGACTTTCCAGAAAGTCGAAAAAATTGAAGTTTTTCATGACCGTGGACCTGCGAGAGAATTGTCATTTTGGGGCATTTCACATTTTCTCTTATTTCTCACCCAAATGAGCAAATATTTACTTTTCAAGTGTCCTGTGGTCAACTGGTGGTTGTTTTCATCATTTTGAAAGGCTTTCTGGAGAGTTGAAAAAATTGAAGATTTTCCCCACCCCGGCCCTGCGTGAAAAATGTCATTTTGGGCATTTCACAAACTTGCATATTTTTCATCCAAATGGGCAAATATTTACCTTTCAAGTGTCCTGGGGTCAACTGGTGGTAGTTTTCATCAGTTTTAAAGACTTTCCAGAAAGTCGAAAAAATTGAAGTTTTTCATGACCGCGGACCTGCGAGAGAATTGTCATTTTGGGGCATTTCACATTTTCTCTTATTTCTCACCCAGATGAGCAAATATTTACTTTTCAAGTGTCCTGTGGTCAACTGGTGGTTGTTTTCATCATTTTAAAAGGCATTCTGGAGAGTTGAAAAAATTGAAGATTTTCCCCACACCGGCCCTGCGTGAAAAATGTCATTTTGGGCATTTCACAAAATTGCATATTTCTCATCCAAATGGGCAAATATTTACCTTTCAAGTGTCCTGGGGTCAACTGGTGGTAGTTTTCATCAGTTTTAAAGACTTTCCAGAAAGTCGAAAAAAATGAAGTTTTTCATGACCGCGGACCTGCGAGAGAATTGTCATTTTGGGGCATTTCACATTTTCTCTTATTTCTCACCCAAATGAGCAAATATTTACTTTTCAAGTGTCCTGTGGTCAACTGGTGGTTGTTTTCATCATTTTAAAAGGCTTTCTGGAGAGTTGAAAAAATTGAAGATTTTCCCCACCCCGGCCCTGCGTGAAAAATGTCATTTTGGGCATTTCACAAACTTGCATATTTCTCATCCAAATGGGCAAATATTTACCTTTCAAGTGTCCTGGGGTCAACTGGTGGTAGTTTTCATCAGTTTTAAAGACTTTCCAGAAAGTCGAAAAAATTGAAGTTTTTCATGACCGCGGACCTGCGAGAGAATTGTCATTTTGGGGCATTTCACATTTTCTCTTATTTCTCACCCAGATGAGCAAATATTTACTTTTCAAGTGTCCTGTGGTCATCTGGTGGTTGTTTTCATCATTTTAAAAGGCTTTCTGGAGAGTTGAAAAAATTGAAGATTTTCCCCACCCCGGCCCTGCGTGAAAAATGTCATTTTGGGCATTTCACAAACTTGCATATTTCTCATCCAAATGGGCAAATATTTACCTTTCAAGTGTCCTGGGGTCAACTGGTGGTAGTTTTCATCAGTTTTAAAGACTTTCCAGAAAGTCGAAAAAATTGAAGTTTTTCATGACCGCGGACCTGCGAGAGAATTGTCATTTTGGGGCATTTCACATTTTCTCTTATTTCTCACCCAGATGAGCAAATATTTACTTTTCAAGTGTCCTGTGGTCAACTGGTGGTTGTTTTCATCATTTTAAAAGGCTTTCTGGAGAGTTGAAAAAATTGAAGATTTTCCCCACCCCGGCCCTGCGTGAAAAATGTCATTTTGGGCATTTCACAAACTTGCATATTTCTCATCCAAATGGGCAAATATTTACCTTTCAAGTGTCCTGGGGTCAACTGGTGGTAGTTTTCATCAGTTTTAAAGACTTTCCAGAAAGTCGAAAAAATTGAAGTTTTTCATGACCGCGGACCTGCGAGAGAATTGTCATTTTGGGGCATTTCACATTTTCTCTTATTTCTCACCCAGATGAGCAAATATTTACTTTTCAAGTGTCCTGTGGTCAACTGGTGGTTGTTTTCATCATTTTAAAAGGCTTTCTGGAGAGTTGAAAAAATTGAAGATTTTCCCCACCCCGGCCCTGCGTGAAAAATGTCATTTTGGGCATTTCACAAACTTGCATATTTCTCATCCAAATGGGCAAATATTTACCTTTCAAGTGTCCTGGGGTAAACTGGTGGTAGTTTTCATCAGTTTTAAAGACTTTCCAGAAAGTCGAAAAAATTGAAGTTTTTCATCACCGCGGACCTGCGAGAGAATTGTCATTTTGGGGCATTTCACAATTTCTCTTATTTCTCACCCAAATGAGCAAATATTTACTTTTCATGTGTCCTGTGGTCAACTGGTGGTTGTTTTCATCATTTTAAAAGGCTTTCTGGAGAGTTGAAAAAATTGAAGATTTTCCCCACCCCGGCCCTGCGTGAAAAATGTCATTTTGGGCATTTCACAAACTTGCATATTTCTCATCCAAAAGGGCAAATATTTACCTTTCAAGTGTCCTGGGGTCAACTGGTGGTAGTTTTCATCAGTTTTAAAGACTTTCCAGAAAGTCGAAAAAATTGAAGTTTTTCATGAACGCGGACCTGCGAGAGAATTGTCATTTTGGGGCATTCCACATTTTCTCTTATTTCTCACCCAGATGAGCAAATATTTACTTTTCAAGTGTCCTGTGGTCAACTGGTGGTTGTTTTCATCATTTTAAAAGGCTTTCTGGAGAGTTGAAAAAATTGAAGATTTTCCCCACCCCGGCCCTGCGTGAAAAATGTCATTTTGGGCATTTCACAAACTTGCATATTTCTCATCCAAATGGGCAAATATTTACCTTTCAAGTGTCCTGGGGTCAACTGGTGGTAGTTTTCATCAGTTTTAAAGACTTTCCAGAAAGTCGAAAAAATTGAAGTTTTTATGACCGCGGACCTGCGAGAGAATTGTCATTTTGGGGCATTTCACATTTTCTCTTATTTCTCACCCAGATGAGCAAATATTTACTTTTCAAGTGTCCTGTGGTCAACTGGTGGTTGTTTTCATCATTTTAAAAGGCTTTCTGGAGAGTTGAAAAAATTGAAGATTTTCCCCACCCCGGCCCTGCGTGAAAAATGTCATTTTGGGCATTTCACAAACTTGCATATTTCTCATCCAAATGGGCAAATATTTACCTTTCAAGTGTCCTGGGGTCAACTGGTGGTAGTTTTCATCAGTTTTAAAGACTTTCCAGAAAGTCGAAAAAATTGAAGTTTTTCATGACCGCGGACCTGCGAGAGAATTGTCATTTTGGGGCATTTCACATTTTCTCTTATTTCTCACCCAAATGAGCAAATACTTACTTTTCAAGTGTCCTGTGGTCAACTGGTGGTTGTTTTCATCATTTTAAAAGGCTTTCTGGAGAGTTGAAAAAATTGAAGATTTCCCCCACCCCGGCCCTGCGTGAAAAATGTCATTTTGGGCATTTCACTAACTTGCATATTTCTCATCCAAATGGGCAAATATTTACCTTTCAAGTGTCCTGGGGTCAACTGGTGGTAGTTTTCATCAGTTTTAAAGACTTTCCAGAAAGTCGAAAAAATTGAAGTTTTTCATGAACGCGGACCTGCGAGAGAATTGTCATTTTGGGGCATTTCACATTTTCTCTTATTTCTCACCCAAATGAGCAAATATTTACTTTTCAAGTGTCCTGTGGTCAACTGGTGGTTGTTTTCATCATTTTGAAAGGCTTTCTGGAGAGTTGAAAAAATTGAAGATTTTCCCCACCCCGGCCCTGCGTGAAAAATGTCATTTTGGGCATTTCACAAACTTGCATATTTCTCATCCAAATGGGCAAATATTTACCTTTCAAGTGTCCTGGGGTCAACTGGTGGTAGTTTTCATCAGTTTTAAAGACTTTCCAGAAAGTCGAAAAAATTGAAGTTTTTCATGACCGCGGACCTGCGAGAGAATTGTCATTTTGGGGCATTTCACATTTTCTCTTATTTCTCACCCAGATGAGCAAATATTTACTTTTCAAGTGTCCTGTGGTCAACTGGTGGTTGTTTTCATCATTTTAAAAGGCATTCTGGAGAGTTGAAAAAATTGAAGATTTTCCCCACACCGGCCCTGCGTGAAAAATGTCATTTTGGGCATTTCACAAAATTGCATATTTCTCATCCAAATGGGCAAATATTTACCTTTCAAGTGTCCTGGGGTCAACTGGTGGTAGTTTTCATCAGTTTTAAAGACTTTCCAGAAAGTCGAAAAAAATGAAGTTTTTCATGACCGCGGACCTGCGAGAGAATTGTCATTTTGGGGCATTTCACATTTTCTCTTATTTCTCACCCAAATGAGCAAATATTTACTTTTCAAGTGTCCTGTGGTCAACTGGTGGTTGTTTTCATCATTTTAAAAGGCTTTCTGGAGAGTTGAAAAAATTGAAGATTTTCCCCACCCCGGCCCTGCGTGAAAAATGTCATTTTGGGCATTTCACAAACTTGCATATTTCTCATCCAAATGGGCAAATATTTACCTTTCAAGTGTCCTGGGGTCAACTGGTGGTAGTTTTCATCAGTTTTAAAGACTTTCCAGAAAGTCGAAAAAATTGAAGTTTTTCATGACCGCGGACCTGCGAGAGAATTGTCATTTTGGGGCATTTCACATTTTCTCTTATTTCTCACCCAGATGAGCAAATATTTACTTTTCAAGTGTCCTGTGGTCATCTGGTGGTTGTTTTCATCATTTTAAAAGGCTTTCTGGAGAGTTGAAAAAATTGAAGATTTTCCCCACCCCGGCCCTGCGTGAAAAATGTCATTTTGGGCATTTCACAAACTTGCATATTTCTCATCCAAATGGGCAAATATTTACCTTTCAAGTGTCCTGGGGTCAACTGGTGGTAGTTTTCATCAGTTTTAAAGACTTTCCAGAAAGTCGAAAAAATTGAAGTTTTTCATGACCGCGGACCTGCGAGAGAATTGTCATTTTGGGGCATTTCACATTTTCTCTTATTTCTCACCCAGATGAGCAAATATTTACTTTTCAAGTGTCCTGTGGTCAACTGGTGGTTGTTTTCATCATTTTAAAAGGCTTTCTGGAGAGTTGAAAAAATTGAAGATTTTCCCCACCCCGGCCCTGCGTGAAAAATGTCATTTTGGGCATTTCACAAACTTGCATATTTCTCATCCAAATGGGCAAATATTTACCTTTCAAGTGTCCTGGGGTCAACTGGTGGTAGTTTTCATCAGTTTTAAAGACTTTCCAGAAAGTCGAAAAAATTGAAGTTTTTCATGACCGCGGACCTGCGAGAGAATTGTCATTTTGGGGCATTTCACATTTTCTCTTATTTCTCACCCAGATGAGCAAATATTTACTTTTCAAGTGTCCTGTGGTCAACTGGTGGTTGTTTTCATCATTTTGAAAGGCTTTCTGGAGAGTTGAAAAAATTGAAGATTTTCCCCACCCCGGCCCTGCGTGGAAAATGTCATTTTGGGCATTTCACAAACTTGCATATTTCTCATCCAAATGGGCAAATATTTACCTTTCAAGTGTCCTGGGGTCAACTGGTGGTAGTTTTCATCAGTTTTAAAGACTTTCCAGAAAGTCGAAAAAATTGAAGTTTTTCATGACCGCGGACCTGCGAGAGAATTGTCATTTTGGGGCATTTCACATTTTCTCTTATTTCTCACCCAGATGAGCAAATATTTACTTTTCAAGTGTCCTGTGGTCAACTGGTGGTTGTTTTCATCATTTTAAAAGGCTTTCTGGAGATTTGAAAAAATTGAAGATTTTCCCCACCCCGGCCCTGCGTGAAAAATGTCATTTTGGGCATTTCACAAACTTGCATATTTCTCATCCAAATGGGCAAATATTTACCTTTCAAGTGTCCTGGGGTCAACTGGTGGTAGTTTTCATCAGTTTTAAAGACTTTCCAGAAAGTCGAAAAAATTGAAGTTTTTCATGACCGCGGACCTGCGAGAGAATTGTCATTTTGGGGCATTTCACATTTTCTCTTATTTCTCACCCAGATGAGCAAATATTTACTTTTCAAGTGTCCTGTGGTCAACTGGTGGTTGTTTTCATCATTTTAAAAGGCTTTCTGGAGAGTTGAAAAAATTGAAGATTTTCCCCACCCCGGCCCTGCGTGAAAAATGTCATTTTGGGCATTTCACAAACTTGCATATTTCTCATCCAAATGGGCAAATATTTACCTTTCAAGTGTCCTGGGGTCAACTGGTGGTAGTTTTCATCAGTTTTAAAGACTTTCCAGAAAGTCGAAAAAATTGAAGTTTTTCATGACCGCGGACCTGCGAGAGAATTGTCATTTTGGGGCATTTCACATTTCCTCTTATTTCTCACCCAGATGAGCAAATATTTACTTTTCAAGTGTCCTGTGGTCAACTGGTGGTTGTTTTCATCATTTTGAAAGGCTTTCTGGAGAGTTGAAAAAATTGAAGATTTTCCCCACCCCGGCCCTGCGTGAAAAATGTCATTTTGGGCATTTCACAAACTTGCATATTTCTCATCCAAATGGGCAAATATTTACCTTTCAAGTGTCCTGGGGTCAACTGGTGGTAGTTTTCATCAGTTTTAAAGACTTTCCAGAAAGTCGAAAAAATTGAAGTTTTTCATGACCGCGGACCTGCGAGAGAATTGTCATTTTGGGGCATTTCACATTTTCTCTTATTTCTCACCCAGATGAGCAAATATTTACTTTTCAAGTGTCCTGTGGTCAACTGGTGGTTGTTTTCATCATTTTAAAAGGCTTTCTGGAGAGTTGAAAAAATTGAAGATTTTCCCCACCCCAGCCCTGCGTGAAAAATGTCATTTTGGGCATTTCACAAACTTGCATATTTCTCATCCAAATGGGCAAATATTTACCTTTCAAGTTTCCTGGGGTCAACTGGTGGTAGTTTTCATCAGTTTTAAAGACTTTCCAGAAAGTCGAAAAAATTGAAGTTTTTCATGACCGCGGACCTGCGAGAGAATTGTCATTTTGGGGCATTTCACATTTTCTCTTATTTCTCACCCAGATGAGCAAATATTTACTTTTCAAGTGTCCTGTGGTCAACTGGTGGTTGTTTTCATCATTTTAAAATGCTTTCTGGAGAGTTGAAAAAATTGAAGATTTTCCCCACCCCAGCCCTGCGTGAAAAATGTCATTTTGGGCATTTCACAAACTTGCATATTTCTCATCCAAATGGGCAAATATTTACCTTTCAAGTGTCCTGGGGTCAACTGTCCTGGGGTCAACTGGTGGTAGTTTTCATCAGTTTTAAAGACTTTCCAGAAAGTCGAAAAAATTGAAGTTTTTCATGACCGCGGACCTGCGAGAGAATTGTCATTTTGGGGCATTTCACATTTTCTCTTATTTCTCACCCAGATGAGCAAATATTTACTTTTCAAGTGTCCTGTGGTCAACTGGTGGTTGTTTTCATCATTTTAAAAGGCTTTCTGGAGAGTTGAAAAAATTGAAGATTTTCCCCACCCCGGCCCTGCTTGAAAAATATCATTTTGGGCATTTCACAAACTTGCATATTTCTCATCCAAATGGGCAAATATTTACCTTTCAAGTGTCCTGGGGTCAACTGGTGGTAGTTTTCATCAGTTTTAAAGACTTTCCAGAAAGTCGAAAAAATTGAAGTTTTTCATGACCGCGGACCTGCGAGAGAATTGTCATTTTGGGGCATTTCACATTTTCTCTTATTTCTCACCCAGATGAGCAAATATTTACTTTTCAAGTGTCCTGTGGTCAACTGGTGGTTGTTTTCATCATTTTAAAAGGCTTTCTGGAGAGTTGAAAAAATTGAAGATTTTCCCCACCCCGGCCCTGCGTGAAAAATGTCATTTTGGGCATTTCACAAACTTGCATATTTCTCATCCAAATGGGCAAATATTTACCTTTCAAGTGTCCTGGGGTCAACTGGTGCTAGTTTTCATCAGTTTTAAAGACTTTCCAGAAAGTCGAAAAAATTGAAGTTTTTCATGACCGCGGACCTGCGAGAGACTTGTCATTTTGGGGCATTTCACATTTTCTCTTATTTCTCACCCAGATGAGCAAATATTTACTTTTCAAGTGTCCTGTGGTCAACTGGTGGTTGTTTTCATCATTTTAAAAGGCTTTCTGGAGAGTTGAAAAAATTGAAGATTTTCCCCACCCCGGCCCTGCGTGAAAAATGTCATTTTGGGCATTTCACAAACTTGCATATTTCTCATCCAAATGGGCAAATATTTACCTTTCAAGTGTCCTGGGGTCAACTGGTGGTAGTTTTCATCAGTTTTAAAGACTTTCCAGAAAGTCGAAAAAATTGAAGTTTTTCATGACCGCGGACCTGCGAGAGAATTGTCATTTTGGGGCATTTCACATTTTCTCTTATTTCTCACCCAGATGAGCAAATATTTACTTTTCAAGTGTCCTGTGGTCAACTGGTGGTTGTTTTCATCATTTTAAAAGGCTTTCTGGAGAGTTGAAAAAATTGAAGATTTTCCCCACCCCGGCCCTGCGTGAAAAATGTCATTTTGGGCATTTCACAAACTTGCATATTTCTCATCCAAATGGGCAAATATTTACCTTTCAAGTGTCCTGGGGTCAACTGGTGGTAGTTTTCATCAGTTTTAAAGACTTTCCAGAAAGTCGAAAAAATTGAAGTTTTTCATGACCGCGGACCTGCGAGAGAATTGTCATTTTGGGGCATTTCACATTTTCTCTTATTTCTCACCCAGATGAGCAAATATTTACTTTTCAAGTGTCCTGTGGTCAACTGGTGGTTGTTTTCATCATTTTAAAAGGCTTTCTGGAGAGTTGAAAAAATTGAAGATTTTCCCCACCCCGGCCCTGCGTGAAAAATGTCATTTTGGGCATTTCACAAACTTGCATATTTCTCATCCAAATGGGCAAATATTTACCTTTCAAGTGTCCTGGGGTCAACTGGTGGTAGTTTTCATCAGTTTTAAAGACTTTCCAGAAAGTCGAAAAAATTGAAGTTTTTCATGACCGCGGACCTGCGAGAGAATTGTCATTTTGGGGCATTTCACATTTTCTCTTATTTCTCACCCAGATGAGCAAATATTTACTTTTCAAGTGTCCTGTGGTCAACTGGTGGTTGTTTTCATCATTTTAAAAGGCTTTCTGGAGAGTTGAAAAAATTGAAGATTTTCCCCACCCCGGCCCTGCGTGAAAAATGTCATTTTGGGCATTTCACAAACTTGCATATTTCTCATCCAAATGGGCAAATATTTACCTTTCAAGTGTCCTGGGGTCAACTGGTGGTAGTTTTCATCAGTTTTAAAGACTTTCCAGAAAGTCGAAAAAATTGAAGTTTTTCATGACCGCGGACCTGCGAGAGAATTGTCATTTTGGGGCATTTCACATTTTCTCTTATTTCTCACCCAGATGAGCAAATATTTACTTTTCAAGTGTCCTGTGGTCAACTGGTGGTTGTTTTCATCATTTTAAAAGGCTTTCTGGAGAGTTGAAAAAATTGAAGATTTTCCCCACCCCGGCCCTGCGTGAAAAATGTCATTTTGGGCATTTCACAAACTTGCATATTTCTCATCCAAATGGGCAAATATTTACCTTTCAAGTGTCCTGGGGTCAACTGGTGGTAGTTTTCATCAGTTTTAAAGACTTTCCAGAAAGTCGAAAAAATTGAAGTTTTTCATGACCGCGGACCTGCGAGAGAATTGTCATTTTGGGGCATTTCACATTTTCTCTTATTTCTCACCCAGATGAGCAAATATTTACTTTTCAAGTGTCCTGTGGTCAACTGGTGGTTGTTTTCATCATTTTAAAAGGCTTTCTGGAGAGTTGAAAAAATTGAAGATTTTCCCCACCCCGGCCCTGCGTGAAAAATGTCATTTTGGGCATTTCACAAACTTGCATATTTCTCATCCAAATGGGCAAATATTTACCTTTCAAGTGTCCTGGGGTCAACTGGTGGTAGTTTTCATCAGTTTTAAAGACTTTCCAGAAAGTCGAAAAAATTGAAGTTTTTCATGACCGCGGACCTGCGAGAGAATTGTCATTTTGGGGCATTTCACATTTTCTCTTATTTCTCACCCAGATGAGCAAATATTTACTTTTCAAGTGTCCTGTGGTCAACTGGTGGTTGTTTTCATCATTTTAAAAGGCTTTCTGGAGAGTTGAAAAAATTGAAGATTTTCCCCACCCCGGCCCTGCGTGAAAAATGTCATTTTGGGCATTTCACAAACTTGCATATTTCTCATCCAAATGGGCAAATATTTACCTTTCAAGTGTCCTGGGGTCAACTGGTGGTAGTTTTCATCAGTTTTAAAGACTTTCCAGAAAGTCGAAAAAATTGAAGTTTTTCATGACCGCGGACCTGCGAGAGAATTGTCATTTTGGGGCATTTCACATTTTCTCTTATTTCTCACCCAGATGAGCAAATATTTACTTTTCAAGTGTCCTGTGGTCAACTGGTGGTTGTTTTCATCATTTTAAAAGGCTTTCTGGAGAGTTGAAAAAATTGAAGATTTTCCCCACCCCGGCCCTGCGTGAAAAATGTCATTTTGGGCATTTCACAAACTTGCATATTTCTCATCCAAATGGGCAAATATTTACCTTTCAAGTGTCCTGGGGTCAACTGGTGGTAGTTTTCATCAGTTTTAAAGACTTTCCAGAAAGTCGAAAAAATTGAAGTTTTTCATGACCGCGGACCTGCGAGAGAATTGTCATTTTGGGGCATTTCACATTTTCTCTTATTTCTCACCCAGATGAGCAAATATTTACTTTTCAAGTGTCCTGTGGTCAACTGGTGGTTGTTTTCATCATTTTAAAAGGCTTTCTGGAGAGTTGAAAAAATTGAAGATTTTCCCCACCCCGGCCCTGCGTGAAAAATGTCATTTTGGGCATTTCACAAACTTGCATATTTCTCATCCAAATGGGCAAATATTTACCTTTCAAGTGTCCTGGGGTCAACTGGTGGTAGTTTTCATCAGTTTTAAAGACTTTCCAGAAAGTCGAAAAAATTGAAGTTTTTCATGACCGCGGACCTGCGAGAGAATTGTCATTTTGGGGCATTTCACATTTTCTCTTATTTCTCACCCAGATGAGCAAATATTTACTTTTCAAGTGTCCTGTGGTCAACTGGTGGTTGTTTTCATCATTTTAAAAGGCTTTCTGGAGAGTTGAAAAAATTGAAGATTTTCCCCACCCCGGCCCTGCGTGAAAAATGTCATTTTGGGCATTTCACAAACTTGCATATTTCTCATCCAAATGGGCAAATATTTACCTTTCAAGTGTCCTGGGGTCAACTGGTGGTAGTTTTCATCAGTTTTAAAGACTTTCCAGAAAGTCGAAAAAATTGAAGTTTTTCATGACCGCGGACCTGCGAGAGAATTGTCATTTTGGGGCATTTCACATTTTCTCTTATTTCTCACCCAGATGAGCAAATATTTACTTTTCAAGTGTCCTGTGGTCAACTGGTGGTTGTTTTCATCATTTTAAAAGGCTTTCTGGAGAGTTGAAAAAATTGAAGATTTTCCCCACCCCGGCCCTGCGTGAAAAATGTCATTTTGGGCATTTCACAAACTTGCATATTTCTCATCCAAATGGGCAAATATTTACCTTTCAAGTGTCCTGGGGTCAACTGGTGGTAGTTTTCATCAGTTTTAAAGACTTTCCAGAAAGTCGAAAAAATTGAAGTTTTTCATGACCGCGGACCTGCGAGAGAATTGTCATTTTGGGGCATTTCACATTTTCTCTTATTTCTCACCCAGATGAGCAAATATTTACTTTTCAAGTGTCCTGTGGTCAACTGGTGGTTGTTTTCATCATTTTAAAAGGCTTTCTGGAGAGTTGAAAAAATTGAAGATTTTCCCCACCCCGGCCCTGCGTGAAAAATGTCATTTTGGGCATTTCACAAACTTGCATATTTCTCATCCAAATGGGCAAATATTTACCTTTCAAGTGTCCTGGGGTCAACTGGTGGTAGTTTTCATCAGTTTTAAAGACTTTCCAGAAAGTCGAAAAAATTGAAGTTTTTCATGACCGCGGACCTGCGAGAGAATTGTCATTTTGGGGCATTTCACATTTTCTCTTATTTCTCACCCAGATGAGCAAATATTTACTTTTCAAGTGTCCTGTGGTCAACTGGTGGTTGTTTTCATCATTTTAAAAGGCTTTCTGGAGAGTTGAAAAAATTGAAGATTTTCCCCACCCCGGCCCTGCGTGAAAAATGTCATTTTGGGCATTTCACAAACTTGCATATTTCTCATCCAAATGGGCAAATATTTACCTTTCAAGTGTCCTGGGGTCAACTGGTGGTAGTTTTCATCAGTTTTAAAGACTTTCCAGAAAGTCGAAAAAATTGAAGTTTTTCATGACCGCGGACCTGCGAGAGAATTGTCATTTTGGGGCATTTCACATTTTCTCTTATTTCTCACCCAGATGAGCAAATATTTACTTTTCAAGTGTCCTGTGGTCAACTGGTGGTTGTTTTCATCATTTTAAAAGGCTTTCTGGAGAGTTGAAAAAATTGAAGATTTTCCCCACCCCGGCCCTGCGTGAAAAATGTCATTTTGGGCATTTCACAAACTTGCATATTTCTCATCCAAATGGGCAAATATTTACCTTTCAAGTGTCCTGGGGTCAACTGGTGGTAGTTTTCATCAGTTTTAAAGACTTTCCAGAAAGTCGAAAAAATTGAAGTTTTTCATGACCGCGGACCTGCGAGAGAATTGTCATTTTGGGGCATTTCACATTTTCTCTTATTTCTCACCCAGATGAGCAAATATTTACTTTTCAAGTGTCCTGTGGTCAACTGGTGGTTGTTTTCATCATTTTAAAAGGCTTTCTGGAGAGTTGAAAAAATTGAAGATTTTCCCCACCCCGGCCCTGCGTGAAAAATGTCATTTTGGGCATTTCACAAACTTGCATATTTCTCATCCAAATGGGCAAATATTTACCTTTCAAGTGTCCTGGGGTCAACTGGTGCTAGTTTTCATCAGTTTTAAAGACTTTCCAGAAAGTCGAAAAAATTGAAGTTTTTCATGACCGCGGACCTGCGAGAGAATTGTCATTTTGGGGCATTTCACATTTTCTCTTATTTCTCACCCAGATGAGCAAATATTTACTTTTCAAGTGTCCTGTGGTCAACTGGTGGTTGTTTTCATCATTTTAAAAGGCTTTCTGGAGAGTTGAAAAAATTGAAGATTTTCCCCACCCCGGCCCTGCGTGAAAAATGTCATTTTGGGCATTTCACAAACTTGCATATTTCTCATCCAAATGGGCAAATATTTACCTTTCAAGTGTCCTGGGGTCAACTGGTGGTAGTTTTCATCAGTTTTAAAGACTTTCCAGAAAGTCGAAAAAATTGAAGTTTTTCATGACCGCGGACCTGCGAGAGAATTGTCATTTTGGGGCATTTCACATTTTCTCTTATTTCTCACCCAGATGAGCAAATATTTACTTTTCAAGTGTCCTGTGGTCAACTGGTGGTTGTTTTCATCATTTTAAAAGGCTTTCTGGAGAGTTGAAAAAATTGAAGATTTTCCCCACCCCGGCCCTGCGTGAAAAATGTCATTTTGGGCATTTCACAAACTTGCATATTTCTCATCCAAATGGGCAAATATTTACCTTTCAAGTGTCCTGGGGTCAACTGGTGGTAGTTTTCATCAGTTTTAAAGACTTTCCAGAAAGTCGAAAAAATTGAAGTTTTTCATGACCGCGGACCTGCGAGAGAATTGTCATTTTGGGGCATTTCACATTTTCTCTTATTTCTCACCCAGATGAGCAAATATTTACTTTTCAAGTGTCCTGTGGTCAACTGGTGGTTGTTTTCATCATTTTAAAAGGCTTTCTGGAGAGTTGAAAAAATTGAAGATTTTCCCCACCCCGGCCCTGCGTGAAAAATGTCATTTTGGGCATTTCACAAACTTGCATATTTCTCATCCAAATGGGCAAATATTTACCTTTCAAGTGTCCTGGGGTCAACTGGTGGTAGTTTTCATCAGTTTTAAAGACTTTCCAGAAAGTCGAAAAAATTGAAGTTTTTCATGACCGCGGACCTGCGAGAGAATTGTCATTTTGGGGCATTTCACATTTTCTCTTATTTCTCACCCAGATGAGCAAATATTTACTTTTCAAGTGTCCTGTGGTCAACTGGTGGTTGTTTTCATCATTTTAAAAGGCTTTCTGGAGAGTTGAAAAAATTGAAGATTTTCCCCACCCCGGCCCTGCGTGAAAAATGTCATTTTGGGCATTTCACAAACTTGCATATTTCTCATCCAAATGGGCAAATATTTACCTTTCAAGTGTCCTGGGGTCAACTGGTGGTAGTTTTCATCAGTTTTAAAGACTTTCCAGAAAGTCGAAAAAATTGAAGTTTTTCATGACCGCGGACCTGCGAGAGAATTGTCATTTTGGGGCATTTCACATTTTCTCTTATTTCTCACCCAGATGAGCAAATATTTACTTTTCAAGTGTCCTGTGGTCAACTGGTGGTTGTTTTCATCATTTTAAAAGGCTTTCTGGAGAGTTGAAAAAATTGAAGATTTTCCCCACCCCGGCCCTGCGTGAAAAATGTCATTTTGGGCATTTCACAAACTTGCATATTTCTCATCCAAATGGGCAAATATTTACCTTTCAAGTGTCCTGGGGTCAACTGGTGCTAGTTTTCATCAGTTTTAAAGACTTTCCAGAAAGTCGAAAAAATTGAAGTTTTTCATGACCGCGGACCTGCGAGAGAATTGTCATTTTGGGGCATTTCACATTTTCTCTTATTTCTCACCCAGATGAGCAAATATTTACTTTTCAAGTGTCCTGTGGTCAACTGGTGGTTGTTTTCATCATTTTAAAAGGCTTTCTGGAGAGTTGAAAAAATTGAAGATTTTCCCCACCCCGGCCCTGCGTGAAAAATGTCATTTTGGGCATTTCACAAACTTGCATATTTCTCATCCAAATGGGCAAATATTTACCTTTCAAGTGTCCTGGGGTCAACTGGTGGTAGTTTTCATCAGTTTTAAAGACTTTCCAGAAAGTCGAAAAAATTGAAGTTTTTCATGACCGCGGACCTGCGAGAGAATTGTCATTTTGGGGCATTTCACATTTTCTCTTATTTCTCACCCAGATGAGCAAATATTTACTTTTCAAGTGTCCTGTGGTCAACTGGTGGTTGTTTTCATCATTTTAAAAGGCTTTCTGGAGAGTTGAAAAAATTGAAGATTTTCCCCACCCCGGCCCTGCGTGAAAAATGTCATTTTGGGCATTTCACAAACTTGCATATTTCTCATCCAAATGGGCAAATATTTACCTTTCAAGTGTCCTGGGGTCAACTGGTGGTAGTTTTCATCAGTTTTAAAGACTTTCCAGAAAGTCGAAAAAATTGAAGTTTTTCATGACCGCGGACCTGCGAGAGAATTGTCATTTTGGGGCATTTCACATTTTCTCTTATTTCTCACCCAGATGAGCAAATATTTACTTTTCAAGTGTCCTGTGGTCAACTGGTGGTTGTTTTCATCATTTTAAAAGGCTTTCTGGAGAGTTGAAAAAATTGAAGATTTTCCCCACCCCGGCCCTGCGTGAAAAATGTCATTTTGGGCATTTCACAAACTTGCATATTTCTCATCCAAATGGGCAAATATTTACCTTTCAAGTGTCCTGGGGTCAACTGGTGGTAGTTTTCATCAGTTTTAAAGACTTTCCAGAAAGTCGAAAAAATTGAAGTTTTTCATGACCGCGGACCTGCGAGAGAATTGTCATTTTGGGGCATTTCACATTTTCTCTTATTTCTCACCCAGATGAGCAAATATTTACTTTTCAAGTGTCCTGTGGTCAACTGGTGGTTGTTTTCATCATTTTAAAAGGCTTTCTGGAGAGTTGAAAAAATTGAAGATTTTCCCCACCCCGGCCCTGCGTGAAAAATGTCATTTTGGGCATTTCACAAACTTGCATATTTCTCATCCAAATGGGCAAATATTTACCTTTCAAGTGTCCTGGGGTCAACTGGTGGTAGTTTTCATCAGTTTTAAAGACTTTCCAGAAAGTCGAAAAAATTGAAGTTTTTCATGACCGCGGACCTGCGAGAGAATTGTCATTTTGGGGCATTTCACATTTTCTCTTATTTCTCACCCAGATGAGCAAATATTTACTTTTCAAGTGTCCTGTGGTCAACTGGTGGTTGTTTTCATCATTTTAAAAGGCTTTCTGGAGAGTTGAAAAAATTGAAGATTTTCCCCACCCCGGCCCTGCGTGAAAAATGTCATTTTGGGCATTTCACAAACTTGCATATTTCTCATCCAAATGGGCAAATATTTACCTTTCAAGTGTCCTGGGGTCAACTGGTGGTAGTTTTCATCAGTTTTAAAGACTTTCCAGAAAGTCGAAAAAATTGAAGTTTTTCATGACCGCGGACCTGCGAGAGAATTGTCATTTTGGGGCATTTCACATTTTCTCTTATTTCTCACCCAGATGAGCAAATATTTACTTTTCAAGTGTCCTGTGGTCAACTGGTGGTTGTTTTCATCATTTTAAAAGGCTTTCTGGAGAGTTGAAAAAATTGAAGATTTTCCCCACCCCGGCCCTGCGTGAAAAATGTCATTTTGGGCATTTCACAAACTTGCATATTTCTCATCCAAATGGGCAAATATTTACCTTTCAAGTGTCCTGGGGTCAACTGGTGGTAGTTTTCATCAGTTTTAAAGACTTTCCAGAAAGTCGAAAAAATTGAAGTTTTTCATGACCGCGGACCTGCGAGAGAATTGTCATTTTGGGGCATTTCACATTTTCTCTTATTTCTCACCCAGATGAGCAAATATTTACTTTTCAAGTGTCCTGTGGTCAACTGGTGGTTGTTTTCATCATTTTAAAAGGCTTTCTGGAGAGTTGAAAAAATTGAAGATTTTCCCCACCCCGGCCCTGCGTGAAAAATGTCATTTTGGGCATTTCACAAACTTGCATATTTCTCATCCAAATGGGCAAATATTTACCTTTCAAGTGTCCTGGGGTCAACTGGTGGTAGTTTTCATCAGTTTTAAAGACTTTCCAGAAAGTCGAAAAAATTGAAGTTTTTCATGACCGCGGACCTGCGAGAGAATTGTCATTTTGGGGCATTTCACATTTTCTCTTATTTCTCACCCAGATGAGCAAATATTTACTTTTCAAGTGTCCTGTGGTCAACTGGTGGTTGTTTTCATCATTTTAAAAGGCTTTCTGGAGAGTTGAAAAAATTGAAGATTTTCCCCACCCCGGCCCTGCGTGAAAAATGTCATTTTGGGCATTTCACAAACTTGCATATTTCTCATCCAAATGGGCAAATATTTACCTTTCAAGTGTCCTGGGGTCAACTGGTGGTAGTTTTCATCAGTTTTAAAGACTTTCCAGAAAGTCGAAAAAATTGAAGTTTTTCATGACCGCGGACCTGCGAGAGAATTGTCATTTTGGGGCATTTCACATTTTCTCTTATTTCTCACCCAGATGAGCAAATATTTACTTTTCAAGTGTCCTGTGGTCAACTGGTGGTTGTTTTCATCATTTTAAAAGGCTTTCTGGAGAGTTGAAAAAATTGAAGATTTTCCCCACCCCGGCCCTGCGTGAAAAATGTCATTTTGGGCATTTCACAAACTTGCATATTTCTCATCCAAATGGGCAAATATTTACCTTTCAAGTGTCCTGGGGTCAACTGGTGGTAGTTTTCATCAGTTTTAAAGACTTTCCAGAAAGTCGAAAAAATTGAAGTTTTTCATGACCGCGGACCTGCGAGAGAATTGTCATTTTGGGGCATTTCACATTTTCTCTTATTTCTCACCCAGATGAGCAAATATTTACTTTTCAAGTGTCCTGTGGTCAACTGGTGGTTGTTTTCATCATTTTAAAAGGCTTTCTGGAGAGTTGAAAAAATTGAAGATTTTCCCCACCCCGGCCCTGCGTGAAAAATGTCATTTTGGGCATTTCACAAACTTGCATATTTCTCATCCAAATGGGCAAATATTTACCTTTCAAGTGTCCTGGGGTCAACTGGTGGTAGTTTTCATCAGTTTTAAAGACTTTCCAGAAAGTCGAAAAAATTGAAGTTTTTCATGACCGCGGACCTGCGAGAGAATTGTCATTTTGGGGCATTTCACATTTTCTCTTATTTCTCACCCAGATGAGCAAATATTTACTTTTCAAGTGTCCTGTGGTCAACTGGTGGTTGTTTTCATCATTTTAAAAGGCTTTCTGGAGAGTTGAAAAAATTGAAGATTTTCCCCACCCCGGCCCTGCGTGAAAAATGTCATTTTGGGCATTTCACAAACTTGCATATTTCTCATCCAAATGGGCAAATATTTACCTTTCAAGTGTCCTGGGGTCAACTGGTGGTAGTTTTCATCAGTTTTAAAGACTTTCCAGAAAGTCGAAAAAATTGAAGTTTTTCATGACCGCGGACCTGCGAGAGAATTGTCATTTTGGGGCATTTCACATTTTCTCTTATTTCTCACCCAGATGAGCAAATATTTACTTTTCAAGTGTCCTGTGGTCAACTGGTGGTTGTTTTCATCATTTTAAAAGGCTTTCTGGAGAGTTGAAAAAATTGAAGATTTTCCCCACCCCGGCCCTGCGTGAAAAATGTCATTTTGGGCATTTCACAAACTTGCATATTTCTCATCCAAATGGGCAAATATTTACCTTTCAAGTGTCCTGGGGTCAACTGGTGGTAGTTTTCATCAGTTTTAAAGACTTTCCAGAAAGTCGAAAAAATTGAAGTTTTTCATGACCGCGGACCTGCGAGAGAATTGTCATTTTGGGGCATTTCACATTTTCTCTTATTTCTCACCCAGATGAGCAAATATTTACTTTTCAAGTGTCCTGTGGTCAACTGGTGGTTGTTTTCATCATTTTAAAAGGCTTTCTGGAGAGTTGAAAAAATTGAAGATTTTCCCCACCCCGGCCCTGCGTGAAAAATGTCATTTTGGGCATTTCACAAACTTGCATATTTCTCATCCAAATGGGCAAATATTTACCTTTCAAGTGTCCTGGGGTCAACTGGTGGTAGTTTTCATCAGTTTTAAAGACTTTCCAGAAAGTCGAAAAAATTGAAGTTTTTCATGACCGCGGACCTGCGAGAGAATTGTCATTTTGGGGCATTTCACATTTTCTCTTATTTCTCACCCAGATGAGCAAATATTTACTTTTCAAGTGTCCTGTGGTCAACTGGTGGTTGTTTTCATCATTTTAAAAGGCTTTCTGGAGAGTTGAAAAAATTGAAGATTTTCCCCACCCCGGCCCTGCGTGAAAAATGTCATTTTGGGCATTTCACAAACTTGCATATTTCTCATCCAAATGGGCAAATATTTACCTTTCAAGTGTCCTGGGGTCAACTGGTGGTAGTTTTCATCAGTTTTAAAGACTTTCCAGAAAGTCGAAAAAATTGAAGTTTTTCATGACCGCGGACCTGCGAGAGAATTGTCATTTTGGGGCATTTCACATTTTCTCTTATTTCTCACCCAGATGAGCAAATATTTACTTTTCAAGTGTCCTGTGGTCAACTGGTGGTTGTTTTCATCATTTTAAAAGGCTTTCTGGAGAGTTGAAAAAATTGAAGATTTTCCCCACCCCGGCCCTGCGTGAAAAATGTCATTTTGGGCATTTCACAAACTTGCATATTTCTCATCCAAATGGGCAAATATTTACCTTTCAAGTGTCCTGGGGTCAACTGGTGGTAGTTTTCATCAGTTTTAAAGACTTTCCAGAAAGTCGAAAAAATTGAAGTTTTTCATGACCGCGGACCTGCGAGAGAATTGTCATTTTGGGGCATTTCACATTTTCTCTTATTTCTCACCCAGATGAGCAAATATTTACTTTTCAAGTGTCCTGTGGTCAACTGGTGGTTGTTTTCATCATTTTAAAAGGCTTTCTGGAGAGTTGAAAAAATTGAAGATTTTCCCCACCCCGGCCCTGCGTGAAAAATGTCATTTTGGGCATTTCACAAACTTGCATATTTCTCATCCAAATGGGCAAATATTTACCTTTCAAGTGTCCTGGGGTCAACTGGTGGTAGTTTTCATCAGTTTTAAAGACTTTCCAGAAAGTCGAAAAAATTGAAGTTTTTCATGACCGCGGACCTGCGAGAGAATTGTCATTTTGGGGCATTTCACATTTTCTCTTATTTCTCACCCAGATGAGCAAATATTTACTTTTCAAGTGTCCTGTGGTCAACTGGTGGTTGTTTTCATCATTTTAAAAGGCTTTCTGGAGAGTTGAAAAAATTGAAGATTTTCCCCACCCCGGCCCTGCGTGAAAAATGTCATTTTGGGCATTTCACAAACTTGCATATTTCTCATCCAAATGGGCAAATATTTACCTTTCAAGTGTCCTGGGGTCAACTGGTGGTAGTTTTCATCAGTTTTAAAGACTTTCCAGAAAGTCGAAAAAATTGAAGTTTTTCATGACCGCGGACCTGCGAGAGAATTGTCATTTTGGGGCATTTCACATTTTCTCTTATTTCTCACCCAGATGAGCAAATATTTACTTTTCAAGTGTCCTGTGGTCAACTGGTGGTTGTTTTCATCATTTTAAAAGGCTTTCTGGAGAGTTGAAAAAATTGAAGATTTTCCCCACCCCGGCCCTGCGTGAAAAATGTCATTTTGGGCATTTCACAAACTTGCATATTTCTCATCCAAATGGGCAAATATTTACCTTTCAAGTGTCCTGGGGTCAACTGGTGGTAGTTTTCATCAGTTTTAAAGACTTTCCAGAAAGTCGAAAAAATTGAAGTTTTTCATGACCGCGGACCTGCGAGAGAATTGTCATTTTGGGGCATTTCACATTTTCTCTTATTTCTCACCCAGATGAGCAAATATTTACTTTTCAAGTGTCCTGTGGTCAACTGGTGGTTGTTTTCATCATTTTAAAAGGCTTTCTGGAGAGTTGAAAAAATTGAAGATTTTCCCCACCCCGGCCCTGCGTGAAAAATGTCATTTTGGGCATTTCACAAACTTGCATATTTCTCATCCAAATGGGCAAATATTTACCTTTCAAGTGTCCTGGGGTCAACTGGTGGTAGTTTTCATCAGTTTTAAAGACTTTCCAGAAAGTCGAAAAAATTGAAGTTTTTCATGACCGCGGACCTGCGAGAGAATTGTCATTTTGGGGCATTTCACATTTTCTCTTATTTCTCACCCAGATGAGCAAATATTTACTTTTCAAGTGTCCTGTGGTCAACTGGTGGTTGTTTTCATCATTTTAAAAGGCTTTCTGGAGAGTTGAAAAAATTGAAGATTTTCCCCACCCCGGCCCTGCGTGAAAAATGTCATTTTGGGCATTTCACAAACTTGCATATTTCTCATCCAAATGGGCAAATATTTACCTTTCAAGTGTCCTGGGGTCAACTGGTGGTAGTTTTCATCAGTTTTAAAGACTTTCCAGAAAGTCGAAAAAATTGAAGTTTTTCATGACCGCGGACCTGCGAGAGAATTGTCATTTTGGGGCATTTCACATTTTCTCTTATTTCTCACCCAGATGAGCAAATATTTACTTTTCAAGTGTCCTGTGGTCAACTGGTGGTTGTTTTCATCATTTTAAAAGGCTTTCTGGAGAGTTGAAAAAATTGAAGATTTTCCCCACCCCGGCCCTGCGTGAAAAATGTCATTTTGGGCATTTCACAAACTTGCATATTTCTCATCCAAATGGGCAAATATTTACCTTTCAAGTGTCCTGGGGTCAACTGGTGGTAGTTTTCATCAGTTTTAAAGACTTTCCAGAAAGTCGAAAAAATTGAAGTTTTTCATGACCGCGGACCTGCGAGAGAATTGTCATTTTGGGGCATTTCACATTTTCTCTTATTTCTCACCCAGATGAGCAAATATTTACTTTTCAAGTGTCCTGTGGTCAACTGGTGGTTGTTTTCATCATTTTAAAAGGCTTTCTGGAGAGTTGAAAAAATTGAAGATTTTCCCCACCCCGGCCCTGCGTGAAAAATGTCATTTTGGGCATTTCACAAACTTGCATATTTCTCATCCAAATGGGCAAATATTTACCTTTCAAGTGTCCTGGGGTCAACTGGTGGTAGTTTTCATCAGTTTTAAAGACTTTCCAGAAAGTCGAAAAAATTGAAGTTTTTCATGACCGCGGACCTGCGAGAGAATTGTCATTTTGGGGCATTTCACATTTTCTCTTATTTCTCACCCAGATGAGCAAATATTTACTTTTCAAGTGTCCTGTGGTCAACTGGTGGTTGTTTTCATCATTTTAAAAGGCTTTCTGGAGAGTTGAAAAAATTGAAGATTTTCCCCACCCCGGCCCTGCGTGAAAAATGTCATTTTGGGCATTTCACAAACTTGCATATTTCTCATCCAAATGGGCAAATATTTACCTTTCAAGTGTCCTGGGGTCAACTGGTGGTAGTTTTCATCAGTTTTAAAGACTTTCCAGAAAGTCGAAAAAATTGAAGTTTTTCATGACCGCGGACCTGCGAGAGAATTGTCATTTTGGGGCATTTCACATTTTCTCTTATTTCTCACCCAGATGAGCAAATATTTACTTTTCAAGTGTCCTGTGGTCAACTGGTGGTTGTTTTCATCATTTTAAAAGGCTTTCTGGAGAGTTGAAAAAATTGAAGATTTTCCCCACCCCGGCCCTGCGTGAAAAATGTCATTTTGGGCATTTCACAAACTTGCATATTTCTCATCCAAATGGGCAAATATTTACCTTTCAAGTGTCCTGGGGTCAACTGGTGGTAGTTTTCATCAGTTTTAAAGACTTTCCAGAAAGTCGAAAAAATTGAAGTTTTTCATGACCGCGGACCTGCGAGAGAATTGTCATTTTGGGGCATTTCACATTTTCTCTTATTTCTCACCCAGATGAGCAAATATTTACTTTTCAAGTGTCCTGTGGTCAACTGGTGGTTGTTTTCATCATTTTAAAAGGCTTTCTGGAGAGTTGAAAAAATTGAAGATTTTCCCCACCCCGGCCCTGCGTGAAAAATGTCATTTTGGGCATTTCACAAACTTGCATATTTCTCATCCAAATGGGCAAATATTTACCTTTCAAGTGTCCTGGGGTCAACTGGTGGTAGTTTTCATCAGTTTTAAAGACTTTCCAGAAAGTCGAAAAAATTGAAGTTTTTCATGACCGCGGACCTGCGAGAGAATTGTCATTTTGGGGCATTTCACATTTTCTCTTATTTCTCACCCAGATGAGCAAATATTTACTTTTCAAGTGTCCTGTGGTCAACTGGTGGTTGTTTTCATCATTTTAAAAGGCTTTCTGGAGAGTTGAAAAAATTGAAGATTTTCCCCACCCCGGCCCTGCGTGAAAAATGTCATTTTGGGCATTTCACAAACTTGCATATTTCTCATCCAAATGGGCAAATATTTACCTTTCAAGTGTCCTGGGGTCAACTGGTGGTAGTTTTCATCAGTTTTAAAGACTTTCCAGAAAGTCGAAAAAATTGAAGTTTTTCATGACCGCGGACCTGCGAGAGAATTGTCATTTTGGGGCATTTCACATTTTCTCTTATTTCTCACCCAGATGAGCAAATATTTACTTTTCAAGTGTCCTGTGGTCAACTGGTGGTTGTTTTCATCATTTTAAAAGGCTTTCTGGAGAGTTGAAAAAATTGAAGATTTTCCCCACCCCGGCCCTGCGTGAAAAATGTCATTTTGGGCATTTCACAAACTTGCATATTTCTCATCCAAATGGGCAAATATTTACCTTTCAAGTGTCCTGGGGTCAACTGGTGGTAGTTTTCATCAGTTTTAAAGACTTTCCAGAAAGTCGAAAAAATTGAAGTTTTTCATGACCGCGGACCTGCGAGAGAATTGTCATTTTGGGGCATTTCACATTTTCTCTTATTTCTCACCCAGATGAGCAAATATTTACTTTTCAAGTGTCCTGTGGTCAACTGGTGGTTGTTTTCATCATTTTAAAAGGCTTTCTGGAGAGTTGAAAAAATTGAAGATTTTCCCCACCCCGGCCCTGCGTGAAAAATGTCATTTTGGGCATTTCACAAACTTGCATATTTCTCATCCAAATGGGCAAATATTTACCTTTCAAGTGTCCTGGGGTCAACTGGTGGTAGTTTTCATCAGTTTTAAAGACTTTCCAGAAAGTCGAAAAAATTGAAGTTTTTCATGACCGCGGACCTGCGAGAGAATTGTCATTTTGGGGCATTTCACATTTTCTCTTATTTCTCACCCAGATGAGCAAATATTTACTTTTCAAGTGTCCTGTGGTCAACTGGTGGTTGTTTTCATCATTTTAAAAGGCTTTCTGGAGAGTTGAAAAAATTGAAGATTTTCCCCACCCCGGCCCTGCGTGAAAAATGTCATTTTGGGCATTTCACAAACTTGCATATTTCTCATCCAAATGGGCAAATATTTACCTTTCAAGTGTCCTGGGGTCAACTGGTGGTAGTTTTCATCAGTTTTAAAGACTTTCCAGAAAGTCGAAAAAATTGAAGTTTTTCATGACCGCGGACCTGCGAGAGAATTGTCATTTTGGGGCATTTCACATTTTCTCTTATTTCTCACCCAGATGAGCAAATATTTACTTTTCAAGTGTCCTGTGGTCAACTGGTGGTTGTTTTCATCATTTTAAAAGGCTTTCTGGAGAGTTGAAAAAATTGAAGATTTTCCCCACCCCGGCCCTGCGTGAAAAATGTCATTTTGGGCATTTCACAAACTTGCATATTTCTCATCCAAATGGGCAAATATTTACCTTTCAAGTGTCCTGGGGTCAACTGGTGGTAGTTTTCATCAGTTTTAAAGACTTTCCAGAAAGTCGAAAAAATTGAAGTTTTTCATGACCGCGGACCTGCGAGAGAATTGTCATTTTGGGGCATTTCACATTTTCTCTTATTTCTCACCCAGATGAGCAAATATTTACTTTTCAAGTGTCCTGTGGTCAACTGGTGGTTGTTTTCATCATTTTAAAAGGCTTTCTGGAGAGTTGAAAAAATTGAAGATTTTCCCCACCCCGGCCCTGCGTGAAAAATGTCATTTTGGGCATTTCACAAACTTGCATATTTCTCATCCAAATGGGCAAATATTTACCTTTCAAGTGTCCTGGGGTCAACTGGTGGTAGTTTTCATCAGTTTTAAAGACTTTCCAGAAAGTCGAAAAAATTGAAGTTTTTCATGACCGCGGACCTGCGAGAGAATTGTCATTTTGGGGCATTTCACATTTTCTCTTATTTCTCACCCAGATGAGCAAATATTTACTTTTCAAGTGTCCTGTGGTCAACTGGTGGTTGTTTTCATCATTTTAAAAGGCTTTCTGGAGAGTTGAAAAAATTGAAGATTTTCCCCACCCCGGCCCTGCGTGAAAAATGTCATTTTGGGCATTTCACAAACTTGCATATTTCTCATCCAAATGGGCAAATATTTACCTTTCAAGTGTCCTGGGGTCAACTGGTGGTAGTTTTCATCAGTTTTAAAGACTTTCCAGAAAGTCGAAAAAATTGAAGTTTTTCATGACCGCGGACCTGCGAGAGAATTGTCATTTTGGGGCATTTCACATTTTCTCTTATTTCTCACCCAGATGAGCAAATATTTACTTTTCAAGTGTCCTGTGGTCAACTGGTGGTTGTTTTCATCATTTTAAAAGGCTTTCTGGAGAGTTGAAAAAATTGAAGATTTTCCCCACCCCGGCCCTGCGTGAAAAATGTCATTTTGGGCATTTCACAAACTTGCATATTTCTCATCCAAATGGGCAAATATTTACCTTTCAAGTGTCCTGGGGTCAACTGG